>VZTJ01006074.1:1323320-1561098 GCA_013397795.1 Orthonyx spaldingii
AAAAAAATCACTCAGAGGCCCTTGTTGTCAAGCACTCTCTAAATCTATGTGATGATATTTTCATTTACTTTTTATTTACTAGTTTAAAATGCCACCTTCTGTGATTTACGTCTTGCAGTGTTCACCAGCAGCCTTTAAATATATCATAGCAATGATTTATCAACCATTTTCAACAATTCCTTTTTGGAAGCGAGGTTTTGTGTGAAAAATTAGGAATTACAGCACTCTCTCTCACATCAGGCAATAGCTTTTGACTAATAAATTTTGCACCCAGACATTTACCACTTCTTTAGTTTGCAAATGATGATCATGATTCTTAATGGTGCAGTGTTAATAATAATTAGAAAAAAAAAAATACATAAATGGCTTTCCAGAATATGACTAAACAGGGCTGAATGCTTTGTTCCAGTATCCAGGCCTTTGTCAGCTATTACCAGGCAGTGAATGAACATTTATTCAGCTTTGAGAGGACCACAAAAGATACATGATTAAGATGAATTTTAATTATTGGCTTCCAGTGTGTGAATATTGTAGCAATGCAGTGTGCCCTCAGTGCAGTGCCCTCAATTTGAGTGCCTGCTTTGCCTCTGCCCATCCACATGTAATTTCTTTGCTCCACACAGAGCCCAGTATTAGCCAAGTTCAAAGGAGAGTAGTGATAATTTAAGACTCTTATGCTTTCACTTGTTAGTCATCAAGATGAAATTAGGTCCGAGAGAAAAAATGCTCAGAGGATTGGCGCTGGCTCTGCACGCCTTAAAATTAGATGCTGGAGTGAGACAGACTCCATGGGCAGCTCTGCTGCCCTGCTGGACCATTTCCATCATCGATGGAGAGTGACAGGCAAACCCAAAGGGAAATCAGCCAATGTGATGTTTGAATGGCTTTCAGAAGTGCCTCTCTGGTGGCTGCAGTGGGACCTGGGCGTGCTGTGTGCTCAGCATGATGGTGCTAAGTGAGGTGAAACCATGCCTTGCTCTCCCTGTTCATCCTTTTTTCCCTTGTTGTTGGTACTCCACCGGGCTTCAGCTAGGCATTGCTATTTAGAAACTAGAGCCAGTCTTTGCTAAATTTATACTAAGACCAAACTCCCCAGTGCTTACTATATTTAAGAGATTTTCTTTTTCCCACTTTTCAGGGAAAGGTGCTGGATTTTGTTCCACCTACGGCTTCCCAGTACAAAATCAGATCCAAGCATGCAGAGCAGAGTTAATGCTCCTGAGGTCTCATGGAGGCTATAGCCAATGCTCAGATTGCCTTTAGAGCTCATCCAGCTCTGCAGGGACTCATGGTTCCAGAGTGACAAAGGAATCAGAGACAGTCTGTAGGGTTTAAGCCTTTTCATATCCTTTCTCCAGTTGAACATCCTTTCCAAAATGAAAGAATCATCATCTTATAATTCTTGTTGCATAAAGAAATGTCACAAAAACAATCCACCTGGTTTTTGAGTGTATTACATGAGCCTAGAAGAACCATCATCCTAAAGACAAATAAAATATCTTTTTGACCTTCCATGGGCACATGACAGAGGATGTATAAAAACAGGGTATGAAGCTTGTTCTTCTTTACTGCAAGTGAACTACTTGGTGCTGGAAGTGTAGCCACCTATGAAGTTGGATTAGTTGTAGAACTATAGTTGTCTATAGTGGGCTTGTTTATAAAAGAGGCAGGATTTGGTTTGTTTGGTTGGGTTGGTTTTTTTTTTTCCCTCTTTTTCTTTCATAATATAGACTTCTAGATTCTTTCAGCTCGCTCTTACTGGGTCTGGCTAGGATACAGTTAGCTTTCTTCATACCAGCCTCTATGGTGCTGGGCTTTGCACTTGTGGCTAAAACAGTACTGAGAAGACACCAGTGTTTTGGCTACTGCTGAGCAGTGACTGCACAGCATCAAGGCTGTCCTGCCAATCCTCTCACCCCAAAAAAGGCCAGGCTGGGAGTGGGCAGGAGACTGGGAGAGAGAAGTGACCAAAAGGATATTCCATACTATACGATCTTGTTCTCAGTGATTAAAGCAGAGATAAAGGGAAGAATAAGGAGACATCATGGTTGTGATGTTTGTATTCCCAAGCAATTGCTATATGTACTGAGGCCCTGCTTCCTAGGAAGTGCCTGCTGATGGGAAGTAGGGAATAAATTTCTCTTTTTGTTTTGCTTCCATGCACAGCTTTTGGTTTTCTTACTCAACGCATGAGCTTTTCCATCTTATTTGCTCCCCCTGTTCTGCTGAGGAGAGGGAGTGAGAGTGTCTGGGTGGGCGTCTGGCAGCCAGCCAAGGTGAACCCACCATATCCTGCCAGCACAGCGTTCTGCCAACTTCATAAACCTCTAGCCTTTATGTGACTTCACAGTTGGATGTTTGAGATTTTAATTTCTGTATTGCCAGTGACAAACTGAAAGGTTAAGTTTTACTGTGAACTGTGCTGAGCCTCGGTAAGGACCATGATGACGGTAAGAGTGGGATAGGCCTCAAAATGGTATAAGGCAGGGAAATAAAAAACAAAGGCCAATGCTGTTTGCAATTAAAAACAACAGGGAATCAATTCAGAGTAACTTTTTCTCCTTTTAACCAATGTTAGTTACTCTGCATACCTGTGCCAGACCCCCAGCTGAAGCTGCACAGCTTGGGGGCTCTTGGCTTGCCCAGATGCCCATGCCAGCATTTGGACAGCTGGTGGGTGCTGCTGTGTCAGCACTATCCTCGACAAAAATATATACTCCTTACACAAAAACCAGCCATCAGAGGAGATCCTCCAGGAGAGGGCTGAGGAGCAGAGCCTCAAGCTGGGTTTTTTAATGACTGTCTATGAATAGCCTGACAAACAAGATCATTAAACCTATTCTTGCAGGGTTTTGCAGTTACATTTTTTTTTTCCTTTCTTAGTTTTCATAGAATACCAGTGACTCACCTGAAAATTTTCCTGCTCCAACATCACTTGTGTTTGACATCAGACAGCTGATTTTCCTTGTCCCTTTCCAGGACAAGAAACAGAGGTAGCTGGAATTGGGTGGGTGAACCTGTGTCTGTTGGGTTTTCCTGTTGGGCATTTCAGATGTAAGGACAAAGAACACCCAGTAATGCTTAGCATGCTAATGGACACCATCTTTTTATGTTACTTGTACAGACAGCAAGCCATCCTTACTCATTGATCTGACTAATAAGGTTGTTTAGGCATCTCAAGGTACCCCCAGGTACCTTTTGGGATTTATCAAAGTTCCTGAACAGGATGAGATAATAGGTGCCCTACATCCAGAGCACTGTTTTAATAGACTGCACTGCAGAAGTGGCTCCTACAGGATCCAGGGGAGCCAGAGGAGCTGACAACCATTGCTGCTCAGCTGAGAGCAGCACCTGGCTGGGAGGTGAGATTGTTCAGCACTGCAGGCAGAAGCCACACATCCAGGCACTTGGCTAAGAGCAGTGCAGGTTGGAGACCCTGCCCTTAGCACAGGGACCCGTATTTTGCTGTGTCCTTATTTCAATGCTGTAGGTTTGGGGATCCTGCCTGCCTCAAACACCCACCATAAACCTAGTCTGGCTCCACAGCTTAGGGCAAGAGATTCATTGTAATGCCAGGCAAGGCACTTCTGCTCCCTTTATTTTAATGAACTTTATGCATTTTAAGCTTTTAAGCAATGAGTGTCTATAAACACACATATAGTTCTGCACCAGTGAAGGTGTGATTTACAGCAACTCAGTTACTCCCATAGTCATAATGATCATAGAACCATAGAACTGCAGAATGGTTTGTTTGGAAGGAACCTTAAAGATCATATTGTTACAACCCCCTGCCATGGGCAGGGATGCCTTCCACTAGACCAGGTTGCCCAGCCTGCCATCCAGCCTGTGTTTGAACACTTCCAGGGATGGGGCATCCACACGTTCTCTGGGCAATCTGTTCCAGTGCCTCACCACCCTTGCAGTGAAGAATTTCTTTCTAATATCTAATCTAAATCTGCCCCCTTTCAGTTTGATTATGCACTGTCAGACTTAGTGGTAAGCCAGGCTTCTACAGCCTCTAAAGCGTAAATGCTCAGGTGCTTATCTGGATTGCTTAAGCTGGGAAAAAAAGAATTCCTATGTTAACTGCAGTATCTTATTTCAACTGAGATTTTCATAATTTCCTTTGGACTCTGCAGTTTTACCCATCATTGTATCTGATAAATCTGACTCTGCTAAACTGCAGAGGTTATAAGCCTGTAAAACAGTGTGGCCTCAGCAAAAGCACAGTAGTGAAGTCTGGGAGAACTGGATGTTTCAGAAACAAAATGGAATTTTACTGTGTATGCTAAAAATAATGTAAGTGCATTGGCTGGGACAAGGGCTCCCAGATAAGCTGAAGCAGCAAAGCAGAAATCTTCATTTGTCGATCAGAGATGTGGAAGGGTTTGCAGGGAAACTTCTGCGAGGGTAGTTGCTGGTAGTGATTTCTTTGGCCCCAAAGCTCCCTGTGAACTTTTCCGGTGTTTCACAGCCTTTCACTGAACTTCCCATAGGCAGAGCATCCCACAGGATGGCCTAAAGCCTTCACCTTATGTGGGCCTGCTCTGTGTTTCTCAGCTTCCTACTCATCACACATTCTTTCATTTTGTCCCCTTGGATTCCCCAACTTTCAACTGAGAGACCTCGGGATCAATTTGCCAGTGGTGGAAAACCAACATGTGCCAACCCAGTTCAGTGCTGATCCCCTCTGTGAGAGCAGGCTGCGTCTGTTCTCATTGCATACTACTTGGCCTGGGGTTTTCCTTGAGTCATGTGGGGTACTCCTGAGCTGTGGCTGTGCTTACATGGGGGTGTGTGAGTGTCCATCTCGCTTTTGCAGTTTCTCGGGAAGCAGAAGCCATGCTGAAGCCCACCAGAGTGATTCTTTGAGAGTGTGAAACTAGTGTCTGTGTTGCAGGCTCTGGGGAACAGCACAAGAGCTTGTGGGCACAAAGGCAGCTGGGCTAGTACAAGAGGGCTGAGTGTGCTGGAGAGAAACAGACCTGATTGCTTTGTTCCTTATATCCTTTTTCAGCAAAATCTGGGGTGCAGTATTCCTATGAAGTTACTGTGGCTTTGTTTCAGGAGAAAAGTACATTAGGATGAGAGTTACCATGATAGGTTAGAGCCAGTGTCCTGTGCACACTCTTGCTAGTGGCCAGTGGTCAATGCTGAGAGCAGGTAGAGAGGATGTATGTGGTAAATCTGGCAGGCTTTTACAGATTCACTCTCTGTGCCTCACGGGTTTTCCTCAGTAAGTTGCTGCAGACAGACCACCACGTTAGTAGTCTTTGGCGGTGTTTCATGAACTGTTCTAATACACTTTTGCAATGATTACTATTTCTTCACTTTGCATTATCCTGTGTCACTGAGTTCAGTGATACAATTATGTGCTGAGTGAAAAAATTCTTCCTAATCTTTGTTTTAAACCTGCTACCAGACCATGCCACTCTTCCCAGAAAAACACCAAGTAGTGAACAACTTTCCCTATTTGATTTAGCAGCACTGTGTTGACTTTGGAGCCCTGTGCTATGTACCCTGTGCTATGTATGTTCAATCATACAATGTCCAAAGTGAACTCCTGATCTCTTTAATCATTGTTTCATTTGGAAGTCCTGCTGCCCACCAGCACTGCTTCCAGCTGTATTGTATTCCTTTGGAGATGGCATGACCAGAGTGGTACTCAATATTCCATGAGTATATGCTCTGGGGATTTTTACAATGGCATGACAGTATTGTCAGGTTTTTTGCTCTGTTCTTTTGCTAGTAATTCCTTAAATGCCTTTTTAACCACTGCTGAACATGGAGTTACTCCCATAGAAGTAACACATGGTTTCAAGATTTCTTTCCTGACTGATTAAACCTTCTTCAGACTCCATTAGATATAGTTTAAGGTTTTGGGTTTTTTCCCGTGTGCATTACTTTGCAGTTACAGACACTGAAATTTGCTTGCCATTATCTCCATGTTGTGTAATCCCTCTGCAGCATCAGCTTGCCTCCAGCTTTTCCCTACAGTCGGGCCTGGCTGCTCTGAATCACTCTGCACCCTCGGTGAACTTGTTGCTTCAGTTATCCTCCTTTTCCTTCCCAGGTCATACACAGATATGCTATTTAATACAGGTCTTTCAAATCCTCACTGGATCCTGCTGTGAAATTCACTTCACTGTGAACTTGGACCATATCTGTGTCCTTTGTGTCATATCTTCTCACTAGTCGCTGAGTCAGAAGTGTATTCTCATATATATCCTGACAACTCAAATGCTCAACTGTCTTTGGTGAGGAGCTTGTTCAAAGCCTTTTTAAAATCCAAACATGTACACCTCCAAGATACCATCCATTTGCTTGCATACTAATGTCTCATTTCTTTGGTTTGAACTGAATATTTCTCATTTTATCCTCTAGAAGGATTTTCCTGCATGTCAGTGTAGGGTTTGAGGGCTGTTACTCATATATAAATGCCAGACAAGATCATTGGCAAAGAGTAGCTGCAGTTACATGTCTATTTACTGAGTAAGTTTGAGTTAACCCACATCAGTTGGCTTTGAATTTAGTTAATTTTATCATTGCAGTTTATTTGACTGAGAGGAGAGAGACACTTCTTCTTCATTGTGTGATAATGTGTGTTTTGTCAGAGACCTAGCTTCTTGATGAAGAGATCATGGCAAGGATATTTCCAACCCCTCCTGGTCATATTACCACTGAACAATTCACTTAGTGACAAAGACTGCACCCAGAGAAGTGGTACCTGGACCTTGAACTGTTCATCTGTCAAAACAGAAAAATAATCACCTTCAGTCCATGCCAAAGATGCCATTATCAGCAGACAAGACACAGTCCTTTCATTTTATAAAAGGGCAGATCGCAGGGTTTGGCAAACCTTGTAACAAAAGGCAATTATATAAATATTTCAGTTTCGTCTTTGTCATGCATGCATAAAGTAATTTAGAGTCCATATGAAGGATTATATTTTCATCTCCATGTCTTAGAATGATGTTTCCTTTGTGCCTCTGTGCCTTACCTACACACCCAAATAACTTTCGGTCTGCCAAGAGCCAGACATGAAGGCAATTGTGGATGACTGCTATTATAAAGACTTGTCATTGGTCCATTGCTTCTCTGTTTTTCCTATTATGCAAAATATCATTCACTAAAAAGAAATTCTGTAATTTTATTTAAGGAAGATATTAGATAGATGTGTACTTATATTAGATAGATGTGTGCTGAAGTAAATCTTAAAGCATGTTTTAGGATGCATATTCATCTGAAGCAGTAGAGTTGGCTCTTCCTTAAAAACACAAGCCCTTACTTCATTTGAAACATGGTCACTCAGGAAAAGGCTGATTTTGGATCATATCTCCAGTTTCATGTTTTATTGGTCACTTAACTGAACTGAACAGTTAGGCAGACAGAGCAGGACAATCTTTACCTGTGTGAGTTTTGCCTACTGATATAAGGCAGGTGATAGCCAGATCTGACAAAAGGTGTGCACCAGGCACAGCCCGGCTCAGCTCCAGGCTGCTCTCTGCATGAAAAGCTGTGGGGTGGCAAGAGGAGAGGCAGAGGCACCACCACAGGCAGCTGGGGTGAGGAGGCATTCCGTTGTTACTCTGTATCCCACTTCCCATTGCAGTAGTGTACCAGGTGTTCACTTTGCTCACTTGATAACTGAGACTGTCTTAGAGGGTTGCAGGTGATAAAAGAGCCACTTCCACTTGTGATCTCTGAAGTAATATGTTTAAACTTACATTAAACTTACACAATAAAGCTAGTTATGAATAGAAGAAGAAGATGAAATGTTAATACTTATCACAATATCATGCATAAGTTTTATCAATGTTTTCTCACGATGTTGTAACAAACAGCCTGAAGTCAAAAACATGAGGTTTAACTTCAGTTGTTGAAAAGTTTGTAAAGACACCTGTAGAAGAAAAAGAGAGGAAAAAAAGTGACATTTGAATCTCCTTACTGGACATGCAGCACCAGGTAGTGTCTAGTGCCAGACACAGATGACAATGGGAGAGGTTTCATAAGGGAGAAGCAAGCAAGCAAGCTTTGAACATCTTGGCTGGACTTGGCATGAAGGAATGATCTCAGTGCTTCCCAGAGAGAGGGCAGGTGGGATGATTGGGGAAAAGTTGCAAGAGGAATCAGAAAAAATGTCACAAGAAAAAAGGACGTGATTATTTTGGAGATATTATTGATTAACCCAGGGAAAAAAAAAAAAGGTAGATGCCAGACGCTATGGAGGAGGATCTCTATTGTTAAACATGCCCTTGCTCAGGAAATTTATTTTATCATTTTATAATGTCATTCCGTGTTTGCCTATCAATGTAAAGTAAACATTTTATTCTCAAATCCTGATTTGTGCTAAACCTGATTCTGAGTGACTTGGCTGGCAGCAGATGACTCTCTGGAGGTCTAGTGCAGGCAAACCCAAGGACCAGGAGCCCTAAATAAGAGTCCAAATCTCTGTGCATTGCTCCAAAACAAGAGTTGTTCCTACTGCCATTGAAATAGCATGAGTCAGGGTTAAAAGATGAAATCAGTTGGCTGGAAAAGAATGAATGTGTTTTACAAGAGAAAACTAGGAAGCTGTGTGCTAAGGAGGAAGATGCTTCAACCCTGAAGGTCTACAGGGAGTTAGTAATACACTAGCAGACTCCTATGGACTTCAAGACTGAGATCTGGTCAAAAGTCCTTTGCATGCTCATTCCCAGAACATTTTAAAACAGAATACCTGTGCCAGAGTTCTGAGTCTCAGAAACAAGAAAACAAAGCTTTCTGTGTCTGCAGTAAGAATATCAGAAATAATGTAACTACCAGCAAAGCCTCTCCTTCTCTCAAGAATTTAAAAAATAGATGGAGGAACTTGTCGTTTATACTCGTTCACTATTGCGTGTATTTTGGGCCAACAGGAATTGCCTATATGAAGTAATTAATTGCCAGCTGAGTCTTAAAAATTTTAGTCAGGGGCAGTGTAGTGGGTTGACCCCTGGCTGAATGCCAGGCACTCACCAAAGCTGCTCTCTCACTCCCCTCCATGACTGAACAGAGAAGAGAAAATATAACAAAAGAGTCATGAGTTGAGATAAGGAGCATGAGAGATCACTCACCAAATACTGTCATGGGCACAATAACCTCCGTTTGGGGATATTGATTAAATTTATTACTAACAAAGTCAGAGCAGGATAATAAGAAGTAAAATAAATCCTAAAAACATCTTCCTCCCACCCATCCCTCGTTCCTGGGCTCTACCTTCTCCCCCACAGCAGAGCAGGGAGATGGGAAATGGAGTTTACAGACAGTTCATCACATGTTGTTTCTTCCGCTGCTCAGGGAGAGAAGTCTTTCTCCTGCTCCAATGTGGGTTCCCTCCCACGGGAGACTGATCTTCATGAACTTCTCTAACGTGAACCCATCCCACGGACAACAGTTCTCCATGAACTGCTCCAGTGTGGGTCCATTCCAAACAGTGCAGTTCTTCAAGAACAGCCTGCTCCAGCGTGGGTCCCCCACAGGGTCGGTCACAAGTCCTACTAGGAAACCTTCTCCAGTATGGGCTCTTCTCTTCACAGTTTACAGGTCCCTGCCAGGACTCTGCTCCAGCATGGGTTTCCCATGGGTTCACAGCCTTCTTTCAGGCATCCACCTGCTCCAGCATGGGTCTCCTCCATGGGCTGCAGGTGGATCTCTGCGTTCCCTGTGGCCCTCTAAAGGCCACAGGGGCACAGCTGCTTCACCGTGGTCTTCACCACAGACTGCAGAGAAATCCCAGCTCTGGTGTCTGGAGTACCTCCTCCTCTTCTTTCTGCACTGACCTTGGTGTCTGCAGAGTTGTTCCTCTCACATGTCCTCACCCTGCTCTTTTCTTACATCTGCACAATAATTTTTTCCTTCTTAAATATGTCATCAAAGAGGCATTAGTATAATTCCTGATGGGCTCAGCCTTGGCCAGTGGTGCGTCCATCCTGGAGCTGGCTGCCATTGGCTCTACTGGACAAAGGGGAAGCTTTCAGCAGCTTCTCACAGAAGCCACCCCTGTAGCCCCCCACTACCAAAACCCGTCCATGCAAACCCAGTACAGTTCATGGTGGAATTTTATACTTGCCACCTGCAAAATGCACCACTCTTGTTGATAGAGTCAACCTCCACCTGTACTTGTTCCCATGATTCTTACTGCTCTTCATGTTTAAAGATGATTTTTATCATTGAGATATGTTTATTTCAAAGCGTTTGAAGAGATTGGTTTCATGGAGATTAGCATTATTATTAGAATGGTGCTTATTTTACTAATCTCTATTATGCAACTGTTCGTTCTTGATTATTAATAATCATTTCCTTTTGATAGAAACACTTCCACAGCAACCAATTATAGTGCTTTGTGCAAACACAGGATTATGAATTCCAGTGGGGAATAAACAACAAGTGCAGTGGAATTTTAAAAACAAAGAGCTTGTTTTCATGCAAATGCCTCAGTGCTAAAAAATGGGGAAAATTATATGCTGGAGAAGCAGAAGTTCCTTCCAATTAGAATGTTTTTCAACAATTTCCACAGAATGCCTAAATTAAGAACTTAGCACTTGCTGGAGCAGTACATATCATCTGGTATTCTCCCTCCAGCAGCAGCCAGTGTCAGAAATGTGTAATCACGACTCCTCCCCAGATCCATTTTCCCTGAAAAGACTCATTGAATGTCATAGCTGGTCCAGTCTGCCTAATTAGGCAGGACTGCAGCCGTTTCCAAGCAGAGCATTTTACTGAGCAGATCCAGCTGAAAGAGGATGCCCTGACTTTGTGATTTGTTTCCTGGCTCTAATACCGCCTATCTTGGGCAGTGCAGCTGGAGCAAATGGTGTCTCTGTTCTGCAAATACTTTTGTGCATGATTAATGCTGTACACTTGATGAGTGCTTTTGTATCTATTGATAAGCAGAGGACAAGGAGTTTGTGGAACCTGGTACACATTTGCTCTTTGCTCTACAAAGGGTGGTCTATCTGTGAGAGGTGAGCTTTGCCTTTTCTTTTACACAGCTGATAATACTTAGGCTTAAACCAGAATACCATATATTACACGTCCAAGTCTTCAGATTAGAATACGATACATGCCAAAAATATTTTAAAACTCCTTATTTAATTTTGTTTATATCAATCAAGAAATTTCCTCTGCGTTCATAGCTTCAATTTACTGTTTATAGCTCCATAGTGTGATTTTTTTCCCTAACAAATACAGCCTTGTACCCCTTATCTACAATAATGATTGCTTCAAATAAAATTTACTTTCTGCCTGTGAAAACAATTCCAAGGGTAAATAGCAATTTGCTAGTGTGTGCTTTAAATAAGCTTTATTTTGTTGATGTCATATGTGATTATTTGGAAAAGAGATTTTATTCCCTAAGAATTGGCTTGTGCTGTGAGGGAACTTGATCACCTGACAAAAGCAGACATACGGTTACTTTATGGTAGAAAAGAAAAGAGTATAAATGTCTCATGGGCCTATTTGAAAGACACAGACAGCAAAATCAGAGAGCCTCCATCCTACAAAGGTCAGCCGTGCTCCTGATGTCTGGTGAGTAAACAGACACTTCTCTCCTGAGATGAATTTCCCTCAATTTCAAAAAAACACTTAGGGTGGTGAGGCAAAGCAAGGATGGCACAGCATATAATGATTTCTTCTTTGAGCTGGAACTGTGCATTTTAGTGTGGTGTAAAGCAAATGACTTAAAAAAAAAGAGATCAAAACACCTACTCTGGCAGGAGTTGTGTGTTACGGGCTGTGTGGGGTGCAAGTACAAGGTACCATGAGGGATAAGGCACAAATCTCTCTGGCAGCCCCATGAGGGCTGTATTACAGGAAAAGATGGCCCTGAAGTGTGGTGGAGGTTGGCAGGGATGTGCCTGGGACCTGGTTAATGTTGCTGGAGCGTGAGCCCTTTGTCAGGATATGACACAGCCCAGTGCACCCCTGGATGAGCTCGAAAAGACAAGCCTGAGGCAGTGCCTGGATGCTGCTGCATCTCAAAGCACAGGTGTGGGACCAAGAGCAGTGAGGGAGTGTGTTCACATTGGGAAGGTACCAAGCCTAAGAGACCCTGAGCTTTTAACTGTTGTGCAGTTGTGACTGGAGAAAAAATCTCATGAGTTCCATTTATCCCAAGTGCAACATGGCTGAAATCAGAGTGAATGACCTCTTGGTTTGATTCCCCACAAATAGCAATGTCACAGCTACCTCTTAACTATCTGGATTTTATTAACCTTGTTGGTTTTTCTCATTATTGAAAGGGATTCAGGGAGCTTAAAAACCAGAGCAACCACTCCGGTCATAAACCAGCTAATAACCCGCCAGCCCTGTCCCTACAGGGGAAGAGTTGGAATTTCACAGCCACCTATACCTCATTGAGAGATTCCAGTAGCAATAACAGAAATACAGGGGTTTCCTCCACAAAAAAATCCCCCTGAAAAATTCCTTTACAATTTCTGTAATTTCCGTATTTGATAGGCTCTGATTTTCCCTGTTAGGATGCCTCTGGCTTGCCCAGGAGAGAGCACCTGGTCCTGTTCTAGCTGAAGTCAAGGGCATCTTTGGCATTCGTTGCAAAGGAGCAGATGCAGAGTTGCAGAGGATTCTGTCTGGGGACCCCACAGTTCAGCAGGGCTTGCCTTGGCTGCTGTGGTGCTTTTGCCTCGGTGGAGTTGCTTTAAAGATGCAAATGGTCTCTTCTATTTCTTCTGGAGCAGCAGTGTCAGTAAGGTCAACTCTTTTTGTTCTGGGACATCGGGTGAGAAAATGCTGACTTAGGAGCAGGACTGGTTCCCAGGCACAGATGCTTTAGTATGATTTGCAAGCCTGGCACACATCTGCAGGTTGTGCCTTAGCAGCAAGCAGACAGTGTGGCACAAGTATAAAGCCAAGGTCTTTATTTTAAATTTTTTTTCTCTTCCTTTTGTTTCCTTCTTCTTCACGTGAGTCTTTTAAAACTGATTACTGCTTTTATGCCCAAATTGGTTTGTACTTTTTCACAGGAAGGCATTGCACTGTGGATGTCTGTAACTGCTGGGCTGACCAAAGCTTTTTTTCACCTCTGCTTATCGTTCTGCAGTGATCCTAGCAGTCCTGTGTCAGGCTGTTCATGAAACTCTTTCCCCTATCTTCAAAATTGCAGGTTTTAACTTTTGTCTTTTATTCACTCATTGGGAAAAACCTTGACTGCCCTAAAGCTCTGCCACCTCTTGCTGTTTCTGGAAGTACCTGGCAGCTTGGTGGTGGTTCTGGCTTGAAGAGCGTGCTCACAGGATTAAAAGCCGCCACATTTTCTTCTTCACACTAGGTTTCTGTGGGAGCAGGGAAATATCTCATGTGCCACATATGAACTGGGCTCTCAGGAAACCCATAATAGGATGAGAAGTGGATTCTGTAAGTACAGTTTGACCATCTTGAGCTACACACATAGAGTATAGTGGACACTTGTCTAATGATGAGTAAATTAATCACCATCAGCCATAAAGACACTAAATCTGTGTCTTTACTCAGGATTGTGGAGTGGGGGAATCTTGTACCACAAAATGTTATTTATTAGGTAGCTATTTTTATTGGGTTTTAACACTTTTTAAAAATTTTAATAATAATGCTGCACTCTGAGCAGTGATAATTTGAACTTGAAGTTTCAGCAGCATGAAAAAGATCCCATACTGGAGCTGGTCAGGAAAGCTGAAAATGCAAACAAAGAGCTTGATCTTTTCTGACTGCTGTAGCCTTTTTTCCTGATTTTGCATAGTTCCTGCCCTTCCGCCTCTCGCCAGGGTTATAAACCTACTGACCTCATCAGCAGATGTATTTTTAGATGTATTGTTTCTAGCTAGAAGGTTGCAACAGAGAGGGCTGTTAACACGTATTACTTTGAATTTGTGCTTTTTGTGTTTCAGAATACAAATAACTGCAGCCTTCAGTGTCTTTGAAGGGGATGGCCTTGCTGCTCTTCCCTTGCTCTTTTATGGACTCACTTGGCAAATGAAAGTTATCTCCGTTAAGGAAATAGTCTTGGGTTTGGCCACTTTTGATTTGTAATGTATTTGATATTGTTTATAACACTGCTCAGTGAACAGAATGATTCCCCTGGATTTGACTCCCTCTAAAACAGAAGGGAATAATGTGTAACATGGAAGTACATGTTTAATAATTAGTACTTATTATGCAGCATCACAGAGACACCCATTGCTGGAGCACACACTGACACTGCTCACCTGCCTCATGGTGTACCTGTACATTTTCTTGAGTGATAATGTTACAATACAAGATGTGCCTGGAAAGCTGTGATGCCAGCTCATTCCTGGACCTCATTCTTCAAATCAAAATTAATTTTGAGATATATTTGTAGAGGAAAAAAAAAAGTGGAAAGAATTGAGAAGCTTTTCTAGAGGGCCTGTTTCATTTATACTCTTCCACAACCTGGTGGGACAGACCACTGATTATCATCTGTACACCACACCCTTCCCTGTTCTGCTGGCTTTGTTGACCATAAAAGTGTGCTCCTAATTTTCTAATTTCAATAGTAAAATAGAGCATTTTTGTGGAATAGGGGCCAATTCAAAATAATGAGGGACAGCCCTCAAATATTTAAATTGAATGACAATTAAAAACATAACGCTAGCTGATGGTTATGTGGACACGTGGTCGAACACCTCCCTCTCTTCCTCTTCAGGGCACAGTCCTCCTGACCCCATCATCCATGTTCCAGATGACTAATGCAATGAAAACACAGATGCTTTTGGGCTGTGCAATTGGACACCCCTTTTCCATGGTGTGCAAGGTTTAAAGGCAAGGGGATGGTGGCTGTCTCAGCAGATGCAGTGCTACCTCATGCTGGCTCATCCCCAAGCCCTGGGTGCATCCCAATGCTATCTCTGTGGGAAAAAAACCTGCTCCTGGGGCACAGTATTCCTGAGGGAAATTGTGTCTGCATCAAGCAGGGAGACTTGTCCTAAACATCTGGCCCAAGTACCAGGGCCCAGCAACCTTAAAAGGGAGGGAGGAAGCTCTCTGGGTGACCTCTACCTTGTCAAAGATGACCTGTGTTCTGGCAAGTGAGGACAGTCATGGGGACACTGGGAAAAGCAGCATCATTTTCCATGCAACTTCATCGCCTTCTCATTGCATCTGTGGAGAGAAATTCCCTTGGCTGCTTTGTAGCTGGTGTTATATATAGCCCAAACACTTACTGCCTCTACCTATACAGATACCTATTGTGTAGCAAAGAAAAACAGTGGAAGATAATTAATCCTGGAGCCCCAGTCATCTCACGAAAAATCAATAAAGAGTTTTCCTTGCTATGTTTCCAGGTAAGAGAAGAGAGGACAATCTTCATTACAACTGACAGTTCCCTTCCCTGGAGCAGAAAGGTTTTCCTTTACATCTAGCAGAGAGAATAGTGTTTTGCACCTGCCAGATGCCGTTGCTATGGCAATTGAACTTCGCACTTACATTGGAGCAGCAAAGCCCCAGGAGTAGGTGCAGAGCAAACACAGCAGAGAGGGTGCTCTGCTGGCGGCTGCCAAGTGGCCCAGGAATTTGCCTCCCTGTTTCCCCATTCAATAGATGGCTAATTTAACTTTTTAAACAATTTTGGAAGGAGCTTCAATTGAGCAAATGATGCTGGCTGGGAATCTTTCTGCCAGCAGAGTGTGTTTGGGCTGCTTGCCTATGGTTCTGGATGTGTAGGTCTGCAGGAGCTGAGTGTGCCTTCAGGGTTCTGCTAGCCCAGGCTGCCTTACCCCTTGTACCCTACTGGGTCTTCCCCTCTTTGCAGCCTGTCCCCTCCTGTGCCAAGACATACGGTTGTGGTTAGGCAGCTGCAGGCTTTTTAAAGAACTCATCATTTCCCTGAATTCCTTTGCCAATGCCTAAATATTCACCGGGTACCCTTGTAGGTGATCCAAATCCACCTCAAAGTGCCCAGGGGCCATGAGACCTTCAGCAGGCAATTTACTCCCAGCACCTCATTTCCCAATGTCCCAAGCAAATGCACAGTTTGGCTGAGGACTTCCACACCAAACTTAATTCCCAAACGGCTTTTCATTGTTCAAACACAATTAACAAATTAGGGAGTATGTGGCACAATGAACACCCAGAGCTCCTTCTTGGCTCAACTTCTGCTTTGTTATGAGAGCACCACACAGGAGGATATGACAGATTGACCTTAATCATTGATTGGTGCCCCATCCTGCCAGGCATTGCATACATCAAGAGAGACTTGGCCTCAAGAGAAATCCCTGTTTATCAGTGTACTTCTGGCAACAAGAGAGGGTTATAATGTGGTGAGAGGTGCAGCTGACAACTGCAGAGTGCTGTGCACTCACTGGAGGAAAGGAACTTCAGTTGCACAGTGCTATTCTTCTTAAAACATAATTTTCTGTGGAAAATAAACCCCAAAGCTCAGAGAAATGTTATAGGTGAGACCTTTCATTAGGAGAAATGACTGACTGAATTAAATACTAATCAAGCAAGCTCTGAAGCAGCATGCTACAATCTTTAGCCTCTAGGACCTTGAAGAATTGGCTTTCTTACAATTTCTACTTCAAAAAATAAAAAACAGATGATGGAAAAAGACTTCTGCTTTAAACTACGTACTTCTAACTCTGTTTACCTCTAGTTACCTTGGCTGAGAGTCATGCCAGTGCCTACATCTCACTTAGCATGTTCATTTCAGCTACTGCATGTTCACATTCAGGTTCCTTTTGTAGTTAGCAAAGAAACAGAGTCATTGCTCTCAAGGCAGGCATTCAACACCAATCTGATGAATCTGACAAGTGCCTGTTCCCCTCCCTGTTTCCCAGGTGGAGCTGGTGCCACCAGTGGGGATGGGCACCATCTGCACTGGGCATTTCTAAGCTTAGATATGAGGCATTTTTCAGCTTAGGTGACAGGTCTCACTGTCCAGCTCAGAAGAGAAGCAGCGTGGCCAACAGGCAGGAAAGGCCAAAGTCCAGCCATGCTCACTGTGTTTCCTTGAAGGAAGGTTGTGCTTGAATCTTTGTGGTAGTATAGCATGAGATAAACAAAAGGAGTAAGTGGGGAGAGAGGGTGCTGAGCTCTGACTACCCTAACGACCTATCCCAGCTCCCACTTAATACAGGAGAAAATGTTTCTTCGGTTCTTTTTCTGCTTGTCGGTCCTGTCTAATAACACAGTACTTTATGGAACACCATCTCTTTCTCTGGGTCTCCACAAAAAAAATTCCTCTAGTCTCTCATGGAGACTGTCACAGAGCAAATAATAAACTGATCTATCTGGGTAATTACAACAAAATCAACCACTTGAATGGCAGGAGGAAGGTAACATGCTCAGTGGCTGAAGGAAGGGTCTTCCCTTCTCAACTTTAGTTCTGTGTTTCAATCAGTCAGGCCACTCAGCTTCAAATTATCTCCCACAAAATGCCACAGGAGCAGGGCTGAAGCAGAGCCTAATCTTAATAAACGATCAGTGAAGAGTTTGGGTGGGGTTCAGTGTGGCTGCTACTTATGAACATTTGGTGCCCTGGCATCAGCATATGCAGCAGGTGAGGGTGGACAGCTGGACTTTTTCATCAGGGCATGTTGAAGGGGCCAGACAGGCCAGTGAGGGATGTGCAAGTGCATTGAGAGAGGGTCATGGCTTTTTAAAAAACATTTGACCCCCTCACTCCCTCCCCCTGCTCCGAGGTAAGAGTGGCTTATGCTTCATCTCCCATCCATACACCAGTTTCCCTTGAAAATGAACATATTGTACTCTGCAGAGGCGGACAATTTGCTGAATTTCATTTCACTCCTTCAATCTGCGTAATGAATAACAATGAACTTGAAGGTTTCACTGGATTCCAGCACTGAGCTGAAATTTTCATTAGCAACAGGTTTTCAGACCTCACTTGAATTTGGTTCTGCCTGGATCACCTGCCTCTTGCCTCTCCTTGCATGGCTAAATTTTATGTTGCCAAACTAAACCAGTCACTCCATGTTCCTTTAAAAGGCAGAAAGAAATAGTCTAATAGGAAATTCTTGGAAGAGATTTGTAATGCCAAAAGTTACTGTGTGGACATATTTCACTCTTCTGGTAGTTAATATGACTCATTTTGAAATTGGATAATTGCTATATGGTGGTGAGTTCATCACTTCAAAACAAAATGAGATGTGGGTGTGTTTATGTGTGTGTGCAGGGCATTAGCATGTACTAGCCATCAAAAGAAAGTCTATCTTCAGTCTACTACTTCAACTATTTTCCAAATTGAAGAGGAAACCCTCTGTTGTATAAATTGCTAAAGCCGAGTCAAATGTTGGTGGTCTTTTGGATTCTGACCACCATTCATCCTGGGCAGGTGAGCTCTGTCAGGTGTGTCCAGGACAGGACCAAGGTCCTTGCAGGAAGGACCCAAATACACATGGCTGGATGCATGACTAAAGTGAGGACACAGTGGTACAGCCAAGAATCTGGCAAGACTTGTTGTGGTCATCTAGGCTGAACCCGCTGTAGGCTGAAGAGAGATGATCAGGGTAGAGGTAAAAAAAGATTCTAAAATAATCCTTTTGCCCTCATAAATTATTCTTATGATTTCTGGTTATCTTTTAATTTACATATGCTTAGATTATATGATAAGTAAAAATATAGATATTAATAAACCTTTTTCTTCTGGAGATTCTAGCAAATATATATTTAGAACTGAATTCTTGAGCAAGTCAGAACCAGGCTGTTTCAGGACTTTTCAATGACATGGACTGGCTAGAAGAGCAAATTAACTACTCCTGAGGTGGGGACAGAATGGAAGAATTCCATCCCATGTATTTTCCCTTGGGTGAGGAAATGCAAATGTCTGAAGATTATGGGGATGTTGCTCTGCCTTCACTGAAGACCCAGCTTCTCCTAATATGTAATCCAAGTCCTACAAATCACAAATGAATGCCACTAAACTTGAGTCCTTCAGAGATAAAATCCCATTTCTTGAGTCTCTCATATTCCAGAGAGACCGTAGAATTAGATATTTTCAAAACTGATCTGAGCAAGACCTTAAACAACGTTTTGAAGTTAACCTTGTTTGGAGCATAAATTTGGACTAGATGACCTCCACAAGTCCCCTTCGAGCTAAATTTCCCAGTTAATCTTTCTCTGCAGGGGAATTTTCCCCAGACAGTTTCCATCTTTCCTGGAACACAGTGTACATACAAAGACATTGGACTACATCTTGGCTTTGAACAAAAGTTATTTTGGATGCTTTATAATCCTGTTCATGCACCTCGGTATTATCTTCACATAACAGTTCTGCCTCATGTTCAGCCTACAATGGACACATCACAACCTCTAAATCCTTTCCTGCATAGCTCTCATTGAGTTTTTCCCAACCCAGTAGGTCCCTAGTTGAATATTTTTGTATACCTGATCTAACTTGCATTTATCTCACTGAGTTTTTTGGGTTTTTTTCAGCCTACATCTCCTGTTTGTTGAGATAATTTTGAATTCCAACCCTATCTTTTGATGTACTTTCACATCAAAGTCCCCTCAAAGCTTGGTATTTACAGATTAAATAACCAGGAGGTTATTAAACACTTCCTGATCTCTTTTTCTGTTCCACCTACTTCTTACAAGTAAGTCACAGAGGAAACATGAAAGACCAAAGGAAGATATTATTTTGCTATTTGATACTACTTCTGAGCTACATTTTCACTGAGAAAAATATAATCCTCTGTTATGGCCACCCCTAAATAAAGGCAGTGTCATGCCCTAGAGCACAAAAGAGTTGAAATCCTACCAGGATGAAGGGTCATATCCTGAACCAAGCCAGCTAACACACTTGAGACACACATTCCCCTACTGAAGGGCAAGGTGCAGAAGGAGCAGTGGAGGAACAAGCCTGGCACTTGCAGCACAGTGCGGAGAAGCGTGCATTAACATCTCCTGTCAAGCTGCTGCCTTCCTTCAGAGAGCTGTGCTGTCTATGTCCTCCCACTGCAGGGTGTCTTGGCAGTCTCTGTGTCTCAGGCCCGTGGCTTATTGGCCAAATGCTTTTATTTCACCCATGCAGAAGAACATCTACACAGCTGTTTCATATTAACCGTGTGGTTCACAGTTGTAGGAGCCGTCTGTGCTCAGCACTGTTTTGACTGCTCTCCTGATGCTCCTAAGAGTAGCCTTGCTCTCCCTCTTTTTCAAATGTTATAGAGCCCCCAAGACTACACATGTATTAAGTGAACAGAATTTGTTCCACACTGATAGCACTCTCTGGGAACACAGCTCTGAAGTTAAATGCTTTTGCCATGCACAGATGTGAAGCCCCATAAGGCTACCACGAGCCAGACATGGAAATGTCAGCAGTCTGTTAAACGGGGGTTGGAGGGAAGCTTACATGATTATCTCCAATTAGCTGGAAGTGTGAGAAGAAATTGTTGCTAAAGAACTTTCAGACTTTTAATCACCTCTTGTTGCTGGCTGCAGCTCTTCCCATCTAAACATAATGGGGGCAAAAAGTCCTGAAGGCAGATCTGTAACCTTAACTTTGCAAAGACCCAAAGGCTGGGCCATCTCTGCACAAAGCACTTCTTCGAAGTATGCATATAAATCTGCCATAGACTTGCATGGTGTTGGTGCTGTAGACAGCTTTCTGTCCATGCAGTCAGCTCATCACCATGAGGAATGAAGGGCCAGGGAGGAGCAGTTTATTTCCAGGATGACACTACTGGCCCTGAGCTGTTTCCCTCAGTGCTGGCTGGGAGGCTGTTGCAGGCCCATGTAAGTTCATGAAATTATCTTGGGACAGGTGCAGCATGAAAATGAGAATATGTTGCCAGACATGGGAGACGCTGTCAAGGACATCAGAATGGGTATTTCTGCCCCTTGGTGTTGTTACTCTGTAAGTCAGATAAGCTACCTGGGCTAAGGGAAATCTAGCTGTGCAAATAATGTTTTGCAGTTAAACAATTAAATCAAAGGAAAAATTTTGCATACAGTACTTTGGTCCCACTGGCAGGGTGCCTATTCTCCTGCCTTTTCTTCCTGCAGGCTATGGAAGCAGTTTCTCCCAATACACCCTATCTGCAGAGGTCAGAAAGGGCAGTTCACATGAGAGGAGGTCCTGGTATAGACACAGATACAACTTTTTCTCTGCAGCGGTTGCCCTACTGCTTGCCCCAGTGTCCTGTCTTCCCTCTGATCCTCTGCCAGGTTGTAGCTTTTCCAGCTCCACTCTTCCACTAAGCACATTCCACTAGAGAATACCAATTGGATCATTCCTGTTCTCACAAATGCTGTTGTATTACTAGTAATAGGCCAAATTTCAAACATCTATGTAACAGAAAGAGATAGCACTCCTACTTCTGCATAAGCTCAGTTCACTGTAGAAATCCAGTTTGTGTATCCAAGTACAGACTTGGATGTTCAAATAGGAGACCCCCCGAAAACCTTAAGGGGAGACTGTGATCCATAAGCCTGCATGACTTATGTCAGGTGTGTTGTTTGCTCAAAAATCCCATGTTTTCTCTTAGAGATAAAAGCTCTTTGAATAACTGATAGGGTAGGTTTAAGACTCGGTGTTTAAATGAGGAGATGATATGGACAAATATAAAATCTGCTTTTCATGGCCAGCTGCAAGGCCTTTCCTGGATGACTCTCAGGGTAAAGCCTCCAGAGGGTATCTTGGCACTGCTGCTATCTATCAAAGCCTGTGTCCATGCCTGCACCCTTATTGAGAACTTTTTCAGGGAGATTCAGCTCATCTAACATATTCATAATTGTAGGTGTCTTCATCTAATCACTCTGGACTCCCTTTTATAATCAATAGAGGGAAATAGGCAATTTTACACTGTGACGCATCTGACATATCTAACATCTGTTTTAGGATGAAATGAATCATGCTCTAGAGCTGTTCCTTGTTTTTTTTTTTTTGTTTTTTTTTCTCTTGAGGCTGCTAGGTTTACTAAATTGGGCAGCAATATCTACACACCTCTCTCCCCTTCTGCCCTAGTATCCATCCAGATCACAACAGCTCCTCTTAGCCTCTGAATATATAATTTTTGCTTCAGCTTTTCCACATATGCAAGTTTGTGATCTGGTCAGTGCTTTGCCATGGATTACAATATGTTCCCTGGAAAAGTCCTTCAGGAGTTATCCCTCAATGTTTCTTCCTACATCTTCCCATTATTCTGCAGCTGTTTCCTCACATACTGCCAGGGAATGAGCAGGACATCATAACATCTCTGTGCCTTGTGAATGTTTGCAGCCTGGGTAAATAATTTGTATTTTCCTAGGGCTGGCTGACTTACTCTCCTGCTTTGCTTCTGTCTTCACGCTTTCATGGTGTTCAGCTGAAACCTAGTTAAGTGGTAGTTGAACACCCTCCCATCCTCAAGTTAAACAGGAAGAATACAACAAACATTGTAGTTTTGTGAGAAGGAGCCATATTTCAAAGTCACATCCTGTATGAGACCAGCCTCAAGTGAGCCCTGCAGAACACAAGAGGAGCATTCTTGTGGAGAGTTCCTCTACTGGCACCTGCAAGAGAGTGTGAGAGAGGTCTGCGTGTGCCATTAGTGTTCTCAGCAGCAGCTGAGAATCCCATTTTCTTGAACCTTGCTAGAATTTCAAATATACCTGCAATGCTGATTATCCATAGATGTATTAGTTCCATAGGACTGTTGCCAAATTCTCCTAGGATGGCCTCAAGTTGTATCTTGCATCACTACACCATTTACCTAGGTACCAGAGGCAAGCTGTGTTCCAGACAGCAGTAATCACTTGGTTTTACATTGATATGGTATAGGGGTGAGAGTTGCCTGGGGCAAGCTCATGATAGAGATCCATAGGAATTCCTGCAGAAATTTCAGAGCCAGACCATGACTCCATTGTAGTGTGTGAATCTGCTTGCTCCTGAAGAGCTGCTTTGCAGGTGGGGGTAAAAAGGCAATCACAAGCCACATCATGCTGTGCAAAGATGTGATAATCTGTGCTCCTGGAGATTCCCGAGGATCCCTGCAAGTAATAAAATGTTTCTTTTCCCTTCAGTGGCAACTGGGAAGCTGGGTTGTTTCACCCTGCTATGAGACCTCTGAGTGGTGCAGAAGGCTGTCAAACCGTCATTCTAATGTGAGGCAGCAACTTCCATCTTTCAGAGCTGCAGAGAGGAGAAGGCAGAATCCATTGCTGCCACGCCAACTGAGCAAAGAGATCTTTGCTCATGCCTAGAAAGGCTCTGTTTAAATATCCACTGCAGTAGCTTGCTGGACTGCATGCACAGTGATCCCACAAACTGGAATGTACAAGAGACTGTCCTGAGTGATAAATGAACTCACTCTGGATGGAAAAAGGGCTGTCATATGGGCTGATCCAGAGAAATCCTGTGCTGACACCCTCTCTTCCCCAAATGTCAAAATTAGAAGACACAGGAATGCATGGGGTGGGATGCCCCTTCCGAGGGGACTTAAGACCACAGGGTTCATTTACCTTACAGGGCTTTTTTCACTGTAATATCATGTAGGAGCTTTTGACATGTGACCTACTTTTCTAATCCTCCAGTCACTTCCCGTATTTCTTAGTACTTGTTTGTTGTTTTTTTTGTTTGGTTTTTTTTTTGGTTTTTTTTTGGTTTTTTTTTTTTTTTATTATGATAGAAGCAGCTATAGTCTAAAAAACTTCTGGACAAAAGAGAAAAATACAAGCAGAGGGATGTATTGCAACCTATTTCTAGTTTCAGAAAAAAACCCCCATCAATTCTATTACTGAAAAGGAATCTGTAGTACAATATTAAAAGATAAATTTCTTTAGGAATGAAATTACTCTAAGAAGGATGCATATTCTATTGCATATATAAGGTTGGTGTTCATCCAGGAGAAAAAAGGACCTTTTATAAGGTCATATGAAACATTTGCAGCAGTAGAAAATGTTACTCATTTACATTCCACAGTTTTTTCTTCTTTTAATATTTTCTAGCAAAGAAAATGGTTTCAGACTAAGAGAAATTCACTAGATTTACTTTTCTCTTTGGTTAGCCCACTATGTATAGGCAAAAGTCTAGTTTTGCTATTTGCTAAACCTGAGCAGTATTTAACAAGAGCAGCCCAGCTGAAACAAATAGTCTCCTTTGTGGAGGAAGAGATAATTCAGTGAAAAAGTGGCAGAGCTCCAACAAAAGGCTCAGTCCTGAGAGATACTTAGGAGACTGGCACTGATCCATCATGGTCCCCAGTTTGAAAACTGCAGCTCTAACTGTGTCTGTATTGTCAAGCATTTCCTTAGGCACAATGCAAGAGCAAAACACCCCAGATCCTTCAGGACACAGGCCCAAACAAGAAGAAGAAATAACCTGAGCACATCTTCTGGGTATAACAGAAGTCTATTAAATGCTCGGACAGCTGATGAGGTAAAAAAGATGTCCTCAGGAAACACCCGATTTATGTACAACTGTTGTGTGAGACAGTTTTTTTAATAGATGATGACTGGTGAGGTAGCTCTATTACTACCAGCTGGTATCCTGTTCTTCATCTCTAGATATAGGCTGGAAGCAATTAAAGTTAATCCTGTTGTACATGCTACATGGAAGATTTGAGAGCCAAAGAGATTGCTTGGCAATTGTTTTAATTTTTTTTAGGGGGGGTCAGAGAGGGCATGTGAAGAGAGTTGGGATATTCCTTATCTTCTTTTAAGTCTTAGCACCTCAAAGTTTTTATATTCTTGCAGACTCTGATTTTTTTTTTTTTTTTTTGTTCTAAATCAGTGTATTAGATGTCTTGAATTTCCTGCCAGGTTTGAAAATTATGATATTTGAAAACCAATAGTTTATTTTTTTCAAGGATACTTCTAAATTAATTTCTGGAACTTTAAAATTCTCTGCTTTTTAAAAATGATTTCTTATCTTGATAAAACTGGAATGATAAATGCAAAAAATTGTAAGGCCATTCCATATTCAGAAGTCTGAATTTTTAAATTCTACTGTCCAGTTGAGTAAGCCATTTTAGTGACTACTGACCAGTTATTGCTTTATGAACATTAAAAAAATGACCATTTTGTATCAGACCTTCATGGACTGCAATTATTCCCCAACAGTGGCTAATTCTGGATGACTTGGGAGAAGGACCAGGATATATTGGACATTTTATCTGATCTTTAGGCCCTCACAACTGAGGGGTTTCTTACAGGGATGTTTCCTAGCATTGTTTCTTGGTCACCAGCTTTCTGAGAAGGACATGGCTCAAGTCTGCCCTAAGTTGAACTATCCTCCAAAAACTCATACCTGAAGTTTTCTGAAGGACTCTTCCATCTTATTTATCTTTAAAAGGTAGCATCCTTTCCAGAATGAATCCAGGAGTCATTGCATGATGTGGATCAGAACAGAGGCATATTTCTTGATTTCTCTGGTGCAGTCACACGGGAGAAGAATGGAGAGGATTAAGCTGGGAGTTTGTTTCTGGCTACACATCTGCCTGTCTGAGTCATGAGCTGGTCAAAAGCTGATGGCATGTAGTGGCTGGAGCTGCTTTTGAGATACCCATTTCCCATGCTCAGGATTGTCTCTGTGCTGAGCCATGTGCACGGGTGTCCTGCACCCCTTTGCTCCAGGAGGCAGGGCAATAGTTCCTGGCCACCAGCTCCATTCCTGGCACTGCATGTGCAAGAGGATGTGTTGGCTGCTGAAGCGTTGCTTTCCTTCTGAACATTGTCAGGCTCTTGGGGGAAGGCTGGGGCCACGTGGAAATATCCCGTATCTGTGGGCTGCCAGCTGGACCACTATGAATAGAGGCTGATATTGCCCCATGAGCACAGACAGAAAGAGGCCATCCTTCCTTCTGTGGAAAACAGCAGAATGATAATTCTCTTGTTTCCTAATAAGGAGATTTCACAGAGAATTTTAGTTTAGCCAATTTTTGTCACACATTGCTAGTTAATTGTTTTTGTCTCTTAATTAAGTTCATCTGCCAGGATTTACCCAGACAACTGTATCTAAGAGCTCTTTTGCTGACTGCAAATGTCTATGGAATATTTTTTCCTAAATTATTTGGTTTGCTGTGTTTGAATTTGTTGATCAGAGTTGTCAAAAGTTTAGGACAGGACTTTTGGTTCATTTAAGGAAGGCTTCAAAATATGTAATTGACAAAGTCTAAGTTTGGATAATGATATTAGAAGTTCCCACATATCCCTCCCCCTCTAAAACCCAAAGAGCACAACAACAACAGATCAGAGGTGGATATAGATTTGCTGAGCTTCATAATAGTTACCTTAGAGAACCTGAACCCAAATCCCGTAACTTGAGATGATTCATCGTCTCACAACAGAGTCATCCAAAACTTGGCGTTGTGTGGCTGCAAGGGAAAATTCCACAGCTTTGACATCTCTCTGATTTTGTTGTGCTTACACAGTTAATTTTTAAGAGGCAAAACAGATGCCACTTGGAGAAAATCTAGTAAAGAAATTAAAGGGGAAAAAAAGAGATGATTGCTGACTGAACTAGAACAAAAGGAACAGAAACAATTTTTTTAAATACTATACACTGCAAATATGTAACTGCTAATATTGTGCTTATCAGAGGAAATATGGAAATAAGAATGATCCCTTACACCAGTAAATCTTTTTTTTCTCCTTTTCAGAATAGTTTTGAGGTACCACACTGGTAACTTTAATTTCAAGTGGTTGTTCTTTTCTATATTTTGGAAAGGAGAGTCTTCTATGTAAAAGCACCCCCTAAACTCGGCCCCAAATTATAGTTAGTGTTTAAATATGTACTGTTGGGAGATACAGCACATGTGCTCCTGCCCTTGTATTTTAGTATTCATACAGATCACTTCTCATTTTCTTTTTCCTGGGTCAAAAAGAATTATCTGCACCTATCTGGCTTCAGAAGAACTGCTGTCATTGTTTATAAAATGTCTGCATCTTCCTTATATTTACCTCTACAAATTATAGGTAATGAAAACCAAACATGATGGACAACAAGGCAATTGCTACAATGCAATTTCTCAGTCTGTGTCTATTAGGACCTCCCTACTCCTGGAACTCTGAGTCCGTATTTCCATTAAACGCTTCCAACAAACACATAAATGGTTCCAGACATCTGGGGCAGTGAAACATCTGATCCTGAACAACTGGGAGACAACTCCCCAGCAATCCTGAATAAGCTTCCCCAAATCACATGAAACAGCCCATCTCCCACTGCAGTCAGGACCTGAAGATCCTAACCAGGAGACTGAAACTTTCCAAAGTTCACTTTGGCTGTGGAGCAAGAGGACAAGGGAACAAGGCTAGGGAGTTGCATCACTGCATGCATTTTCAGGCCATGTGGTGCTGGAGAAGCTTCTTCACCTCCCTGTGCATTTGCTTAGCCTTATAAATCCCATGGGAATTGTAGACATAAGGACTTTCTATGTATTTGTAGAGTGCGTGGTGAAATGGGCAGTCATTATTGATGTTAAATGTAGTGGGCAACAAAGTTGAGAGAAAATAAAAAAATAGACTCTCCCAGTAAGTGATGCCTAAGGAGGAGTTTCATTCCCATCTGGACATTCCCAGCTAACTCATATAAAATGAAATGGTTTTTTAATGTGTACATAAATTCCTAGTCAATCAGTCAAGAAGTGGTCTCATAAAGACAAAGCGTGGAGTGTAATCCTGCAGTAAGCAGGCATGTTGGTACCAGGAAAAAAATAAGAAAAGAAAAAAGGAGCTAAATACATTTATGCAGACTGAATTTGCTCTACAGCATAAAAGGGGTTGCTGTTCTGTGGCAAATGACACTGTCCTTGTACCTTAAGCAGCCACAGTCACAATAAGTCTCTCAAGAGAACGGCAGAAAATGAAAAAAGCAAGTGCCAGACGTGGTCTTTTAAGAAGATTATTTTTCCAATAGATCTTTTATGTAGAGGGAAACTGATTTTGTCCCATCTCAATCTTAGAGTTTGTTACAAGATTTGCCATTTTTCTAGTCTTCAGTGAACAGAATAATAGTTTGCTTTTTTTCTTCACCTTGGAGCAAAACTATAATTACTGCCACAAAACAGATGGGGATATTTCTCATGAAGATGAAAAAGCAAAGACCTAATAAATGAAGAACATTTGAGAAGAGAAGGTTAAAGCAGGCTCTGCTGCACTGTGTTTGGCATTACTATTTTAGCAATGTAGATGGTTTTACAAACCAATGCTTTTTTATATTTTAACTGCTGCAATGCGTCTGAAGGGAGAGGTGGATGGTGTTCATTGCTCTCTACAAAGGTGGGTGCAGTCTGGTCACAAACCTGGCCGTGCTTCAGCATTTCAGATCTCTCAAAGCTCTGTTCTGGCCAAAGAGGAGCAGTACTGCCAGGTTTTCTCCATGGCTTCAGCAACACCCTTCCTTGGGGTTTTTCTCCTGCTGGGACCAGCCGTTCTCACAACCATCATGAGGCAGGGCCACAGCCAGGGCAGGGATCTGATTTCTGGCTTGGCTTTTCCCATTCTCTCTGTACGCTAAGAGATGCTGGTGGATAATATCACCAGTGACCTTGTGCTTTTGGTCAAGGGCTGCAACTGACACAAGTGGGTGAAAATCAGGATAAGAGTTGGAGAGCTGGGATCCCAAGACAGGCTGTGTAGTGTAGCTGCACCCGGATACTCTGGATATGCCCTGTGTGCCTGCCTAGCTCTGCCCACCTAGCTTCCTTGTTTGAGGTATCTTCTCTTCCAGAAAGAAATAGTCTGACTCTCTGTGGTGGCACAGTCTCTGCTACACAAATTAGCCATTTTTTGTTCCTTATCTTTTTGACTGAGTAGCGGTCTCAAGAGAGGAAACTGAATTACTGTTTTTTGCATGTGGTGTTATTTTTTTTTTAAAGCTGAAAAATTTTTTTATTCCTTTGATTTCTAGTCGGCTGAACATTTTCTGTCAAAATTAATATATAGACAATGTTATCCCCTGAGACCAAACATGAAGAATTTGAGGTCTAACAGGGAGTTTATCATAAAGTCAGCAGCCTGTGAAAACCAATGATCCTAATAGAAATTTATAGATTTTTAAATCCAGAAAGGACATTGTGAATGCATAATATAACTTCTTGTATAACACAATTCGTAGACTTTTGCTTAAAAATTTTCACTCACTTTAGCTAAACCAAATAATCTTGAAAAATATCTGGCCTCATTTCAACAATTCAAGATTTAAAGACATAGCCTGGGATGTTTTTGTTGTTTGTTTTGTTTTGTTTTGTTTTGTGTGGGTAATTACTTTCACTGTCACAATATATTGCCCACTTCTGTTGTGAATTTATCACAACTGTAATACACATCTGTCTGCTCTGGAAAGACTCTTCTTACATGCGAGTTCTTCTCACAACTGATCAGCTCATATGCAGAAACAAATAATTTCCTCCCCTTATCCTGCAGACTAATCAGAAAGAGCTCCTTCAGGTTTGGTGAAAGAGCTGAATTTTACATTCTTGTTGTTGTGTAGTGGGTTTTGGGGGGGGGTTGTTGTTTTTTTTTTTATTTTAATATTTAGCTGGTGTGTCAGCATCTTCTTCACTTGCAGAGAAGGTGTTCTTTCCTTTTAGTACAAATGGTGGAAAAGCATGTAGAGTAGGTTTTTTGAGCCAATCTGTCCTCGAAAGTACTGATGTTGGATAGCAGATCTGCTTTTTTGCACCAAGGCTTTTTCTATTTTTCCCTGTATAGAAGTAAGTCCTTCAATTACTAAGAAAGTGGGGTGGATAAATAATAAAGCAAAGACATGGAGGGCCACATGCAAGAAAGGGGCTTTTCCTTTATGGTCTCTAGTGCTATCAATAACCCCTATGAGTTACATGGATTTGCAGTACAGTATTGAAAACTTTACAGAAAGATGACATCAACTGGCTTCCCTTGATCAACTAGATGGGTTACCTTGTCATAAAAAGAAATTAAGTTTGATATGAACCCACGCTGGCTGTAACTGAAGTGTCCTTCAGGTATTTTTCAATAACTCCCAGAAAAATCTTCTCCGTAATTTTACCAGGCACTGAAATGAGACACTGAGAAGCCTGTAGTTTCCAGGGTCATCTGTTTTGCCCTTCTTGAAAACTGTGACAATGTTAGCCAGCTTCCAGTCAACTGGGACCTCTCCAGATTCCCAAGATCATTGAAAAATCATTGAGAGAGGCCTCACGATGATATCAGCCTCCTACTTGCTCCTGGCAAAACAGTATTTAGAATGAATGAGGACTCTTTGATCTCCAGCATCTCACCCTTGGTAAAACAGCAATGTCACCAAAGATAGCAGGATGAGGGTTTGAACTTTTGTTGGAGTGTTAAGCAGGCCATTGTTTCGCATTTCCTACTTGGATCCTTAAAAATTTCCATTTGATCTAACTCCACTGCTAGTAGTCTAGAAATAAAGCAATTCCTTGGGGCATGAATGCTATTCAGACAAAATAATACCAAGTTTTGTCTGCTTTCCCTTGCTGATATTCAGCATCTTTGCCAGCTCATTTTTACTTAAAGAGGAAATAACCCACTTCTGGAATTTAGATTTTCCTGACTTCTTGGAAACAGGGAGTATCAAGTGTTCAGAATAACGTTCCCCTTTGAAACCTTCTCAAAATAGTCTTGAAAATATCTGCCACTTTGAAAGTTTTACGTTCCCTGGGGGTGTAATTCTGCTGACATTGATGGCATCTGCTAGCAGAAACTCTGTTTCTGCAGTTTCTTCTGTAAGCTGCATTGCCCTTTGCTTGATAAGGAAAGCTGCATGAAGTAGGTCCAAACCCAGCCATGAGTATCTTTTGCTGTGCTTTTCTCAGGCTGTGCTCAGCACTCAGGCAGATCTGATGCTGGTGTGACAGTGGCTGAACTACTCTGGTTAGTGTGGTCACCACTCACAGCTGAGGGAGAGGGCACTTTTCCCTGAGAAAATATCTGGTATGGAAATACTCAAATATTTGATCATTTTCTCAAGGAACCAATCCTTCCAAAATAATGACTATAAATCAAAAAGCAAAGCTCTCTCACATTACCAGAACAGAAGTAAAAGTCTCATAATTCTTACTGAACAAATCACATGCAAGTGAGTCATTCATAATTGCTTTTTAAAAATAGTGAATAAACGCTGTCTTATTCTATACTTGATTAAGCACGTGTATAACTTTAGTCAAAAGAACCTGTCTTGTGAGCATAAAGTTGCGGGAATAAGGCTCAGTAAGAACAGCACCTTGTGGAAAATATGAATCCCACAGCCAGAAATGTCTTAGGGAGGTTCAGTTCACTTTTAAAGCATTTTCTTCTTCAGGAAGATTTGCTTCTGTGCAGAGGAAGAGCTTGTGCTTGCCTCTCTTTTAGTAAATGAAATTTTCTCCCAAGTTAGCACAGTAGAGGCAAGAATTTCATCTATATAAAAATTAGCTTCTTCATAAATTTATCATCTGTGTACCTGGAAAATGGACAGGAAAGATAGGCTAATTGTGTTTTCTCTTTGCTTAGTTACATCTTTGTTCACAGTACATTTTTTTCTTCCTGAAGTGAAGATATAGGCTTAACTCTGAATATAAAAAAACCAAGCCAAACCCTTGGATACAATATATTGGAAGGAGAAAACCTGTGCCATGCTGAAGTTATGCAATCTCATTCTTTTAATTTAAATGCTATCAGTTTTCTGCCAGGGCACTTCACCATCTCTAAAGCCAAATTCAGTCCATGTAAAAGTCAACATGAATGTTCGATTTTGGCTTGAAAAATAGTTTGTTTGACAGGTATTGCCTCAGAGCACCAAGCAGTCTTCAGTCCACCCACCTACAGCTCTCCTACTGACAGGTGAGCAAATTCAGAACGCCCCCAATCAATGTTTTGAGAGGTTGCATGTGAAAAGAAGGCTTCAGAAAGCTCTTGCAAAGTGAAGCACAGGGTCTTAACATGGAGGTTTAGCAAGTCCACAAGCACTGTCCAGATGGAGGCTGCCTTTCAGACCTGCCTTGGAAAGGCTGAGCAGTTCTGTATCAGTTATGTCTCATCCACTTGATGGGTTTGTCCCCTGGAGCTCTGCAGTCTGAGGACTGTCCTGCACACCCTGAAAGAGATGGCTACATCTGGTCAGTGCACCTGCTCTTCAAATGTATATGAAAACCCCTAAATTTAGTATTGAAAGTTTTACTAAAATCCAAACAGATTATATATCAGCTGGCTTCCCTTGATCAATTAGGTAACCTTGTCCTAAAAGGAAATTGAGTTTATTAAATCAGGACTTCCCCCTCCTGAACCCGTGCTGGCTGAGGGGAAAGTTGTGATTAACAAACTTAATTTTTTGCAATAGAGTTCTCCGCAAGGAAATCTGAGGACTGTCCAGCACACCCTAAAAGAGATGCCTACATCTGGTCAGTGCACCTGCTCTTCAAACATATATGAAAACCCCTAAATTTAGGTGTCTTAATCTGTGAGGTATGAGGCTGTAGTGGCAATGGTAGAGGGCAGATTGCTGCCATCACTCCTCTTGCTCACAGTTCAGGGACAGCAGGACCGTTCCTTCACACGAGAACTGGGGCAGGTCTCTGTTTCCCCTAAAACAAGAAAATTTTTGAGCAGTCCATACTCCTGTCCTGCTGGTGTCTTCCACCGCAAAATGCCTCTGCGTACTTTTCCAGCATAATTATGGTGATACTCAAAGCTATTTGAAGCAGAATGATGCAGCTGCCGTGCCATTGCTCTTAGGATGTGAAACAAAAGATAAGCAAATGCAATATTCAAAATGCTAAGGGTTCATACATTTAAGGGTGTGAAATGCATTTCCTTGTCAATCCTTTGCTCAAAAACTTTAGACCCAGAGCTAGTTCACCAGGCCCTTGGTAATATCCCAAATGAGTGAGCCGAGTAGGCCAGGTAAAACAAACTGCTTTTCCAGGTCAGGTAAGTGTTTTTAGGGCCATGACAGTTCCGGTCAGACAGACAATCAAGTTCCTGGCCTGCCCCCAGTGTTCTCATAACATGGTCTCCCTGGTCTTCTGTGTGTCCCTTGGCTGTGTCCTAAAATGATTTGGGCAGTCCCCATCTGCTCCAAAGCTCAAAGACAACTCCAGCTGCTCTGGCAGCTCCTCTTGGGGTGGAAGACTTGTGGGAAATAATTGGAGGAGTAATTAATGGTGTTTGCTGCCAAGGGATGCATGCACAGCAGCCCCCTGGAAGGGCTGTGCTGTGCTTGTGGAGTGGGATGGCACCACTCTCCTGATTTCCTTCTGCTGACAGGATGAAGCTGAGAGCTGGGCCTTCTCCTGGTACTGGGTACAGTGGCAGCTCTGATTAATGCTCTTGTCACCTCATGCATTGATCCTTCCAGCTCATCTCCTCCATTTCACCTGCTTGGCCTACTTCAGGAATCGGCTGCTCTGCAAGAAAGCCTCCATCTCTCTCATGAAAAACGAGACCTGCCCAGCCATGGTCTGCTCCACAGAGTGATCTGTGGTAGCTGGAGTCTCATGAAGTGTTTTGCCACATTTTTCACCCCAGGACTTATAGGGGCTTGGTTTAGTGCTCTACTGGGCACCACAGGGGGGTCAGTGCTCACCTCCAGAAATGTAGATGACTACTTTCTGAAGATGGCTATTTCCTTAATTACTACAGTCTGAACAGTAGAACCTTCATGCCCTTTCAGCACAGGGTACAACAGGGATCTGTCTTCCCGGTGCAGTGCTGTACTGCTCTGAGACGTGGCACAAGAGAGGTATAGGGTGTGAAAAGGCTGAGAAGAGGGGAGTCACCACACCTCCACTGCCTCCAGTGCCAGAAGTAGGGAAAGTCCAACTCTACCTTTTGTCATAGAGATTACCAAATGGGGATGCAGTGGTATTATAACTATTTGGAAACTGTAATATGCATTTGCATATTGATAAATGGTACAAGACTGATTCCTGACATTGCCTGTTGTTGTAGCAAGGCTGTGAGTGTGGTCAGACAGCTAATGGCCTCAGGCAGAGGTGAGCCAGCCTCATCATGTAGCCTCCTTCTTCCCTCTCTGGGGAGAAAACATTTCCATAACTGATGTCCTCTCTGTCCTGGAGCTTGTGGTGCATGCTGGTGACAGGACTATGACAGCTCAGGACTCACCCTGCTCACCCAAGGGTTGTAAAAATATGGCACACAAGCATCCTAAGCTGTGCTGTGTAAGGAGAGAACAAACCCAAGTTATCAACAAGGGTCTGCATACATCCCCACCAGTTTCACCAGTGTATGTGTACTTCCCTGTAAAATTGTTATCTCAGTCCTTCCAGAAACAAAAAAAAATTTTTACAGTTGCCCAAACATATTCATTTTATTAAAGGTAGAATATGTTTTTAATATAAACTGTGACCTTAAAAGAGCAATTTTTCACCACTGGATGGCAGAACATTCCTCTGGTCTAACAATCTAATAGCAGAACAATTTGCTAAAATTAAAGAGAAATTGGAACTGTCATAATCAATCCAGTGTCTGATCAAAGTGGAAGGATCTACTGGAAATGTAATTGCAGAGGCAGAAGTTATATATTTTAGAAACTCCTTTCTGACTATAACACCTGACCTTTCAATATCTGTCCTGTTCACATGAATTACTGGGCACTTGCTCTTCTGAAAATTTGTCAGTGTCCCACAACATTACTCACCTTGTCAACATGGTGTTTATGTTTGCATTGAATATTTTTTCTCTTGAACTCCATATTGTATCACAACTAATGTCTGCATTAGAGAAATCACTACATACTTGGGAGATGTGTTTAGGAGGATGCTGCAGTTTATATCCTCTTAAAAACACAAACAATAGTAGGTACAGGTGCTAAAGTTTAAGTAATATAGTGATTGGACCATCAATGGAATATTATAAAAGAAAAAGATATATGTTCAATTTCTGTTGGGAGGATGTGGTATTTTTAAACCTTGGAAATTTTCAGGCGCTACTTTTAAATAGGGAAAAATAAATGTATTTATTCAGCATTGCTTCTTTTACTTACAGCATACACTGAGAAGCTTCCTTAGACCATGCCTGAGCAAAAGGAGAATATGGAAATTAATTAAGATTTCACCCTTGCCAAGTGGGAAGACAAACTTCATCCTTAACCTCAGAGGGCTTGGAATTAGTTTCTATCAAGCAGAGACTATTAGTTTCTATTAGCAGATACCATTAAGCAATTCTGAGTATTGTTAAGAATGTACAAGTTTGATTCTTTTCTAAGTTCTACTTCCATGGGCATATCCATGTGAAGGTTTTCACAGAGATTTAACTAACCTTCAAAACAAATCTCACAACAATTGGCAATCTGTCTTTTAAGAGAACTTTTTAAAATGTTCAAATGAAAAAATTTCCCAAAATGGTTAGCCTTTATAAAGAAAACAAAAAGTACGTGGATAGATAAGAAAGGAGAAAAGCCAAGGTGTGTCATAAACTAAGTTGTTTCAGTGCATGAAACATCCACTTTGTATCTTTGACTTCTGCAGCATTTCATGGCAATGAGTTCAATAGCATCATTATATACTTTGTACAGAGCATGTCTTTAGAAGTCTTTGTTCATGATATTTTTACCCTCTTCTTTACAGGTCATTTATGAACTCTAAGCTTTTTCTTGAAGGGATTTTAACTTACAAGAGACAAATTAACATTTAGACTGATAGGAACTAAAATATGTGTTTGAATCAATTTCTCAGCAACAAAATAGACATGATATCCTAGAAAAAGTAAAAGAAAAAGTAAGCAGGGTAGTATGAGTGCAAATAAAACAAAAGTCGTGTTGACGTCTCTGAAGGGGTTGGGGATGTCACTTGTGTTTCTGTGAACTGGGAATCTCCCTGTGTATCGGCTGTGCTGGAGCAGCATTTCAGGAGGCAGCAGTAGCTCTATGGCAAACCCCAGTGAGAGGACGAGAAGTTGCCTATTCTCCCCCTTCTGGCTCAGGGTTACAGCTTACCTTGATTAAAGCGACTCCCAGGATGACCTAAGATCCGCCCCAGCCTCCTGCTGTGCAGAGCAGCTCTCCTGGTGTGCCCTCCAAAGAGCATCTTAACCCTGAAAACTGCAGAGCTACATTTCCTCTGTGCAGCACTTGTCAAGTTGTGCTGGAGGGTAAGAGGGCCTCGAGAACATTTGGATTATAATTAAACAGGAATTTCCAGTAACTAGACTTAAGTGGCTTAAACAACAAATTTACTGCTGATAAAGTGAAATGAATTTACCAGGGTAATCCTCTGTGTTTTCTTCTGTCATGAATAAAATGTAGCTTTGTAATTTATAGCGAGGGAACACTGGGAAAGGTTCATTTTCACTTGAGGGCTAATTGCAGGTCCAATAAAAGACTTTATCAATGACAATATCCAGCAGCATTACTGTTCAACTGAGTGCCAGGCTCATCGGAGAAATGTAGAATTTGAGCTGCTGATTAAGAAGTGCAAAACCAGATTCAGGGCAAAAAAACCATCACTCATGATGTTTTAAAGTATCTTATTAAAACTGCAGTAAAAGTATAGAAAGAGTTTGCAACATGGCTTATAGTTTGTTTTTCTAAAGACCTCCTCATTCAGCAGAGGCATGTCAGGATAAATTCCCAATACTCAGACTCAACACAGCAAGTCGCTGATATGCATAATGTGATATTCATAACAGGACATTGATGTTACACTTGAATTAAACACACCTGGGGCTGCTCTCTGGCATCAGGCCAACAGGTCTAACCCTGTCTCAACATGTTTTTCAACCTCTTTTCCGTTTGAAAGAGGGGATGAGAGGTGCAGCCAGACTGTGCACTTGGAGCAGCTGCTGGAAGTGGCTTTCCCTGACCATGACCCAATGGATATGTAAGGCTCTCTGCTGCTCTCCCTGTGAGACCCTGCAAAGGGCAGGCCATGCCTCTTCTGTTCCTTGTTTTCTTACAAGAAGCACTTTCTGCTTAGTTCTTGGCCTTTTCTTTTTCTTTCTTTTTGGTCACTCACTTACCACAAGGATGGTACAGAACATCATCTATACAGGTAGAAATTCCTTGAGGTTTCCTCCTATGATTCACATCTATAGTGATATTAATGCTGACACCTTACACTTGACATATGCCTGCTGTGTTACAGTTAAACATCATTTTTGATGAACAGTAGGCAAGTTTTTTCTCCCTTAATGCATGGGAAACTGCTAAAGATGAAGTTCCCAATACACTGCTGACACAATATGAGGCTCTGAGTAGCTGATTTTTAGTACAGATCTTGTCTGACGTCACACAGCCTTCAGGTGCTGTGTCCTCATCCATTGCATCGCAGATTCACTATGGAAGGAGCCAATGGACTAATCTGGCATGTCAAAGCTAATGTTGCGAAATCCTTGGGTATATCAACGTTTCCAAGCACAGTCATAAATGTCAGCAACTTCAGCGATGGAATGAGTTATAGCAAAATTATGGTTTAACCTGTCATGAAGAGTAGGCTCTGAAAAATTGGTAATCTTGCCTGTGTTTTGCAGTATATGTCTTTGGCTGAGGTCACATTGAGAAGTCACTGCTGAACGTTTAACAGAATAAATGGTACACAGCCTAGTGCTTAAAACCTATTGCTTAATTTTTGCTTGTGCTTTGAACATTTTTTTTCCCCAATTCTTTTTGCAAGGCTATCCCTGCTTTATGAACATCCCTATGAAATGCTGCTGTCTTTCAGTATTAGTGTCACAGGTACAGGGCTTTGTCTCGCTGTGACTGTTCCTGTATGCAAAACAACCCAACTAACCTTGGAAGACCACGAAAAAAGCTGTTGGTACTCCCTTTACCAGTGTCACCCAAACCATTAATGAGATGCTAATGGAAAGGCCTTCACTTATGGTCTAACTCTGCTCAGTAAGGTTAGGATTAAATGTAAGGGTTTCCTTAACTGAATGCCTCAGGGTTCATTCTTTTCCTCTGGCAAAAGGATTTGTGAGATGGGATTCAACCTTGATGTCTTGGATGTGAGGAAAAAGTACCAGCACTTATTTCTGACAGCTTTTTCTTCCAACAGTTAAAGTCCTTCTTAAAGCCATTCCTAAGGCTTAAGGGGCTCCTTTGTTCTTGTGCCAGCTCTGTGTGGATGCAAACCATCACATCAGGACACTAAATTGCCAAGGTGGAAATCTGCTTCTGCTTCCGAAAATGGGGTCTGATTTGTGAGGGCATTTGGGAAAGAATGGGAGGTGCTATCTTTGTGACTCACTCTCTCAGGCGAAATGCAAAGTAGGGTAAAGACTGTATAGCAGCAACAGGGAATAAATAGGTTTCTGTTTTGCATAGCTGTTATCTAGGGAGACAGGGCTAGAGCAAACATATTCAGTGATAAGTCTCCTTTTTTTGTCTCATTGCTGGGTGTAAAAATCACTGCTCTAAGCTTGAGCAGGAAGAATATGATGCACAGCAAGAAGTGGCCAGAATAAATGAGGAGACATGAACACAGACCAGAGCAGGTTTGTGCTGAGAGGAGCACCTGCAGGTCCTGTGAAGAGAACTACAGGGAAGTCTCTGCAAATCCAGCTACTTTGTTTTTTATTGTAAGAAAACATAAAACCTGCATCGAAGGGAAATGAAACTCCCCATGTCTCCCTAGATATGGTGGTTCACACTCGTCCAGAGGTTCTTATTCCCTCGATGGTCTTTGAAGGGTAATGAGGTGATCAGTGGAGGACTCCTTCAGCTATTAGTCTTCCCTGGACTGAGTGGTACTGCAGAGAATTAAAGCTCCCGGAAGACAACGGCCATTCCCACAGTCTCAATACATTTTATTTCTGTAAGTGGAAGAAAGGCTACAACAGAATTATTCACCCTTCCCCCACCCCCCATAACTTCCCTTATTGCTGCTGTATAAATTAAAGCTTGCAAGGGTTTTTCTCCTGAGCAGACTCTTAGGGCAAGTGCAAAACTCATTAAATGAAAACAAATGTTCAGCCCTTCCCTGTTATTTCCCTCTCCAGCTGGCCTGTTAAAAAAAAATCCTAAAACTGAAATAGAAAAAGGTAGGAGTTTCCTGTTTTGCTAACTAAAGGAAAGGCCAAGCTGAGCCCTGGTGCAAACAATGAGACCATCCATCCAGCCTTCAACTGGGACTGATCAAGAAACGAGAAGCAGTCTCAGAAGTGGATGCAGGGATGCTGAGCCCTGGGATAAGCGGGTGGACAATGGGGAATGAGGCATGTATCTTCTTTTCAAACCACAGCCCCAGGCCATCACTGGGTGCTGACCTGTGTGCAGGCAGTGTGTCCACCAGCAGCTTGAGTTGGCCATTTAGTGACAATAGATACACTCAGATTGACTCCAGCCATAGTGCAATGAAGAGAAATGCCACAGAGATACGTTGGCTTCATGGAAACATGCAGGGAGTTTGTCTCCACAGTGACTACATGGAGTTATAAACAATGGAGCTGCAGAAGGGGTAAAATGGCCATGCAATGCCAAACAATCAAGTTGTGAAAACCCAGTAACAATGAAAAACACAGTGAAATCCATAATTTCGTAGAAACTTTAGGTGCACTATACTAGGGCCCATGGGTGCTGAAAACATCCATATTTCTGAATGGTAACTTGCCAGCAGTGTTAGTAGGGGTTTGGTAATAACACCAGAGCCCACATGGCAGTTTTCCTTTGCCCTGAGTGTGAACTAATGTCTTCATATCTCTCTGTCAGTGAATTGTATTAGCTGCAGTTCAGAGCAATCAGTCTCTCTTGGGAAGTTACCATTTGACTTTCACACTTGCCCTTACTAAGTAATACTATAAATCTTTGAATCATCTGGCTGCCTTTGATCTCTCTGCAAGTGTGTTGACTACTTGGTGACTGGAGTGGAGGAAGGAGGGAGAGAAATACCTCATTGCTGTGCTAAAGTCATTCAGAGTGCTGAAAAAAGAGAGATGGATATGGCTTATCTTCCTAATGAAATTATTTTAGTTTGCAATGTTGCAATTTATGTTATCACACTTCAGAGCTGGGGAGGAATAATTATTTTTGTAAGTGTATTTTCTGTGAAAAAAAGAGATATGTTTAGTTGTATCTTAAAATGGCTTCAAAAATAAGATCTTGTCAATAGCAGAACTCACAGGTTGTTTGTAAATGGCAGCTTTGATACACTATTATACAAAATATTTAAACAAGACAGATTTGAGGAGGGATATCCTGCTTGCAGGTGGAGCACACATGGCAGAATGTGGGGAACCAGATGCTAGCACAGAGTACGCTGCACTTGCAGCACAAAACCCCCGAGTCGTAAGCCCAAGTGATTGCAATACAGAAAAAGCACTGGATTTCCCAAGAGTGGGATTTATCTCATTAAGTTCAGATCTTGCACAGTCATCTAGAGTCCCTTTAGCAGCTAACGAACAGACTCAGCTCATTGCATGTCTGCTGGAATGTGGAGCTGACCTTGCTTTTTGTTCCTAGTTATCCGAGTGCTGCTGTTTGCATTGCCCCTTCACAAGCAACGGGGCAATTTCTCATCCTCTGAACGTTTGTAACCAATGATCTTGTGACATTGTGAAGTGGGAGAACAGACCCAAATCCTATAACTGGCGTAGCATGGGCTGTATTTGTAATAGATATCATCTGGTGGGCAGGTCCCTTGGAGTGGATCAGTCATTACTAAGGAGTATTTTAGGGGCAGCACAGCAAGATGTGCTGTGGGAGGTGCTTTCCTGAGAGGCAACGTGGTCCGTCGAAGCTACATTGGCCTTATTACATCACGTCAATGTCAGAGAGGCCACATTACCCTGAAATCTGTTCAGAAAAATGAAAGTGATGGCTGTGCCAAGCAACATATTAAAAAAAAAAAGGAAAAGAAGTGCATTGTACTCAATATTTACAAGGCCATCAGCCACATCCATCAGCAATCGCATCTATTAACATGATTACTATTGACAACATACCCTTCAGTTCTGAGCTTCCTTAGTTTGAGCATTCATGGAACTCAGGTACCAGCTGAAAGGCTTCTGATTTTTTCCCCCCTGAATATTACTAGATGAAATTATTATCAATTATGAGAAATCTTTAACAAATGCCTTCCTCTGAGAATTTAATTTTGGCATCCTTTTTTTGTAATATTTAATACTCTCTGTCTGCAAACAAGAGCAGAAATGGGAGGGAAATGCATCCTTGAACGCACGTTTGGTGCCCAAATTCAGCTGCAGCACCGGATTTGAATGAGACAGCAAAGGACAGTCACCTTTTACTCCTGAATGCACTTGAGGTCAAAAAGGAGAAAATGCACCATTCAGCTATAGAGACTTACAGTTTCTGAGGCAATCACTTATTTTTTGCTGTTATCAGCTACTTGTGTTACCGTCTGTTATAAAAAATGACTCCTACACCCTTTATATCCTTGTATTGTGCTTGTTTATGCAGTTCTGCTGAGGCACTTATGAAACAGAGGAAGCTTGAAACTGATCTTCCTGCAATATTATACATAGACAACATGTGTGAATGTATGTGTGAATACATATATATTTCTCTGGAGGCTGGTATAGTCAGGCATCCCTGGATACATTTATATATCTCCTAAGGAGAAAAGTGTATCTTACTGTAAAAAAAAGATTATCTATCTCTATACCTGTACCTATACTTATAGCATGGAATCATAGAATGACCTAAAAGATCATCTTGCTCCAACCCTTGTTGCATGGGCAGGGACCCACTAGACCAGGTTGATCAGAACTCCATCCAACCTGGCCTTGAACACTGCCACAGATGGGGCAACCACAGCTTCTCTGGGCAACCTCTTCCAGTGCCTCACCACTCTCATAGTAAAGAATTTCTTCCTAATATCAGATCTAATCCTACTCCCTTTCAGTTTGAAGCCATTCCCCCCTGGTCCTGTCACTCTTGTAAAAAGTTTTTCTCTCTGTCTTTCTTGTAGGTTCCCTTCAGGTACTGGATGGCCTCAGCCTTCTCTTTTCCAGGCTGAACAATTCCAAATCTCTCAGCCTTTCCTTGTAGGAGGGATACTCCATCAACTTGAGAGGACTGTTCTAATCAGCATGATAGCCCTTCTGTGGACTCACTCCAACAGGCTGATGTCCTTTCTGTGCTGGGTGATATCCCAGATATTTCCAGAGCTGGATGATGTTTATCTATTTTCACAATCACAGAAAAAACAGAAATAAATATATGTGTGAAATGGACAACCCCCGCCCCNTTGTGGGAAAGGGACCCCCCCCCCCCCCCCCCCCCGCCCAGATCTGTTCCTAGATTTGAAATTAAATCATATATCAAGGGCTCTGACTTGACCGTGCAAAGCAACTGTGGGATCCTTGCCTCAGTCAGTCTTACATGGGTTCAAGCCTTCTGCATCGTAGAAATGCTCAGAGGGAAATTATGAGTCCAGTCTATCTCTGTTGTCACAGACATGTCCACAAATGTGAGTTATGCAGCATAGTTTTCTGGTTACCTGCTCCTAAAACATGTTGTACATAGGTCTATGAATGCTACAGAAGAAAGAAGGAATGTATGCCTTGTGACTAGCTTTCCAGTCCTTATGGGAAATATTTTCTTCTTAAAATATACCAGAGTTTAGTGGTCTTGAATTTATTAGGAAAGAGGAAGGCTTTTGATTTTCAGAAAGGAGAGTTGACTGGAAAACAAGTTTGATTTGCATTTTTTGAGGAAAAATATCGACATTTTATTATATGCCAGGACAAAACTAGCCCCTTCCCATTTTTTGTGAGCAGTAGGGAAAGCATATTTTGTGAAACACACTTTAACTGTCTTTATGCTTGGAGGTAGGTGAGACCCAGCACACTGAAAAAATGTGTTTGATGACAACAACAGGCAAGAAATCCAGGTGCCAGACTAGTGAGAACCGGGCAATGAAAGCACTTTTCTCTCCTGTAACAGAATCAGAGGTGAAAATCACAAAAAACACTGCCTGATTTCCTCCAATATGTGTGTTTCACCTCTGGGACTGCTTATCTGGATGCAGCACAGGACATTTGGAGAGGGGAAGTGGTGCTTTTCTTTGGAAAGGTGAAGAGCAGGTGTTGCGGTGCACTTTCTGTCTGCCTGCTTTGGTTAGTTCACTCTGCCATCAGGAAGTGGTCCCCGCTTCCCACGCTTGCAGCAGAGCACTCCCACAGTGTAAAACAAGCCAGGGGATGCAACCTTCAGGACAGCTAGCAGGATCAGCTCACCAGCCCAGTGCCGGTGTCTGAAGACAAAATGACAGGAGGAGGTTGCATGAGAAATACTAATCCCCATTAATGGTTGAGAGCAGAGGTGTGTCTTTGCTGTTTCGTCTCTGGACTCCTCTGGTCCACCGAGTCCAGCCCTCAGTAGCTCCTTCTCCCAGGAGCTCTGGTCCAGGGCGGAACAGTGGCGACTGTTTGCTGGTAAAGACAGACGGACCACTTGCGTATATATCAGCGTTCTTTATTTTCCCTCACAGAGGGAAAAGGATCGTGCATAGAACAACCTCTGAGACGGTGAACCTGGCAAGAGTGGCCCAGCTCCTCTCTCGCCTGGATCTCCTATGCCCTCTGTCGGGGGAGGGCAAGGCGAGAGACGAGCCAATAGGCAAATGACTGACCAGTGACATCTGGCCAGTCCTGGGTGAAGAGGGGAGGGACAGGTACAAAGCAGCGCTATGAATGGTCAGACCACCAGTGGATCCTCAGTGGTCTGCACACTGGTACACAGAGGCACGTGCAACAGTTTGATTTGATGCATTTTCTTTAGTAGTGAAGCAGGTCATCTTGGATCTGCTCCAGACAGCTTATTCTTGGCTTGTAATGGAGTGAATAAATATCACTCCTTGCTTGTAAGGCCAGGTCCAAGCAGGTGACTTTCCCCTAGGGAAGCTCTATCAACCCCTCTTCAGCTCTACCAAGTTCCTTTGATTAGGCTGAGTGCATTATATAGTAATAACCTTCTTCAGTACTTTGGAAAACCTGTATTAGAACCAGCAAACAGGGGGCGTGTGGCAGTCTGGATGGATGGATAGCCTAGGTCTGGTCACAGCAGCAACATCAAAAAGAGCAGCAGGATGTCGTGTCTTGGCAAATAGAGTGGCAGGACAAAAGTAAGGGTGAGTGAGTTCAAGGAAGCTTAAACATGTCCCTGGGGATTGTCACAGCTCCAGCCCTTACATCTGTAGGCGCAGACCGCGTAACTGAGCAGTGGGAGCAATCAATCCCTGAGAGAGATGCAACCTACCTGCTGACCTGGAGCTGCTCCCTTGCATCTGCTCTGCGGCTGCCTCTGCCTCCAAACACCCCACCAGGGTAAGGTATGGCAGTCATTACACTGGGGCACATGCAGCTGTCTCAAAAAAACTGGGCATTTCTGAGTGTCTTTTTTCCAAGCTTACACAGAAGTTCAGATGCCCCAGGACAGACATGCTGACCCCTGCAGTTCCCAAGCACAATCAGATTGCTTTGGGCTGTTGGGCCTCACATCACTAACTTTTTAAATGAAGGGAACAATCCTCAGAAAATGTAGAGTTTTCCTTTAAGCTTCACTTTATTGTTCTACAAGAACAGTGGAGATTTCCTCTGCAATGAATAGAGAAGTGTGTACCTCTTTCCAGTATGCCTGACAACAGAAAAACACAACTCTGCTGGAAATAGTTGCAGGGAGCAATTTGCGCATCCAAGAGTGGGTGGGAGCCAAACCACTGCTGTGGTGGTCTCCTGGAGATGCAGCAGTTTCCTTGAAATCCCTTCAAACACTCTTGATAGCCCTCTGAGGCAGACCCTGAAAGCACTTCACAAGCAGCCCAAGGGATGTCCTCCAGCCTTGGCACAGAGTCTGTGACAATCTTGTTTCCCTAACAAGAAGACCCTCTCCAGGAAACCCTCTGATCTCACAATGTGGAATAATACTCATCGTTTAGATCCTGCTACAAAGGATGAAGAGCTTTGGAACTGGGATGGATGTACTTGAAATAAGAAACCTTGGTCCTATTGAGTGCTTACCTTGGGTGTGTTCTTGGTTGCTCAGCCAGGAGGTCCAGCCAGCAGTGTCTTGGAGGCTGAACATTTGCAGCCCTTCAGGGAACTTAGGGCTGAGAACCACTGTGCTGACCAACAGCCATCATCCCCTTGACAGAGGGCTGCCTTCTCTACCTTAAAGATAATGCAGTGAATGAAAATCTATCTAATTGAGCTTGGTCTGCAAACAAGGCAGGTTGGGAAAGTCTGGGTGGTCCCCAGAGCACCAGATGATATTCAGGTCCAGTTTTAATTATTTTTAATAGAGTAAGTATCTTCAGTTTAACCATGTTAAAGGTCTCTGAATTATGTCTACAAACCTAATAGGTACCAAAAGGAATTCCTGCTGATCTTTTACATGAAAGATTTCTGCTGCTCGTTGCTATAGGCAATCATCTCTGCATCTTTGCCAGACTTGTAGCCTCAAAGATGAAGAATCAAATCTCTTAGTCATATTTTTGTCCCTGAAATCCAGTGTCCTGCTTTTTACCTTTTACCAGCAAAAGTCTGAAGTTTCAAAATGCAGCTGGTAGCTCCTGTACCTCTCTAGGCTCAGCCCCTCTCTTCTCCTTCCTTTTGTGTATGTGTTTCTTCCAGTTTACCAGCTCCATCAAATAAATAGATGGTTGCTATGATTGTGCTCCATGCTGAGTTAAATGTTGCTAAAAGTATTAAAGATTGCTGTAGAACAAAATACAGTAGTTAAATGCGGAAAGCATGGGTCTCTCCATGCAGCCAAAATACAATTTAAAGCAGCTAGGTTTCAAAAGTGCTTTAGTTGGGTAACTAGTTGGGTAAACATAGGGCATACTTTTGTTATCAAAATATATCTAGATCAATATTGCTCTTTGAAATCACACGGGGTCTCTGCTGGAAGATGACTGAAATGAAAATTACTCTGTCTAGGATTTCACATTGGGCTTTGTTTGCTCTCTAACTGAGGGAGAGGTTAGAGAAATGCTGATGCTGAGGGTACTGGGCTACCTCTGTAAGTCCTTCAGCTTTTCTTTGGTGTTTCCTGTCCAAGGGATATAAGGCAACGGAACTCAGGCGTAGGATTTGCTTCAGGTCCTGCTAAGTTGCAAGACACAGGGTTATAAAGATGTAATTGAGCCCTAAAACCAGGTTGATTTCGAAAATAACATTCATTAATTATGATTTTCTTCTCTCCTTGGGATACTTGTAGTTGGATTTCTGCTACCATCAACTTTTCAAAAATTAAAAAATGGAAGTGTTTAATGCTTTGACACTATAAACTTTTAAGGCCCTTAATATTTTTTTTTTTTTTTTGTGGGAAAGGTTCTTCTGAAAGATATGCATGGTTTGCAAAAATCTGGTTGGAACATGTGGATATTGGAAAAAACCCATGTCATTTCCAACTGTTAATGTCCCATCTGCCTCCCTAAGACTTCAGGCCCTCTGCAGTTTCTTATCTCATCTCATCCTTGATGCAGCTTTTTATATTATTGCCCCTGCAGGGATGAAAACAAGCCCCACTGACAAATAACTACATGCACCACAGACGTGCAGCTTCTGGACCAACCTCCCCATCTGTACCTTGGGCTGAGGGCCAGGTGCTGAGAGCTGGGACAAAAAAAAAAAAAGGATAAAACTCTGATTTATTTGTTTTCTGTACACCTGCACACAAGAGGGTGCAGAATATTCTTGCCATGTTGATGCAAGTGCACAGGTTGTCAAATAATTTGAAGGATGGATAATAACTGCCTAACTGCATTTTTTAAGGAAAGTGCATATGTTTTGCAAGGCCTGCTAACAAGCTGTAGAGGAGTAGCATGGAAATCGGCATCCCCCTGCCCCCGCTGAGCCTGGAAAATGCTATTTAGAGCAGTTTGTTTTAATTTTAGTGGAGAGATTTGCTTTAAAAGCTTGTACTCTCTATAGTATTATGCAACATATGCCCTGAAAGGCATGTTATTTAATCTGTTTTCTTGTTTGTGTTCTATTTAATGCTAAAGGGGAAAAAGGGAAAAAAAGAGAATACAGAGGTTTTCTATGTCCTCCCCTTAGCAGCTTTTTGAGGAGGGTTGAGCAGCAAAAGCCAGGGACATTGTATTTGTGCACCGGGAAATATGGCAGAGGATGGATGCACTTTGGATGAGCAGGAACGAAACCTGAAGATGTGGAGCTAATTTCTGCCTGCTCTGCATGCAGGAGGGGAGATTGTGCTGCCAGTTAACGTAAACAACACAGGGGTTGTGTAGTTTGGCATTTCACAGGCACTCCAGCCATTTCAGGGCATGGCAGCCACCTCACAGGGCAAATGCTGTGGGGTACCACTGACTGCAGCAGTGCAATCTGCTCTGCCTCCTCGCATCTGAGTGATGGGCTCAGTCCAAAACTTCAACTGAAACAGAAACTGGTGAAACTTGGAAAAAAAAATCTGCTTTTTTAGCACAAATTAAAGTACAGGATTGTTTCTGTTGCTAACCTCAAGAATAAATGGCTCTATCGGCCCTGTCTGCATCATTTCATGAAGAGCAACCCAGGACAATTCCTGCCAGGAAGAAAGGTTCATTTTGGGGGCAGTGAGGTGCTGCTCCACAGAAAGCAGAGTTTCTTTTCTTGGTTAAGCTGCAGGATTTCTGCCTGGCATTCAGCTTCTGGCTTCATCCTGCTCTTCTCTCATGGACTGAACTGAAATAGCTCAATTCCTAGAGGGCTCTGGGGTGCACCCTCAGCCCTTTGTTCAGACATGGCTGCTGAAACATCCCCAGAGTGGTGTTTTGGGGTTTAAAAATCTCTCTCTCAGGAAGGGCAGCTCCATTTTCCCACCTTTTGCCAGCAAGAATAAACTGATTCCCAGGAAAGAAAGCACATTAAAGCCCTGTTGGAGATATTTTCCCAAGGAGAGATTGGGAGGACGTGGGGTTGAGAGATGATGAAAAGGGAAAAGACAGTATGCTGTTTCTGGGCAAGTATTATACAGAAAAATTCTTATGCCGTTGTTGGTCTCCTCAGCAGCTGACTCTTTGCCAAGACACAACCAAAATCTTCAGAGCAGGAGCAACCTGGGTGAAGCCCAGAGATCCAGCAGGTTTCCCACCACTGGCCATAACTTCATCCAAGACAAGTAGCTCTTGCTGGTCACTGCAGGACCTCTGCTTGGGTGTGGAGCAGACACCCTCCCAGGTTTCCTAATGCAGGTCATGCTTTTGCACTCATCAGCCTCGTGCATCCCCTACCCTTTCAGGAGCCCCATCTAAAGCTGCTACTTGCATGGAAGAAAAGTAACACAATATGATACTCAGATGGTGAAGGTTTGTTTGTTTTGTTTTGTTTTGTTTTTGGTTTNCCATGCCACCCTTGAGGAAAGTGAGTTGCAGCACAGAGATGGGAAGGGGTAGGAGCATTGGGGTTTTTTAGTTTTGTTTTTGTTTTTGTTTTGTTTTGTTTTGTTTTGTTTTGTTTTGGTTTTTTTGAGGCACTTCATGTTCAGGAGAAGGGGAGGAAAGGAAAGAGACTTTTCACTCTGGATGCAGGAGCCTTGTCACCCTTGATTCTGCATCTGCCCAGAGTGGGCTCAGACCCTGATCATTCCCCAGGAAGGAGATCCTCTGGTGAGTTTTCTCCAAGGCTGTGAAGATCCTCTGATGTTACGGCCCATGGTAGCTTTGCTGGGAACAAAGATTTACCCTCACTCCCACAGCCCTGGACAAAGCACATCTCACCCTCCTAGCAAGTAGAATTCCTGGCTGTACTGTCACAGCCATACCTTAAAAAAAAACAAACAAAAAGTAAGCAAAAGGCAGTGTTTCCCAAAAAGGCAGCATTTTCAGAGCTTCAAGTAAGCACATCAGCTAATTAAGGGATTTTTATTGGCACAAAGGATCCTTTTCAGTCAGTGGCTGAAGGAAATAGGGCAAACCCAGACATGAGGAGGGGCAGTGCTTCAGCTTAAGCCTCCTAAATCCTTTATATTTTGTCAGATGATCTGACTGCCACAAGTGACCATACTTTGAAAAACCCTTCTTGTCAAAATTTCTGATAGCAAAATCCCTCTTTAATCTACTCTGAATCAGGCCATGCTGGCCTTTTTCATGTTGCCAGGGTATCCCCAACAGTCACATTGCCCAGGAGGATGAGAGGTTCATAAGAGTAATGAACCTCTAGCAGCTCTGGTGAGGGAATGCAAAAATAATCCTAGATTTCAGTATATGCAGAGTGCTGCCCAGATGAATGGGAATTTTCTCATTGAGCAAGGCTTGGACTATAGCTACCTACCACGAGAGGAGGGAATAAAACAGGGCCCTCATTTTTTAAGATCATGATGAAGGATCCACTCCTCCGGCAGAAGTTTTCCTTCAATAATTGAGTATGAATACAGGCCCCTCCTAAAAATAAAAAATGGAAAAACAAGGGAGTGGCCGGGCTTAAAAGCAGTATTTGGGGTGGGATGCTTTGTAGTCATGCACTGCCATGTTCTGGGTTCTTGATCTACCTCAGGGGTGTGTTGTGGCCAGTAACACTAGAAGTAACTCAGTTAGAAAATAATAATTTAAAAAATGCACAGAAATCAGCTGGCACCTTCCTAAGTCAATACAGCTTACAGCAATCAAAGCAAAGAAAAAGTACTCGATTTTATTTGCTTTTTGATATTTTTCAGGGAAACAAGCACTTTAAAAACCTGATGGTATTTTACTGAGTAGATGAATAAATATGTGGTGGGCTGATCCTGACTGGACACCAGGTAGCCACCAAAGCTGCTCTATCACTCTCCTCCTCAGCTGGACAGGGGGAAGAAAATAACAATGATAAAAAAATCATACAAATTTTTATGAGTTGTGGAAAAAAATTTTGAAGTGTCCCCAAGTTAAGGTAGCCTGTGGAGTAATAGGAAAAAAGGATCAAACTTTCCCCAGCTAACTTTAGCTTCCTTGTTTAATCAATGTTGCTTCTCAGGTTGGTGGAAAGAGATGCACAGTTGTGAACAGGAGTGTGAAAAGAGGGTGTGTGTGTCTCCACAGATGCAGAGACTGGATGCTGAGCATGACAACTTCAGTTTTAGGGTAGTCTCAGTCTGTGGGTCTAGTTCAGCCTTCTTGTTTTCTTTTTTTAATTGTGCCACATTCCAGTCATCCATTTGATGATCAATGGAAGGTCCTGCTTTGATATCAAGCTTGTTACTTTCTTGGAGCAAGCACACGTGGAATAAACAAGAAGGGGTTGCTGTTGGGTGTTTCCCAAAGGGGAATTTCTGTCTGCAGAGGTGATTGAGACTTCTTGGCTCTGAGGTGGAAGGTGGCGTGAGAGTCAGGAGAGCTGCTGTGTGCCTGCTGGGTTTCATTTCACTGTTTGAGTGGGAGTCATCCGTCAGTTTTCCTCCTGGTCCAGTGGCTGACACAAGCAGGGAACCTCCATCCTGGTGGTCTGATAGATGATCATTTCAGTCTATAATTTTTACATGGGCCTTGAGGCAATTTGCTCTGGCCTGCAAACACAAGATACAGCCACGCTGGGTGCCAAAATGAGATGTCAGATTGCGCTTCCCTTTTCAGTGAGATGAGAAATATGCCTTGGACATGAACGCATTCATCTCAGAGGCCTGCCTGCAAACCCCCCAGGTTTTCCTATAAGGGAATAAACCTGACATCCCTGCACTGAGTGAACTCAAAGAGGCCTATGTGCCCAGCTCCTCTGCACATACACTGGGATTTTATCTATGCACCAGGAATTTACACAGGGGTGATGGCAGCTGCCTCTGCAGGGTTGACATCCTGTCCCTGCCAGTAGCCTGGAGAGCCCATGGCAGCATCTGTGGCACGAGCACATCTTGTACTCCACCAGGTTCTGCTGCATCCCGTGGCACTCCACAGCATCCTGCTGAATCCCATCATGTCTGTCTGCAGCCTGCTGTCCTGTCACTGGAGCAGAATTCGTTTGCTTTTTCTAGCTGTGCTGGTGCAGGGGAAAGGTGCTGCCTTCCCAACCAGCCCTCCCTGGCTCATACAGAGAAGGCAACCAAATGTGAGTGAGGTGGTTTATTCGGTTGTGGCCTTTTGACTGAATATATGTACTGGGGTAATTTAGGGCAGGGAGATGGCTCACTCCTTAGCCGGTATGTAAACATGTCTCCACTTCGGTTACAAAGGACTGGAGAGAGGAAGCTGAGTGCCAAGATTTATGGAGCCACATGTTTATCAAGGAGATGAAAAGAAAGAAAACACCTTATTAAAGCTCAGCAGCATTGTGGCATCTTTTTTCTTTTTTAATGCTAGAAAAAAAGTTATTTCTCCCCACTATTACTCTTTGCTGGCTTGCGTGTTATTTCGTTATTGGGTCTAAAGCCCATCTGCTTGCCCTGCACTGCCAAGGAAAACTCTAGAACAGAGAAACCCTGCATGGGAAACTCTTGATGACTGGAGCGAGGCAGCAGACAAGTTTTCCTTTGTGTGATGGTTTGTTTCGGAGGTTTGTCACAGCCTGACACAGGCTGACATAACTTGCTGTGCCCAGGCACCACCCAGCCCCTGGATGTGCCCCATGCAGAGCCCAAAGATGCTTGGTGCCTTTGGGCTGGGGACAGCTCTCCCAGAACTCCACACCCTTTAAAATTGAGGGGAGGTGTGATTGGGACAAACGTAGTGATAGGGTTAGCTAGCAGTGTGTGCTATTTTGGGAAGCTCAGTTTTCAATGTATTACGGTGTTTTTCCAGATTAACAGTGGTGTAAAAATATCCTGACCTTTTAAATTGTCTTCACAAACCTGTCTCAAACAGGTTTCTTAATAATAAACCTCACTTAAAACTGAAGCAAATATAATTGAAAATATCACAGATTTTAGTTAGCAATTTCTTTTTTGACTTTGTAAGGAGCAAAATGTGGTTTTCCTGCTTGGAAACCCTTGAAGCAGAGCTTTTGTCTCAAGGCACCTAGTTGCAAGTTCAAAATCTCCACGTTGCTTACAAATAAATGACACAGGGGTTTTTTAATAACTTATTTTTTCCTCCCTCTATGCATGAGCACTTTCTGTTTGTAGATAACAAGTGGTTGGAAATGAAAGCCAGGAGTGGATATAAGAGCTTTTTGGACTTCAAGCAGGTGATAAAAGAAAAAGCCCACACTGTGGTAATACAGTCACTTCTATTTCTTGGTTTTTTTTCCTGCTCCAAACAAACACCAGAAAATGTAAATTGCTGCTCTCTTCAGACAACACTAAATTACCTCTAAGCAGTGTTCAAAAGTCTATTATTTAAACAGAAGAAGTCTGCATGTTTCCTTCTGCTTTCTTTGAAAAACAAAACTGTTCTCCTCTTCAAAACACAGCGGTGGGCTCTGACAGCTCCTGAGCACAGAGTTACCCCTGGCCTGGCCCAACCAGAGACAGCGACCTCTGGACTGTGCTAGAGGTGCCAGCTGTGGACGCATCCTTGAGAAGGGACAAGGATGATCAGCTGAATAGCTGTCCCTGACACAGGGCTGCCAGACAGGAGAAATTACACACTCACAGCAGCTCTGGAGAGGAGAAGGAGATGGGATGAATCTTCTTTATTTTTGAGGCAGGTTTTCTCTGCACATTCCACAGAATGGAAGATAGTGGGGGTGCAACCTATACCTGTAAAATTGTTTATGTGGTAAAGCTCCTCCTGGTGCACACAGACTTAGCACTCATGGCCCAGAGTGGTCCCTTGTCAGCCGCCCTCTCACTCACAATAATGAGATATTTTGTATTTTATTTTTCTAAAGGGCCCGTGGGACAAAGAACAAAACCTGGCTGTAGTACATGGGATGAAACCGTGATAATGCTACGTGAAGAAGTAAAATTGGCTGAAGCAAGATCCCAGTGAATGTTTATATCAGACTGGGATGAGAAAAGAGAGCTAGGGGGAGGAGAATTGTCCATGGGTGCCTGTTTGGAAATGTATTTGGATATGACTTTCCTCTGCTTGCACTGCTGCCTCTGGAGGGAAATGTGCGGGCCTGGGAGGTGCTCCATGCAGTGGAAAAGGTGCAGATTTGCCAGGGGCTGGGAGAGGCCTGGGACAGTCCCTGACTCCCACTGTGACCCCTTCCTGGGGGCAGGTAGGGGCAGAGGTATCCACTGAAACCTCTCAGCATTTGATGTGTCCCCAAAACCTCATGACAGGAGTCACCGCTCGACTTCAGTCCTGGATGAGCAGGAGCCATCTGGCAAGGGGGCGTTTGCTGGTGGGCTACAACAGCAGCCAACTGAATGCAATAAAACCACATGGGGTATTTTTGGAAAAGCTGACATCTTTCTTTCTCTCTTTAGCACTGAATAATCCAAGAGCCTGGCTTCCTTGCACTGTGGGCCTTGCTGAAAGCAACACTCAATGGGCAGGAAATGCTGCCACCTGGTTTTGATGGTTGCAGTCACCACCAGTACATTTGGATATAAATTAATTAATTCACTTTTAGTCTTCAAAACTCCGAAAACTTCAGATGAACTGCAGGTCTTGGCACCTACACTGACTGATAATTTCCATGGGCACCCAAGGGCGAGGAGCCTTCGCCTGCATTGCCTCCCGCGATGTCATCATTTGCCCTCAGTTTCCAGATGATGCCAACTCAAACTTTCTATTTCCATCATCTTACAAGGAGCTTTTAGCCATAATGGTTTTATTGAGTTCTTGAGTGTTAAGCAAAACAATCCAGCAATGAAGTTAATTGTGTCTGCAAAATGACAGGGATCTTACAAAACTGCAAACACCCAGCCCACTCGGGATAAAAATGGTTCATGCAGCTCTAACAGTACACACGGTTGATTGAGAGTTTGTTGGTAATTTGGGTTTTTAGTAAATATAACCCCCACATTTTCATCAGCAGTTTGATTAAAAAAAAAGGAAGAGCTTTGAATTTTCAGGTTTTTAAAGTGAAAAGCTCAATATCCCCCTTCTTGGTCTCAAGTTTTGGAGCATTTGCACATAAAGAACAGGACAAGAAGCAGCGTCAGGCCCTTCAGTGGGCAGTTGTGGGGAGTGTGAAGGACATGTTAGCCAAGATGCTACTTAAACAAGAGGCATCTCTGCTGTTTTCATTAGCACATTTCCATTTATTTCTAGGTGTGTAAATGGTGAGCAATACCTCTGTCATAGTTTGGGTTTCTGAAAGTCCAAGTAGATTTTTGTGGGCGTTGTGTTTTGGGGACAAAAGTGAGGAAGGGTGGAAAGGTGGGAACTGCATCCAAGCAAGTCTGGCTGCAGGGACAATTCAGTGCCTTCATGCACATAAAATGGGTGGTCCAGGAATAAACTTTTGGAAAATGTGATGAACAAGCACAAGCAATATACCACTGGGAATTGTGGGCTAGGAAATGCTAACTTTAGCTACAGTAGTGCTGTGTTTAAGCGTTGTGGGGCCAAAGTGAGAGGCCCCTTGGTCCAGCTTTGAGTCAACACTGCCCCTGGAAACCTGCACCCTGTCCTGACTAGGGGAGCTGCCCAGACAATGAAGAGGAGTTAAAGTCCCAGCACGTCTCCCTGCAGAGGGAATGGGCACTCCACATGGTTTGAGCAGCTTTTATTTGCCTTGGCCAGCTCTTCACTGACACTTTTCCCAGTCTCTCAGAAGGCTCTTTCAAGCATTTTGTGTTCACTAACAGACTATTTCCATGAAGTGTGTATTTCCATGCATTGTGCATTTCCATGCTGCAACAACAGCCATGAGCAAGCTAAGTGCTGATGTCTTTAACCGCCTTTTAAGAAGGTTCTTGTTTAGTCACGCCTCACTCAGGGCTACATCACAGATAGGTGCTATGCAAGACAAGCTGATGGAACAGGACTTTTACAGCTGACCCAACTGAGTCCTTCCGGCAGCAGAGCTGGCTGCAGGACCTGGCTGTCTTAGCTCGCCCTGGCAAGGATATGCTATACCTCATCTTGGAAGGATTTATGTAGTGCTGCACTTCATGTATCAAGGGAGACATTACTGCACAGAGCAAACAGCTGTACTTAAAGCCACATGGAGGCTGCTGCTCAAAATAGAGACAACTCCTCGTGCAGCTATATAGAAAAAAACTTCCTTAAAAGTTAGTATTTTCTTTTAATTGCTCTTCTTCCATAGAGATAAGGCATAGTCCTAACGGTTGCTATTTTCAACAGTGGCTTCTAATTCTAGATTTTTGAGATTTAGGGGTGGCCATCCCCCAGGAAACCACAGGAAATTTTAAAGCACACAAAGCACCATGATCACTCTGAATGTGTGATAACACTACAGGGTTTCACAGCCCAGGACAGCTGGAAAACCCTTGTCTGGATGTGGGTGTCCAGACCCAGAGATGTTTGTAAATCTTTCCCTGTTGAACCTCTTAAGCTAGGGCAAAACATCTTGCTGTTTTTGTGTTTTTCAGCTGAAGATACATGGGCTGTGATCACACAGAGTCTCCTTCAGCAGAAAGGACCCTCAGCGAGAGGCACATGGGGTGACCAATGGAGCCATTGCTACTGGCAAAGGTGGCTGTCATCCCCGGGGCAGTGGCCTCTGTGCCGGTGCTTCAGGGGACCCTTCATGAGGCAGCAGAGGACTCCCCATAGCATCTTCCACTGCAGGAAGTGCAACCATCCCAGGACTTTCTGATGGCCAGGATTCATATTGGAGAGCATGGGAGAGAAACATGAAGGCGTTTATGCAACGGCACAGGAGATTCCTCATGGAGCAGGAAGTTTCTCTGCCATGTTATCTGTTGCTTCCCTTCCTGGTCACTGCCAGGACACTGCAGGCAAATTTGTGGTCTCAGCCTAGTGAGCAGTGAAGGGCTGCTTGCCCTGGGAGGGCATTGGGGTCCCTTTGCTATGGCTCCTGCCCTGGTTTTCAACACAGGGGGGAACTGTGGGACCAGTACTGGGACCTGCCCTGGTTCCTGGCTTGGGAGAGCTCCTGACCAGGGCACAGCCAGCATGTTTCTCTTTGCAAAACAACTGCCGACCTCCATCTCAGTCAGTATTTAGTTCAGTTCCAACCCCATTATCCATTCTCAGCTGCAAGTAACAAACCAAATTCACTTGTGGTGCAGCTCCAGTGAAATTTAAGCTTGATGGAGTCAAGTCCACCAGCAGGCAGAGAGGGAGATGTGCAGAACCTTTACAAAGGCAAAAAAAGGCAGCTGGGAAGCTCTGAAGATCCCCTTATCTCTCCACCAGCCATGGGACTTCAGAATAGCACCCAGCAGTGCCTTTCCTTCCCCACTTTGCTATGTCTGCATGACCCTGCCTCTCACAATTTCTGCAGGGCCTATGACACAGAGCTGTTACTGCACCATCACAGTGCACGGCTTTTATCAGCATCATTTTTGGAACTGCCATGTGTGCTCTGTTACAAAAGCACATGGCTGCATTTAATGCTGGACAGAAAAATGCCCAAGGCATATATCAGTCTGGATCAAGAACCAAGTGCTGCAAAACCATGAGACTTTTAAAAATGTATTTATTTAGTTCAAGTTTTGATGCAGATTTATGTTTATGTTTTATGAATTGTCACTCCCAGATGATTCAAGCACATGCAGTTCTGACAGTTTATTTTAAGCTGAACATCTCCAGTTACTGAAAGCAGTATTCATGCAAAACCCTTTAATATAGCAATTTTAATGAGTAAACCTCCTCAAATCCTCCATATCTTGTGTTAGTGGATCAAGCAGTCAGTAATGTTTAGGATGTGTAAGCCTGGAGCAGAGCAAAAGGTGAACATGACACTAGAAAGGTGGCTCAAGGCACAACAAAATAGTATTTGTTGATTAAGTGGGTAGAACCTTCAGGAGATGTACTGGGAGCAAGCACAGACTGCTGCCCTGAGCAGTGAACTTGGGGTGAATAAATAATAAGGCAAAGTTCAATGCAAGGTAGTTGAGGAAGTCATATAATAGAAGCAAGAGCAGTCTCTGAATAATTTGAAAAGGTCTGAGGAAATTTTCATCAGGGGGTAAGGCTGTGGTTCCACAGCCAGTATAGGAGGGTGGCAAGCAGATTCATGACTGGGCACACAGAGCAGTGATGTATAGCTGGAAAAGCCTGGAAAAAATTCTGGAAGGTTGTTTTGTTCCTGTTTTAACATTTATATGCCCAGTTCTAGTGCCCTGGCATATGTGTGAGATATAATTTCCGAGATTAGAGAGTCAACTAGGTAGAAGACTTCTGGCTGTTTCTAAAAGATATTTATACATCCAGAAGAAATTTTTGAAATGGATAAATAATTGAGGATTTGGTTCACATAAATAAGACTAAGAAGTCTGGAACACTGTGATGCTTAATTCACAACTCTCTTCTTAGTCATTAATTTCATCTGGGCTACTTCAGCCAGCAATGTCAAGCAGACATAGAAGTGCTTGCAGAATTCAGTGCAAATATTTCAAACAGTGTACAGGGGGCTATTGTTGGTAAAAGACCAGACACAGGTATTGTTTTAATTGCCTTGTGGAATCTTTTAATAAATAGTTGCATGCTTTTTGTGGATTAACCTCACAAATTTAAAGCTTTGTTTTGCCTGATATAACAACTGCTCAATTGCACCATCAGGAAGAACTTTACGAGTTTATTCTATTTTATTAAAATCAATGTATACAGCTTCAAAAAGCACTTAGTATTTATTTAGCTAAAATGTTTCAAATATTAATAGCAGCTTCAAAATGTTGACAAGCCCTAAAGCCCAGCAAGTAACATGCTTTGATATATTTGTGTTCTGGCAGCTGAAGAGAGAACTGATTTAAAATGTAAATAATTAGTTTGCTTAATATTTTCTTTCCAAATGTGAAATCTGTTTGGGCTTTTTTTTCTCCAAACTGTGGTTTAAATTACATTTTGTTTATATTATTTTACAATGGCAACAACTTGCTTGCTGACATCCAGCTGACCTGGTTCTTGCCTTCAGGTAACTTGCTGTGCAGGTTTGGCACATGTTGGCCTCAACGTGGCACATCTTCCTACCTATCTGTGGGCACACCAGCAACCCTGCTGTGGTCACTGCTCCAATAAGGTCAGCAGGATTATTTGGTTTATTTAAGATTAAATTAATACATTTTGGAAGGATTGCTGTTGTAATAAAGATATTTTATCTTTTAGTACAAAGGGATTAATTTATACCTTGGGTATTTCAAAATATATCTCTTAAGGATTTTTTTTTATTTTGCAACACAATAGAGCAGTTATGGAGGACTGATTCCCAGCTGGGGCAAGTCAGCTTGCAGATATTGGAGAAGCTATGATGGTTACAGCAGCTGAGGATTGAGATCTACAGTTTCCCTAAATATACGATGCAGATGTACACCTCACACTCACAGTGGCAACTTAGCACATCTATCTGGCAGTGCCTGAGCACCTCTCAGTTCCAAAGGAACCCTTCTATCCCTTACCTACAGAAATAATCTTTGAAACTGGAAGTACAACAACTAAATCGAATCTTGTGCTGCAAAGGCATGGCCAGAGAAGAATTCAGGCTCTTTTTGAAAAGAGTATCAAGAAATACAGCTTTGAGCCAAAGCCCAGGGATGCTCCAGCCCTTTCTGCTGCCAGCAAATGCCACGAAGGCCTGTGGGACACCAACCTCGCTGTGAAAAGATGCAGAGGAGTCAATAAGCTCAGGAGATCCTCACCTGGCTGTTAGGACTGCTACAGTAGCCAAGAGAGGGCACATATGTTCGACATCCCTGGCAAGCTCCTGCTATGACCCCCTGACACTCTTAGACTGAATTTAACATCCTGCAAACCTATGAACCCTGCCCACCTGGTATCTGACACTGTGTCCTTCTGTAAGATCCTGTTTTACAAGCAGATGAAGGTTTCTAACCAGATGGCAACACTTACACATTTCAAAGTGTCATTTGATTTCTCCTCTGACATTAAAAGACATTGCATCTCCACACGGATGAGTTATTTACAATGGCAATCTCTGCACAGGGTATGTTAAATACAGCCAGCAAACCTTGCAAAAAAATTACCTGCAAAGTCACCCCAACAGTTACTATCAAGACCAAGAAGGCTGGTAGAGCAAGCAGAAATACCTGAACACAGAGCTGTCTCCCCCAGCTAGAGACCTTTGCAAAGGAGGTTTCTACAGCTGAGCCGAGTCCTGCAGGCTCCCCTTCCCGTGAGTGGAGAGCGCTCTGAGGGCACGGGATCCGCCCTGCTTCAGAAGTGTGTGTCAAGACCCACACTCCTGGCTCATGTTGGCACCAACAGGGCAGGTGCCCACCTGCTTTCGTGGAAACCCAGTGGCCACTCAAACTGCACCATTTCTGTCACAATTAATAATGCAGAGGAATGCCAACATGTTTTCAGCCAGCAGTGAGTTAATAGGTGTGCTTTCCTCCACTAAAACCTATACATATAAACCAATGTTCCTCTTTAACGCAAGGATAAAAGGAAGAAGCTCTGCTCCAGGTTCATTTTTTTCAAAGCTGTTCACAGGAGACTGCAATAGTGAGTCCCTTAGTGCATTTGTGCTGTCCCTAGTCAATTCTAATCCCAAAATGCAGTTTAGTTAAATGTGGATGTGTCATGTTTCATGAAGGTAACATATTTACAGGCTGACTGCTCTTATTTACATTGCTTTCATCTCTTCCTTTCATTGGCATTTTACAGTATCATATTATCAATTCAGCCTTTGGGAAAGAGGCCAGTGTATATAAATCTTTGGAAAAAAAAGATCCTGAGTGGATTAGCAAGTGACAGATGGCAGGCACTGTGTCTTACCACGCTGAGGCAATCCACACGGTAGGCAGGTTGCCAGGCACAGAGCATGGCATGAACACGTTGTGGCCTTACACAACTGATAGCAAGCAATGCAAAGGCCATCTGAAAACAATGCAGTGCAATGAGGAAAAGTGCAGCAGATAGTTCATATGCAGTCATGGTGACCAGGTGTGAAAGAACTAAGCAACATTCCAAGGCTAAAGCCCCTGGGATCCATCAGGCTGGCACAGGGCAGCTGCACACCCATGTACCAGTGGCAGTGTGTGATTTACAACCACGTGAGGTCGGCTCAGGCATAACCTCAGAAAGCAGTGCAGCTTCCTGCTTTTGGGACTGGAGATAGACTGCTTTACACCAGGCTCAAATACCTCTGCTTAGCATGTACCCTCACAGCCAGTCATTCGGCTTCACCATCCCCAAGAACTCTGTTTAACCTGGCTGAAACAACAGCAAAGGTGCCTCACAAAATTCCCCTCTGCCAGTCCTTCACCTCACTAGCAAGTAGAACAGACCTCTTCAGTACCAGTGGCTGTGGTAGTGCTCCAGCACTCTAGATCACAGGCTTCCCAGCTCAAACTCTACAGCAGACAGGATGCAACAGTTTTTTGCCACCAAATCCTTCCTTACAAACCAGCAGAAAGCTTTCTGTACAGCATGATATAAGGCCATGCTCAGCCAAACACCAGCGACTCCAAGGGAAGGGCTGAGTTACAATTAATGCCAGACTGGGAAGTCACTTCGCAATATGGATGGTCATTTATTTATTGTTTTATCATGACACATCAAATGCTATGGATGTAATATCAGAACATGGTGTCATTTATAAAATACCAGTATTATTAATGTGGTGGTAAGTTACTGTTAACATTTACAGAGAGGTGTATAATAATTTCATATCTTTGCCTCAGTGACAAAACACTCTGGCAAGCAGACGATGGATGGAATACAGTGACTCTTTATTATCATGGTTTTTCCTCCTTGATTACTGAATGGCCTATAATGATAGCAATAATTGTTGCTGAATCTAATTCTTTTGAATATGGTAGATAGATCCTTTGCTTTTACAGTATGTGTCAGAATAAAAGAGAAGCATCTGAAAAATAAAGAGAAGGCATTTTCTTACAAAATGAGATGAAAAAATAAAACAATATAAATGGAACTTTCAAGTGTTTCTTTTTATATTTAAAGCTCTTATTTCAATAAACTGTATTTAAACATTCTTAAATAATCTTTCTGTACCTTTGATTTTCCATTTCACCTTTGGAAACAGAGTAATCTCACTATAAATGTGTGCAAATAGAAAATATATAAATATATTTATGGCCCATGTCATAAAAAGGTGGTCTCAGAATTGTCATTTTTACAATGATCTGTTGGGGCTCCTTTCATTTTGTCCTGCAAGTTATTTGAGCTCTCTTCTTTTAAGCCTTTGAAGTCCACATGCAAAGAAGAGCCAAGCACACACATACTGTCCTGTGTTTCATTTTGTAAACTGCTCGATGACACCTGTAGAACAGTCCCAATGTGACTGAACAGTGGAGTTGATGTGATCCACTTCAACAAACTGAAGTCTGCTTGGTCAACTGCTGAGCTCCATGGGAATGTTGTTCCCACAGGCAACGATTCTACCTCTGAAGTGCCACATCGAACTTCATGAAATCCCATAGACCTTTCCAGACTACATGCTGATGAGGGGAGCTTGTTTTCCTCATACAACACAGCACCCTGGGGAGAGGCAGCTGCAGTCTGATCTGTTTTATGTTCTGCCTTTGTGTGCTCTCGGAAAAGTGACTCCCTTGTTTGAGGAGATGTTGGCAAAGGAGTGCTTTGGTTATTAGCCTTATAACAATCACTGGCATTTGAGCCAAGGCTCAGTGAGAAGCTGTCTGCAAAGAGTCGTGTCTGACATACTGTCTCCTTTACATTCAACCCAGTGAGAAGCTGGGTGCGAGTCTCTGGGGACAGTTTACTCAACTGGCGTCCAAGCTGAAGCTGGGTTGGGAATAGTGTTCCCTGAAGGGTTCTGTACAGGAATCTGCAAGAGGAGAATGTGCATGTGAAAAGAAAAGAAAAAAGGAAATACCCAATACGTTATTAAGAGAAAATATCCAAGACAAAAGTACAACACAGAAAAATAAGACAGTTCTATGTGCTGTTCTTATGCTGTACACAAGAATGCTTGCAGATGCACAGCTCTGAGTGCTGTGCTAATACTTTGATTAATAACTTAATTAAATAGTGTAATAAATCTGTGTCTTTAGCCAGTGATCCACCTTGTGATTACACACAGTCTTTCATCTTTCCTGATGAGGAATCAAATATAAGTCTGCAGAGCAAGCTTCCTACATCTACAAATAGGCAAGCAGGTCCACAACATATTATCAGAATTTCTGTACTGTGCATTTTATGCATTTTAAGGATGGACTGAATCCAGAAGAATCACAGAAATCCTCACAGGGTAGCAAACCTCTGCATGGCCAGGAGGTTCGACCAACACTCTACAATTATCCCATTCCTGTGGTCTATGGCCAGGAGCTGTGGTCTGTTGCTGTGGTCAGGAGCACAGAATAGGTTAGACAACCTGACTTATATAATCAGCTGCTGAAAGGAACTGAGTTGGCTGGTAGGCAAAACAAAAGAAGGGGACATTCTTGCTCTCCCAATCATATGCATAAAGTACCTTTACATACAAGGTAAGATATGAGAGAAGATACAATACCTGGGCAGCAATGCAACAACTGGTGATATTATGCAAGTGAAATAGAACATAGGGTCTCCCATCAGCCTTTCCATAGTCCAGTAGGGATTGGATGGAGGATGGCAGACTGGGCAGGAAGCATTGTAAACCAGAGCCACAAAGAAAAATAAAATGATACTGAAGATGCAAGATGACCAGTGGAGAAAAGTCTAGAACAAAACAAACGAAAAAAAAACCAACAAAAGTATGATGATTCTTTATATTCTGAGAAATTTGCTGTGACTTAATTAAATCAGAACTCTTTAATTTCTGGAGTCAAATCCATGCACAGCAAAGAGTTTAGAGGCTCGTGTATTTAAAAATTCTTATTTTAAATACAGCGCTCTAAATCTGTTTGCAGTTCATATTTTAAAACCTTTTCCATGTTTGCATAAAATGCTTGCTAAAAATAGAACGTGCTGAGGAAAAGAAGCAACCATCTTATGTTTTTGAAAGGTGGCACTAAGAGAAGAACTACATATATGCCAGCGAGTTTCTATGTAGGCTGTGGGTACTTTACCCAAGTTTTGGTTTCAATTGCCAAATGCAGGATGATGGTGAAAAGAGCTATTGTGGTGATGGGAGTTCCCCAGGAGAAGATGTCCACCTCCGAATCATAGTACGTCTGTAAGAAAGAAGACAGAATTTAGCCCAAGCTTTGTTGCCAGTTCTCCTCCAAATGCTTAAAATAGAATGGCTTAAACCAAACACTTACAAAATAGGGGATGAAGAAGCAAACCAGGCTTTGATACATAGCATCAATCATGTTCATCCAAAACATATGTGGTTGGTACTCCTGTATCATAAAAAAAAAACCAAAACAATGAAGAAAATCAGATAATGAAGATGCTATTTGCCAGGATAGGTATTTTGAGGGGCACATTTCAAGGGCAGTTTTAAGGGCTTAAGCAAATAGCTTCATAATTTTGCCAATCATTTAGCTGCCCTGAGGGATGAAGCATGAGCAGTCTACCTGCAAGTCACTCTGTTCTAGGATGAAAGTCTTTTGCCTTTTTTTCTCTTCTTTTTTTTTCTTTTTCTTTTTTTTTTTTTTTTTCTTTTTCCTGGCAGAGGGTGTAATTTGAATCTGATGCTCAGGCCAGAAAACATTTATGACGGTACCCTATTTTATGCACTACAGTCAGACCACTAATGAACATGAATAAATGGGTTTTACATGACACAAGCACAAGCACAGGGTATTTATTGGCAGAAGAGAAAATGCACATGTACTTAGAGAACATCCATAACAATCGCCTCTGGTGGCAATTCATGCAGCAATGTATGCTATAAAAATGTATATAAAACATACATATATATACACACAGATATCTCGCAGTGAGTGCATAAAATTTCTTGCTAAAACAAATATTAAACTAACATTTTGGTTTACAGAAATATACAATTGCAGGGGTATGGATGGTCATATAAGGGTCCTAGATATAAGGGAAAACCAGTTTATAATGATAAAATGTTTATATAATTTTAGTATATATTCTACATCTCCATCAACTGGGTTCATCAGGTCATCTTCTCTTTGCAGCAAATATCATTGCAGACTAAAAATGGGAATTGAAAGATGCTTAGAAAGAATTATGGTGTTACTTGCCCTACTGAACTAACATGATTCATTACTGCATCAGGTTGCTGAGATGGATTGTGGAATTTCCAGTGCTGGAGACATTCAAAACTGGACCAGTTAAAGACCTGAAAAACCTTATCTAGGTTTGAAGCTGTTTTGACCAGAGGTCTGGATCAGATGGCCTCCACAGCCATCTAAACCGTTCTATAATTCTACAGACCCCAGATCTCTTTTTGAAAGAGATCCTACCTGAAATAGGATTTTTAAGTCTTTAAAATGCCTTTTTAGGGAACTGTGAAGAGAATATGATCAATAGATTAAAAAAAAAAAGATTAAGAATGATGTCTGGGCTTGTCTATGACAAACAAGTGTACTGTGAACCTGGGAGACTTCTCAGTTTGCCAGCTGAAGACAGGCAGACATAACCTCCCAACAAGCCTTAAGGCACTACAAGATTTCTGTCACCCTAAAAATGTGCAAGAAAGGAAGGTATTCATACTACAGATCTTTCAAGTGTGATGCACTGAAACAGACGAAATGTATAAAACAGAAAACAACAGATGAAAAAGACAGAATTTGGACTAATGGACTAAAATAAGTTACACTAAAATTCTCCTTTCATCTTTCCAGGAGAGTATCTAGCAATGCCACTACATGTGCGGGGTACCAAATACAGGTATACACTTGGAGGCAAAACACACTTACTGTGTCCTCTCAGAGGACAGCTTTGTAAGACACTTTTAAGAAGGCTTTTACCTTCAAAGCAACGTCTCCATATAGATAGTTTTGCCAAGTAGCAAGATTTTCCCACAGTACACTGTACCTGTAATTACCAGGAATGGTTCAGCTCAAATCCCTCCTGCAATTCCTTCTGTTTTCATTGTACAATTCAAGCAGATGGGGACAAGGTGTTTTCAACAGATATTTCAGCTGAATCTGTCATCTGTGACTACCTCCCTCAGAGACTAAGTTTATCGTGCTTACTCCCAAGGCCATCTTTCTCTTCTTTTTGTAAAGGGTTGGGAACTGAAGTTTTGAGTAAGTACTGTGAGGTTATTCTGTGAAAGCCTCCACTAGCTACAAGGTGCAATTTGTTTTATTTTTGTGGTTATTTGTGAGCCTGGACCACAAAGGAGGTGTTCAGTTTAAGCTGAATTAAATCATCCACCCTTCTCTCCTGTCACGTATTAAAAATATAACTGGTTGAGGTTTTGTTTGTTTGTCTGTGTTTTGTTTAGGTGTACTTTTGGCATTTTGACTCAGATAAGAAATATCACAAAGTAATAACACTGACTTCTCAGACTGTGTTTATCAGTCATCTACCCTTTGAGAGCAGGGATGGTTTTCAGTTGAAACTAAAGCTGCTCAGGAAAGAAATTACAGTAATCAAGAAGATTTTACCTCCATATTCTGTCCGCTTTTATAAAGCTGAGGTACAGCAATTAACACTTCAGCTGGCACATCCTTATCCAGCACACCAGTAATCAGTTGTGGAAGAGAAGAGAAGAATAAATTAAAGAAGATCAGATACCACTGATCAATCATTGATGAGCCAGAGAACCCACAGTAGAACTGGTACCAGAAGAGAAGGGCCACAAACATCTGAAACAGAACAAGCAATGCTGTAAATATAACAAGATAAGGAGGATCATCATCCCACTGTGATCTGAAACCATTCTGATTCCATCTCTGCAAGGTCTTATCTATGAATGCTGAACATGTGAGTAATCCTTCTGAGGATACCTACTCTTTAACTCACTTCCTGATGCATTGGCCATTTGGCTACGCTGCAAACATCTGGCACACCTGCAATTCTTTGTGCTGCTGGAACCTCAGATCTCAGGCATCACACAAAATTAACTTCCATTTCAAGTGAAACACTGAGGTGCAACTTAACTGACTGTAAAAAGCTCTCCCACCACCGACCTCTAGGTGTATGAGTACTGATGTCACAGCACTTGCACAACTACTGTAGAACAAGCATTTCCACAATAATATCCTCTGCTGGTTGGAGATGTTTTGGGAGACTTTTCCAGTCTGCAACAGATAAGAGCTTTTTTGCAAGCCCAACATGAGACCAGCAGCAGCAAGGAAGGTGAAACTGCAAGGTCTAGAGAAGTTATTTTAACTATACAATCTTTGTGCTTTGACATTAAGCAAATTAGCAGTGCTGTACAGATTGCTCATTCTCCCTTACTCTTCAGCTCTATGAAGAAATCAGCTGCATACACAGCTGTAGAGGCGTTGTTCATCTATTTGGGTTGGAGTCACCCAAAAAGAAACAAACCACACAACTCATTTCTTCTACACTCTATTCAGCATGGAGAATCCAGAGGGCTCAGGAAAGGTGCTGATTTCAGATGCTGATGAAGGATTTGAGGCCTAGAAAAAGACAGCCAGCTTCCTAGAGAAGAAAATAAATTCCCAGGCTTGGTTCTCCTAAAATTACAATTTTTATTATTCTTTGTAAAGTGATTAAACCCAGAAAACTGCTGGAAACTGTTGAATGTTTTCCTCCTTTTAACCATGAAGATGGGAAATGACATGACCTCTCCTTTCACTTCCTCTTCTTTTTGTATTCTGTTCTCAAAAAGCTTTCATCCAGATGGAGAATGTTAACCCTCCATGAATTTTAGATATTCAGAGGAAAATACAGATCTGTTCTATCTGTGTGCCCAAATGTGGTTAAACATTAAACACGGGAGGAATAAAAGGCTATGGTGTGCTTAGTCAGTGAAAGCTGCTTTAAGGAGAGTAAGCTTATCTTGAAAAGGGGAATAGCCACAAAGTTAAGAGGTCAGTCCTGCAGTACACAAATGTACACATATGTGTGTGTGTATATATACACACATATATACAAATAAAGTAGATATATGCTCAGGCAATGTTTACATACTACATGGAAGTGGCTTGTATATGAGCAGTAAAGACATACACCTCACTCTTAGTGAGCCCATACTATAAATTAACCTAGGAAAAGTTAAATGGTAGTATTTTCGTAAGCATAACCTCTAGAAATGTTTCTGTAAATATATTCCAAGATAAATATCTTCCTCTGGCCCAAACAAGACTGAGTTATCAAAGCTTACCCTCTTCAGTACAGTTGTCTAGGACATGGCAATTTCATTCCAAAACTGAAAATATTTTGAAAATTATTTCTTTTCCACACCCAAACCCAAACAAAATTTCTTAAGTAATTTCTCAAAAAGAAATTGCAATAAATATGTGAATTTACATACTTTTTTATCACTGTTTTAAAACAAAATGCAGCTAATCCTGGACCTATTAAATTTTCTCTCTAGATCCTTGCTAGCCTGTCTTAAATCTGACTCTGGCAAAAATAGGTAGTTTGATGAAAATACAGTCAGCTGAAAATCTACCTACCACCTCTACTATGGGTCTTAATAGTGCTGTTGAAGAAAGTTACATAAATAAATGAAATTTCAGTAGCCAAGCTTAAATCAGAATTTTTTCTCCTGAAATCTTATTTTGTATTAAACAAGTTTTTAATTTTATTTCAAATGTTCTCCCTTGCCTCTGTGCATTACCCCACTGAAAAAGACAAATTTACATAAAGATTTTAAATAAAAAAGGTTTCTTTTCTTTCCCTGACAGATGAAACTGTTTTATGAATGTGGTCCCAGACATAATTTCTCAGTGAATGAAGTGTATGTCAAAAAATGTTCAGTGCTGTCTTGCAGAGACAATGTATAAAGGGGGAGAAGATGTGCATGCTTGTGCAGGTAAAATTTTGTTTACATGAAATCCCTTTTCATCAAGCTCAGATATTTCCAGTCATGCTATGTTTTAGTTTACATTTTACTTGTATTTTTATAATCTCCACAAAGCCAAACATCTTCTTGGATAAGTCATTTAAGTTTCCAAATGGCTTTTGCAGCAATGTGGAGTTTAAATTTTAAATTAGATAGGTTCTATTGGAGAACAGAAAATTTCATAGTATGAGCAAATGGGGAAAGAAACACTTGAGGGAACAGAAAACTTGCAGAACACTTGTAGTGTAGCTTCTTGACTGTGGAGAATGATCCAGAATAGTCTCCTTGCAAAAGGTTCAGGTGCTCCTATCTTTCCATTTTTAACAATCTTTCCTTACGGGCAGGAACTGTGTCAGACATATTCATGTCCATATATTGGATATCCAACTATAGTTTTAGAGTCAGAAGCAACAAGTATTTCTCAGAAAGCTCTGAGAAAGCTGCCAAAACACAGCCAACACAAAGAGATTTCTTCAGTTATTTTCTAGCCTTGAGGCAGTAGCTTCTGAAACTGTCTTACTAAAAATGGCATGAGAAATAATACTTGTAATCAAGGGCAGTTGTACCAAAGAAAATGGAAGATTTTACCCAAGCTGAACAAAAACATCGATGTATAAACAGCATCTCTGGCTGCTGACTGTTGGAGTGTCTTATGTGCATTACTGTTATGTTTATTCTCTTTATTTTTACTATAAGATGACTATGCATACACCTCTTGGAAGTTCAGATTCGATACTGTCAATGGGTATCTTGGAGACATCCAGCACTGGGGGTGGGAGTACAGATGTTCAGCATCATTCAGGATCAAGCCTTAAAACTGATGTATCTGAACACCACCACATATTTCACTGCTGTGCTTCAACAGGTGGCTCTCCACTCAGTGCAGAATCACTTAAATCTGCTTCCTATTTCTAACTCCAGCAGTAGCTCAGAACGCAAAGTCCCTTCTTCCTTCTGTGTCTGAAAGGGCACTTGCATGCAGTCCCTGCTCTGAACACAGAACTTATTTTAACACACTTGTTTTAACACAAAGACACTTTATTAATTCTTTAGCACCCTTAGGTATTCCTGTGATGTTCACAGTTTTCAGGAAATGATGGTTTTCTTCTGATAAAAATTGAGGATTAGATAAAAATTGGAAAGCAGCTTCTACAAAACTGAAAGCCACTTTTTTTTCTGATACAGAGGACAAAATCCAGTCTCCCGCACACAATTCATACATTGCCCTCTGGAGCAAACAGAGGTATGAGAGCTCTAGCTCTCCTCTTTTTCCTGCTTCTTCATATGCCTTGCTCCCAAGGTGATTTGTAGCTGTTGTGAGTGAGCAAATATATGTGCCTGCCAGTGACTCCCACCCAGCTGGTGATATTCTTGGTTGCCTTGTTAGGCTGTTTTCAATCAATCATCTTTGTACTCCAAGATCAATGCAAAGGGCCTTTGTTGAGGCCAAGGAGTTGAGTTGCCTCTGGCTCAATGCCCAGTACTGGATTGAGTCTTGTTTCATACACCAGGGAGGAAACACAGACCCGTCATCTGCTCTTTACCATCGTGTGCTTCCTTTCTAATGAACTCTTTTGATTAGTTGGGAGTAAGATAAATCAAGAAAAAAAACCTTCCCAGTCTCTGCATCTGAGACACAAAGAGGACTCAAATCATCTCAAGTCACTAGGATATATGTACAGTGATTCATAAACAATGATGAGATACAGTCAGGAAGAGAAAACACACTCAACTGCTACTTGGGACCAATTCTGGATGGCTTTGGCATTGAAGACTCTTGTATGCAGCCAGCTAAATTCTGCAAAACTGCTCTATAAAGAAACTTTTCTTCAGCAGTGCTTGTTATTTGTGTTACCTAATTTGCACATTCAGCAGCACACTGTGGCTGTTACGGAGTGGGTCCCGTATTTCTGCAAATGGCAGCCAGCTGTCTTTCAGCTCTGCAAATTTCTTTGCAGCTTATTTATAAACCATTTGAAGGCTGACCTAATGCTCACTTAGCGCAAAATAAACCCTGGAAACATGTGGTACCATAAAGCTGCCAAGTCAAACACTTACTGCATTTTTGTAGAAGAAATACAGCACCATGTTGGCGAGTCGGGAATAACACCAGTGGCCATGAACAAGCAAAAGCTTCTCCAAATGCCTGAACCTCGGGATTGCAAAGTCGCTTGCCATCACCGCCTTCAATGAAACAAAGGTTGGAATCATTATTGTAAAGCACCACTTTCAACACTAACAATGAATCTAGTCATCTTCTCGACTCCTACAGTCAGTGGAAGTTATACTCATGAAGAATGATGTTCGTGACAGTGCTTATGAAATGCAGCTATTGCTGCATGGATTTGAAATGCTCATGAGCAAATGTGGCAGCTTGGCAGGACATGCAAGGCAACCTGGTCCTCACCCAGAGGAGATTACAGCCTACATTGCAGATGGTGACAAGCAACAACAAAAAGCAAGAGGTGGGAGAATGGCTGGCAATTGCAGTTGCACGAGCATGAAAGCTCAGGGTCCATGTGTGAAGATTTTGGTGGCTGTACCATCTTTCTCTGTAAAAACTACAGTGTACTTACAAGGCAAAATGAACTTCCAGAAAATAAGAAAAGCACAATTAAGTGGTTGCATCATAATTATTTGACTTCAAAAGACAAAACAATACAAATATTAGTTTTAATTTCATTTGCAGACCTGGTTTATAAAGTTTACTTGGCTGTCCTGAGATATCAGTGTTTTGAGGGATTTTTAAAATCACACATTTTCTGTAACTGTGTATGAGAAAAAATCACACTAGATGAGAGTCCTCTGGGACTGTGCAGACTGTCAGATGACATTGACAAAATGAATCACAGCTTCTCTCTAATTCTGACTTAATTTCAGGGTAGTGTACATCTAGATGAGACCTGCTTATGTTATCATGGTTGTTTCATGATTTTCCTTATCCCTGGGATCACACTAAGATTTCATTTAATATTATTTTACATTTCATTTTCTATTTTGGTATCGCCTTTCTTCTCACAATTCAGTTCAGCAAAAATAGAAGGAAAGGTGAAAACCTCCAAAGGAGCAGTATCTTCCTTACACTTTGCTGGGTGTATTTTGGCTGTATTTTTAAATGAGAGACGTCTTTCCTTTTAAGTTTTTCTAATTCTCTTTCTTGGTAAAACATAAAAAGGGCTCAGTTTTTCCCAGTCAGTGCTTGTAGAAGTTATTAAAATAAACTCTAAAACAGTATGCAAGAGAAGGTGTAAGAATGCATTGCAATTTAAGCAGTAGATATATATAAGGACTGAGATATTTTTTAATATGTTGACACATCCTAGGATTTCTCAGGTACTGTGACACACTTGTTCTAACTTCCCTGCACAGAAGTCTGATTTGTCTTGCAGACATACAGCTATCTTACAGTTTGAGGAGAACAGAACTATGCTATGTCTGCTTCCTTGTCCTCCACCCCATCTCAGCCTATTCCAATGTCAAAACAAAACTGTTAGCTTCACTTGTGCTTCTAACATAGTACTTCACAGCACGCTGTGAGAAGTGTCACGATTTTTTTCTTTTTTTATTCCATTTTTATTATGGTGAGGAACACAGAGAGAAAGATATCCAATTACATTTGCATGTTTACTTCATCTCAAAATACCCCCCTTGATTTTCACATTTTATTTTTTTTTCTTCCAGCTCCACATGCTTCCACAGAATGTGGAAGAAATGGAAAGAAAATAAATCAGACAGTATTGCTGTCTTAGGCATCTAAATGCTCAACGCCTTCTGAGTACCTACATGTGTAAGATTCTGCCAGTTGTTTATAGTAAAGAGGTGTGTGTGGTTCTTTAGGACTTACAGTAAGGGAAGGTATCTATAAACATTTTCCACTCTGTTGAACTTTCATTTAGAAAAATTCAGGTAGTTTATTGAGTTAATGGGAAAATAGCTTTCAGACCTGAATACACTGCAAAAGCCAGGGGGATTTGAAGACTGGTTATTGTAAGTGTATGAACTCAACTGAAATTGGCATAAAGGGGCAAAGAGATAAAAAAACCCAAAATGCTATGAGCAGTGTATGTCTGCATTAGGAAAAAAAATTATCTGAATTAATACACAGATGACAAGAGCTTATCGGTAAGTTCATAAGAGGTGGTAAGACCCAAGAATTTTGCAGCAGACTTTTTTGAATTGATAGGTTTGGAGGGGAGCCCACAATACAAGCCTTCTCTGAGCTCTATGGAGCTAGGACTGCCTGCAGAGTGATTGCAGAAGTTATGCAGGATTTGAAGATATGCTTCTTCAATGCATTGAGGAGCGTATGATAAATAAGAAAAATATCTACTGACTTTTCTCCAGTGACCTGTCCTAGCTTCTGCTGATCTGCAGCCAGAAAATGCATAAAGTTGATACCCAAGTTCATATCTCACTTAAATTTCTTTTTCGTAAGTTTACATGTTGACCCAAATAAATTACAGCATTCATGAAATCCCATGAAATAAAACTCTATAGCCAACTTGTGAACTGTGTAAAGGAGGCCTCTCTTCCCTTTTGAGGAAAACATCCAGCCAATGTTGCAAAAAATGCAATTTGGGTCAGAGAACCACCCACTGGTAACTAAGTTAGGAGCATGCTCATCTGCTCAGGTCCTCAGGATGGAAACACTTCCCACTTTCACTGTAGAGCTATTTGACATAGCTACTCTGTTTTCTCATGTAATCAGCCTGCCCAAACAGAAGGCAGGTTGTGGAAATGAGGTATCTTCCTCATTCTCTGTGTCTTACTGCTGTGTCTGGTGCTAACACTGTGACTGATGTGCACCAGCAGTAGTGGAGGCTGAGATAATACATACATCCTATACATATACATCCTCTCTTCCGGGGACGAGAGAAGTGCCTCTTATACAGTGGTAAATGCAGTAATCATGGGTGGAACACATCCAGAAGACTACAAAGCAAGTACCCTCATCCTGCTATTCCCTGTGACTGGAAATGTGGCCAAAGCCAAGACTTGCTATAAGGTGTAAGGAGCAGTGCTTCTGCAAAGGGCCACAAGTTCCACTTTCTTTATTGTTTTGCTGTCTGAATAAGCTGGGTGAGTGAGATGTGTGGGTGGCTGGGCTAAAGGTCACCACCACACCATGCAAATAAGCTACATCAGTTGTATTGACTTTTGCAGCCACTCCATAGAAGTATACCCAAGCAATACAGGAACAAGGAGAATAAAAGCCAGAATAAGATGAACCTTTATTTCCTAAATAATGCAGAGCTGAGCTTTTTTTCTCCTTAAAACAAGTATTTAGCTAATTATTTCTTTAATCATATTGCCTAGAGGGATTTGGTAAGTTCAATTTCTGAGAAGGTAGAGTATGTGTAAACTCATCACAGATGTGACAACAAGTGTGAACTCAAACTCAAGCTGAAAAAACCTTTATAACACAAAACTGGCACTCCTCAGCACAACTTGCTGATTTTCCTTTATTTGTGCTGACTATCCAGAGGCAGCAGGAACAATGTGACCTACAGGAAGCGGCAATTTCACCCCCTCATGGGAGTGCTTTCCACTGGACGAGCAACATTACCTGCATGCCTTCTTGACCAGAGATCCCCACACCAACATCTGCCACTTGGATCATGCTGACATCATTAGCACCATCACCTAAAGATGACAAAATACAGTTTTGTTGTCACTAGTAGACCAACAACAGTTAGCAGCAACAAAGCCAAGGAAAAACAGTTGTTACTGAGTGTTGGTTGAGTATAGTAAGAGAGACATTCACTAAGCATTGGTTGGGTATAGTAAGGGAGATGTGCGGTAGAGAAGGATACATCTTTAGAATATAAAGTTCAAAGCTTGCAAAGTTTCCAAGATATTCTGATCTTTTTAGATCTTTTTTATCACAGGAAAGTAACAATAAAACAAATCCATCTCTTTATAGTAATACCTATATTTCAGGTATCAGGCCTGAACTGCATGAATAGTAAAACAATAGAAGGCTGAGAACGATCTTCCCAATACTTCTGCTTCCTGATTAACAGTCTGCCTGCAATCACGTATGTCTAAGAATTAAACTTGCAAGAAGGCCTAAAGCCAATGAAAGTGTCTACACTGTAAAAATACTGAAACAAGTTAAAATGTAGATGAATGAAAGAAAAAGTCAAGAGGGTAGGGTCGACCAGTCTGAGATCTTCAATATACTCAAGACTGGTAGATTTAATTGGAATGGTTGCAGAGCCACCACCCCTTACTCTGCTTCCAATCATAATACCACAAGTGATAGGTGCCATAGACAGGATGCCAGAGTGAGATATGTATCTACTTCCTAACCTCTTAAATTTACAGCCAGTGTACTAGTGGAAAATGAAGCCGTATTAGCTTATGACAAGACACTTGGTTTTAAACTTTAGTGGCTGAGGTGCACACCACATCTCACCAGTTTCCCTGCTGCTGGCACATGTAAGAGTGGTAGCCACTCACCAGACAAAGCTGATGTCTTTGTGACTGTGAGACACAACCCCAAGTGAGCTCATGTTGGTTAAAAAGGAAGATGCATACAGCTAGGCTTTAAGCCAGAGCGGAGCTTGAGCTCAACTCATAGGATCAAGATGCTCAGAAAGAATGAAAATACAAGCTGCCCAGTCTCCCCTACTGTTTTTAAGCATTCTAGATAATTCCAGTTAATGAGCCAGATGTTTTTCACAACATATGCAAATGATTATGTCCACAGTCAGTTAGCCAAAGATATAAATTCAGTAGGAGGGAGGCATACTTGAGCTAGATATAATATATTGAGCCTGAAGATTATGATAATCAGCATGTACTTGGTGATGTTGATGTCACACAAGTCTGGCAATTATTGTATGTACTTAGGGTTTCTCATGGGCAGGTCCCACCCACTTGTGTTCCAGCTATAATTAACCAACACAGGTAGATGAAAGCAAGTGTATTTGTGACACTATATGCTGAAATAATATCTTCTAATGAAACATGAACCTAAACTTCAGACAGGGAAAGAAGAGCTGATTGACTTGTGTAAAAATCATAGAAACACGGAAGATCCTATCAAATTTAAGACAGACTGACTGACTGCCAAAGTCTGCCATTCGCCAGTTGGGTTATCAGGTGGGAAGATGTGCAAGTGTTGGCAAGATGCCAGCTGTAGTTCCACTGCCTATACTGACAAGGCCAAGTCATAGCCTGTGCTATATGGCTGAAATGAGATGATAAACACAAAACCTTGAGTTTAAGCATAATTGGATGAAACAGCACTGAGTACATTTCTTTTTGGTGTAATATAGTGATTGCAAAATGGTGTTTTGCACAGCATCAGATAACCCAGTTCTTCACAGCTGTGTTCAGACAAGTCAAAACCTCTTAGCATAACTGGGTACTGATTACCTAACTTCCGCAGGAAGAAATCCCAAATACAACTCCAGACTTCTATCCTGGTTTTGAGTAAATATGTTAGAATACATATATTAGAATTGCCGAACATGTTTTCAGACAAAACTGAAAGGCTGTTGCAGTTGTGAGGCAGCTGGGAGGGTCCTATTGCATGTCAAAAAAATAAAAATTTTCAAGACACAGTATACATCAAAGCAGGCTAGTTTAAGCTGAGGTATTTACCTATTGCCAAGGTCATAGCTTTGAGCTTGTCTCTGACTAGTTTCACTACCATGCTCTTTTGGAGTGGGGTAGAGCGACAACATAGTACTGAACGGCATTGCTTTGCTAGTGCAAGAAATTTATCTTCTAGCGTAGGTTCCAGGGCATAAGCTAGAGTCCTTCCATCAATCACTAGACCCAAGCTGGAAAGCACAGAGGAAGAGGGTGGATAGAGAGGGGTGAATCCAACACTCATGTTTCCAGTAGCTTCGTCTATTGTGTTGTTTGAAAATTTAGACTCTACGCATTGCAGACACTGTTCCAGCAAGACAGCACATGTCTCCTGAAAAAAAATTCAAAATAAAAATGCTTGAGAGAAAAGAACATGTATTCAAAGGCTTCTGTTTGCTGTATGTTTAAACACAACTAATATGGGGAATGTATTATTTGCTGTGCTGTTACAGTTTTTCTAATAATCTTCTACTTGTTCTGAACACAATTCTTGAAGAAGGTATGACAACAGTAAAGAGTAGAAAGGCTTAAAATCTAATTCTTCTTCAACATGCACTTTTGTATGCTAAATTAATTTCTTTTAGCTCCTTCTCAGAATAACAGTGCTGGGAAATGATATATAATTGGTACCAAGTTAAGTATGGTGATGAACACCATTACGGTGATGAACACCATATATACGCCCACAACTCAGATCAAAGAGTTATGCATTGTTAAAGGCCAATTAAAGGTTATTTAAACTGAAATCTCTCTCCTAGCCATACTCAACTAGAAGATGTTATTGAGAATATATGAACATTTAAAAGAAATGCTATTGGTCTTACAGCAAAGTATGACTAAAAAGAAAAACCATGGAAAATTAATTTACCAGTTCAGCTGATACACCCAAGAATGGAAAATGCTGTTACCTTTTCTTCCTTTTTGAAAGAAATTCGAGCTCAATACTGATGGCCTACCTCTCCTCTGCTGATCTGAAGTCCAATTTTATCACCCCATAAAAGGACTACAGCACTACCAGTCTGGTTCCTTGTATATTAGACCATATCGGTAAACTCTTTGTGACTGCTTGCAACAAGTTGAGCACAGGAAAGATCAGTAATTCAGAAGGATTAGAAAAGATCTGTTAGGAAGCAAGGCATTACTGTACATGTGGTTTTCTGCCTCTCAGTGTTAGCATTGAAATTTAAATATTGCTTCTATCTCCAGAGAAAAAGCCACCTGAGAAAACATGAATGACCGAGTTATCTAAATACTACACTTCAGTGGCATAAAATAAAGCACATATTCTCAATAGCATATCAACTGCTGTCTTTCTCAACGTGTATTTAATAACAGGTTGCTTTTTAGACCCATTAGTGTCAATAAACAGAACTACGGACATTTTGAGAATGCATACCAAAGAAAGTAATTTATGCTGCTATGGCATATTTTCATTCATGGTGGAGTTCACCATACACCATTATGTGTTTTCAGGAAGTTTATGATAATGAGACTATGGTTTAGAAGCATGATTCACTGAAAAGCATTCAAAGACATGTCCTACCTGAAAATTATAGACGAAGCAGGAAAAGAAGGAAAAAAAAAGGAGAGGAAAAGGAAAAAAGCCATCAAACTTAATTGTACAAGTTGAAAATAAAGGAAAACTAGTTCATTAGTAAACTTGTTTATTGGATCTGCTTACTGGTGATTCAGCATTCAAAGTGATGATTTCCTCATCGTGATCTAGCAGCTTGCAGGCATATGCAATATTAACAGCTGTTTCTTGCTTGTCTCCAGTAAGAACCCAAATCTGCAACCCAGCTTTGCGCAAGCTTGCAATGGTTTCGGGAACGCCATCCTGCAAACGGTCCTCTACGCCAGTTGCACCTAGGCACATAAAAAAAGCAAAATATTCCATATTAAATGAACACCCCAGAAATTTTAACCTAGATTAAAAAAAACCAAAAAACAAACAAACCTGAAAACAAACAGCAGTCACTTTTACAGGGAAACAGCTACACTACCAATGGCTGCAAGGTTTGGGCAGCTTTTTGGGGGTATTGAGGAGGAAGAAAGGAAAGTAGCTGTGGTAAACATTTGCATCAACAATAAACAACAAATCCAGAATTCAAAATTTCAAAAGCAATCAGATGCCACTCCTAGTCCCAGAGGTCCACAAGACTCATTCTCTCTATGCTTTGTATCTACATCATTTCTTCTGAATGTTGCTAGAGTAGGTATTGGTTCTTGAAGATCATTTCAGTTCCTAAGGGTCTTAACTGCCTTTTCTCAACAAGAAGAGAGTGGGTCACTAAAAATTCCTTTTTTGAAGGGGAATAACAGCAAGACTGCAGCTTGGCAACAGCAGATTAGGCTGCAGACATAAACCTTTTTGTGCCTTGTTGTTGCTCTTAGCCCTTGCAGAAAGACACTGGTGGTCAAAGGAGATATAGCAGAGAATAAATCATAAATCTTTTGGCCATGATGTGAGAGTGTATTTTCATGCTTACAATGCATCTTTCTACCTGTTTGTAAGAGACTGGGTATCTCTTGTACACTTACATAAATCAATTGACTGAGACAAGATTTTTATATATATGAAAAGTGGCAAAAAGCCACTCAGGACCAAGCTCAGTGTCGCCACTGGTACGTGAGTGCTCCACTGAGTGCCTGAGAGACTTCAATATGAGGAAATGCAAACTCTGCCACTAGCAAATGAGGAAGTGACAGACACGCAAGTTATCTGGAACAACAGGAAAAATAAAATAAACTTTTCTCAGCTAATTATTACTCCTATGGTTGTTCCTTGAAAAGAACCCTAATAACAACAGAAGCCCACTTAAGTCTCAGCAGCAGTCATTTACATGAAAACACATTGTTAGGGCAATGTTGGGAAAGTTATTGCTATCCAAACAAAGAAAAATATATTCCAGACTAAATTTTTATTTCCAAAAACTAATGATGACTGATCATTGCAAGCTATAAAACACAGCATGAGGTTCTTGGGGAATGACTGAACTGACAGTTTACTGCTGGCTAGAACTCACTTATTTGTCTAGCAGCTCCATTTCATTTTTTTTTCCTTTTCTTTTTTTCAACTCAGACTGCAGCCAAAGGTAACAGGTACACCTGTGGTGGGATCTTGATTACTCTGGTCTGAATTAGACAACTCATGCCCTCCTTTTAAGTCAGGGGAGAGAACCAGACACATCAAGGGCATGATTCACATAACCCTAAAGCGAGTATCTAAGTCAGACCAAATGAACTACACTTTTTTTGTCTCTCCATTGGTTATATGTTGAGCTTTAGAGATCTGCAGTAGATGCATTCAAAGTTGGGCGAGGTGGATCTGTCTCCCAAAACAGGCATGCTGGCAATTAGTGAAGGCTGTTTTCTCTGACAGTGTCTGTTGTCCGACTGGCTGTCCCAGTTTCTTTGCCAGGGAAAGCAGTCGGATGCATGGAGTAATAGTGTATATACATATATTTTAGAATCTCAGTGCTTTCAACATCTCAACTCAAAAGAGTATGAGTTGGCTCTTGCAATACACTGATTTTAACTGCAAATCCTTGCCACAGAATACACAGGCCCTGAGCCCATGAGCTGAACCTGATGTATATGAAAGTTGATGCCTCTCACACATGCAGTTTATGAGCTTTCCTTTATGCATGTCTCTGGTGCCCCTGGAGTCATGGAAGTCTCTGACATGTTGAAGTGGCACTGAGCTAATGAAATTCTGTAGTCAGGTTGGGCCAAGTCCTCCTTTTGTTTAGAGCAGCAGTTCCCATTTATGATAATGTGTCAAATTCATCCCTGGTATTACTCCACTTATTTCACTGGTGATAAAATGATGGCAGGAGCAAGGAAAACAGGGTATGTCTTTTATGTTAATTATATCCCATTCCTTTGTGGTGCTGCACATGACAGCCATGATAAAGTCCCACACAAGCCAATTTCTGTACTGTCAGAAACAATTTAAGGGAAAGAACGGATTTCATAGCCAAGCTTTCAGAATTTTTATCACATTTTAATTTCATGTCCAGCTCTTATTTCATTACCTAGCAGATGCAGATTCTTCTCTATCCGCAGTGCTGACTGAAACAGAAGTTCTTCACGATTTTCAATAGAGGATTCTGCTTCTAAATGAGTTTTTAACCAACAGCCATACTCTTCCTTGCTGAGAACCTATTACAAAGAGTATGTGAGGGCACAGTCAATATGATGCAAAGGCATTCATACTTTACTGAATAGAATGAAAAAGAAGTTATGAATCAAGAACAATAAAATAATAAATACCTTCAGTAATCTTTGTCAAGATTCTTCTTAGAAGCAAACTAAAAGCCTGCATTTACTTACTCTTTTTGCAATACAGAGGGTCCGCAACCCATCTACAGCATAAAGATTAAGGTAATTCTGAGTTTTGCTTCGGATTTTTTTTTGATGTTTGCCCCGAGGGTCATCTAGATAAGAATAAAAAAATAAATTACTCATTGAAAAATAACAGCAGCTAAATGGCCTCAGAGAATAAAAGCTTGTATACAGTACTCATTGTACCAGCACTTTATACCTGATACTTTTAAAGAGTTGTTGATATTTCCTGGGAAACTCAAGTAAAACATTCCATTAAAAAAAAAAGTCTTTTTGTTCTCTTTTCTGTCTTCCCTCTTCAAAAAAGTCACTGTGAATGTACGTGGAAAAGACCTTTTTTTTTACTCCTTAAGTATTTATTTCGCCTGAATATTTTAAGAAATCATTATAATCTTCACAGCAAACAATACTGTCAGAAATAGAAGTATGATTTCAAGTATACTACTAGCAAATGCTTTTCCGCTTCTCTGCAGCTCATCATGTGCAGAAAAACGACACTTAAAAATAGCACTCAGTTTTCCACCAAGGCTAATATCTTGAAAGAAGTGGAAACAGTGCTCTGTTTTGTATATCTAAGTGCACGAAGGTCCTTTTGTCCGTGAGTGTACAGATACTTCCTATCAGCCTGAATCAACACAAGAAGTTCTGGGTATTACTGTAATGTCATTTAGAGGAGAATTTGCACTTGCAGACCTCACAGCTAGCTTCTACCTCAGATGCATCAGCAAAACTTCCACTTAGCTTTACCCTTCACTTAAAGCCATGTGTAACTACTCAAAATGAGGAGTGAGCATCTGTTTCTTTTCTGTCTTTAGCTGGGACTAGTGCAATATGCTCACTCTGTGACCAACATGGAGTAATAAATATGATGGTAGCACATTTTGTTCCATCTTATTACATGAAATGATGTCTCCAAAAATTAAAAACAAGCAATAATACATCTTTTTTATCATCTAGGATCAAGACAAGTTCATGAAAAAGGTACTATAGTAGTAATCTTAAATAATATGAATTTCAAGGTTAGCAGTAAACGTAGAAGCTGGTAAATTTTTAGATTGAAACCATTGAGTGAGAATGACTGGTACCTTCTGGCATGTTTTCCTATTTCCTGATGTGATACACTTTTTTTTACTAAAGTCTGAGTATTTTGGGGGGATGTAAAATCATTTCAGGAGATAATTCTGTAATTGGAGCTATTCCTAAGTGCAATATTTGAGTTACTGGTACTTACACAGTAACCAGTCACTGAGTCAGGCAACCACTCCTCACCAGAAGTCTGAGCATTTCAAGAGACCTACTTCATACTCGTTGCAGCACTGAATGTGCTCACCTCTCATACTGAGAGCCTATGGGCACTATACCATTATACTAAGCAGTTAATATGGATATATAAATTAGTCGGCATTAAGTATCTTACTGTTTATATTTTTCATTGCCCATTTACCCAGTGTACACTCATATTGAATTTGATCTTGCTATATGTTGACTGCAAATATATACCTGTCTGTCTATGAAGTTACACAGCATGCAGCACTTTCATATTTATACAGCAGCAGAGTGCAGAACGGGGCATTCAGATGCTTCAGCACAAACACACACATGCATTGATTTTGTAGAAATAAGGGAACTGTGAGTCTGGAATCCCAATATTCTGGTTTTTGTTCCATTTATCTCAACCATGTATCAGAACATTTTACTCACTGTACAGCTATCTTCTCACATTTAAAGACTTTTCTATCCTCTCTAGGTCTGCAAAGCTGGGAGTATACATACGCAGTTGTTCCTAAGGGACTCTGTGAAGATTGTGGTATTTCCTGCATATGTTCATTTCAGTTCCATCTCTGATTAAGGTCATGTGGTGAATACTGACTGGTAGGAATATTCTCATGAGCCTATCCATCTACCTGCTAACACTACCTATGCTATCACTACTGATTGTCTCAAAGGGATAATATAGATATATTATTCCAGAAGGACATCCCTACAAGTGTTATTTGCAACTGGAAAGCCCTTTCTTACACTATATATGGAAATATGCATATAAGGAACCAGCAGCCTAACACAGTTTCAATTAACTACTTTTCTATTAGTGCATTATAACCTTTTTGGCACATGTGGCTTTGATGTGTAACATAAGATTTATTTTTCTGGAAGAAGTATTGCAGCAAACCTTCTTTGAGGCTTCTTGTATTAGTGAGCCATTGTTTTTAACTTCAGAACAATAAAGCAGGCAAGCATTCTTCCTAATCTATTGTGATAAATTAACATTCTACAGAAAAATGTCATATTTTTTGCAAATCTCACATGAAATTGTCTTCTGGGAGTGGCTATTTCAGTGGCTCACTGACTTCAAATGATGCAGACTTCAACAGGTGCTTAAACACATCAAAAGCTGTTTCTATCCCTTTAAGGTTAAGTGGTGTTAATCGCTTCAGATCTGTCTGAATACCATGGGTGCTAATGCAGTGATCACAATGCCAAATCCTCATACCTCCTTCAATGAACAAAGACAGAAACTCTATACAAGTAGAGAGGTGCATACTATTTTCTGTGCAAATTCTCAGTTCCAGCATGTCTCTCTTCCACCAGCATGGAATTCCAAATTCCAGCATGTCTCTCTTCCACCAGCCTAGCAATGACAGCTAAACTCCCTTATAACTGTTCGTGTGCCTCATCAGCCCTACCCTGAGATTCATCTTGTGCTCAGAAATTAGAAGGGGGGAAGAAATCTCTTGCAGACAAAACCCAGTTGTGGAGATTCTTTTTAGCTGGGATGTAGTGTCTGCTCTGAGCAGTGTGACCACATGCACCTTGTCAGTGAAAAACAGCAAGGAAGTCTCCTCCAGAAGAATGATAGCTTCTGCTTCTTCATTTCCTTCCATAATCTCAGGCTGCAGAAAGCCAGCACAGTCATTGTTTCTCAATGACTTATGTTCACAGTTCCTGTGCAAGCTGGGTATTGACTCAAACAGTAACTTTCTTATTTATGAACATGGTGACTGTTTAGATAAAGTAAAAACAATACACTCTTGGGAATAATTTCAAGGCTTTTGGAAATATCTGTTTGCTATCAGAATATACTAGGTTCCACAGTCTTAACTAGATGTACAGGCAAAGCAAATGGAGTCAATTCATAATCTTTTTTAATTTTGAAGCTCATGATGATTTATACTTTTCTATAAGACACAAGGAAGCAAAAACCTAGTACTTCTGTTTCTGATTTTATGCTGTTTCTCATGTCATATTATAAAATACTCTTCCTCCCAAACAGGAATCTTTGTTTCATGCCATGTGATGTTTGAGCTGGGAGGTTACAGATGTGGTGCTGCCTTGGTCCTTCAGTCTAAGGGCACAAGTCTCAAGACACACACTTGACTAGTGTACAGTTCACGTGTCCCTGAAGCACTAAGAGAGCAAAGACCAAGCTGTGGGATTAGTTGTCATGTCCATTCACTTTTTAGTAATTTCCTTGAAATGATAAATGACTGAATTCTCATAGCATTACACCTGCTCTCACACTCACGTTCCACCGTCACCAGTGAACTGGATGACACTGATGAGAGATCCCACGATACAGGCAATAGCCACAGCATAAATCTTTTGAGGCTCCCTCTACATCCATTGACACTAGGATACTGCAGGCAGAGACAGTGAATTCAGTTCCAGGAGTGAAAGATACTCAGAAGAAATGTCAAATGTTTTTCAGACAGATCTGCTGAAACATACAGAATTATTGCAGCCAGCAGGGGCTTAAGAGGACTAGAAAACAAGGGTACTGCTTACGGTGTTCTAGTGGCTGCACTTTATATTGCTCGAAAAAGTAAAGCACATCAAAACCTCATAGTTCTATTTGGGCTAAAAAAAGCCCACACAAACAAAAAACCCAAAACAAACAAAAACCCTCCCACACAATTTCAGAAACACTTTCAATGTGCTTGCCTGTAATGATGGTGGAATCTGTATTTGCCCAAATACAGACATTGCTCATTCTCACAATGAGCTTCAGGAACTCTGCTTCTTCTCTGACATACATCATCTTCAATAATGTTGCCATTTTTTTATTTTCTGACTGGCCTTACTGTTTTTACCTAGGTGGGACCTAGACCTGCCTGAAATGTCCCCGAAAATTCCTTGATCCATTAAGTCTACAGTGAATGGACACTGTAGCTTCAAACATAGTCTGTTATATGGTGGCAAAAAATTTAAGACTTGCCATTAAATGTTTTTTCTTTTCTAAATGCTCAGTTCTCATTCTGAGAACTCATTTCCAATCATTATTTTCTAGGTATTAGAAATTTTCAGTGCTACAAATTCTCTATTAGTAGTTTGGAAGGAAAGAAGTTTCCATAGATGATCTATGTGCCTTCTGTGGTATCAGATCTTTGCTAGAAAATTATTCATGAATACTTTGTTGTTAGTTAAGGACAAGTTGTTCTTAATTTTTTTGGCTCAGCTTTGATTTATATGGCTGTAACCACAAAACTAATGCCAACATTTTTCTGTGTTTCATTAAACTAAAATTACACAGTGTAAGCCTTTCACAATTGTTTACTCCAACTAATGTCAAAATAACCACAAAGTCAATGCATTAGTGAAACATGGGAAGTACCTCTAGCACTTTGGGGCTCTGTCCATTCATATTGGGGTAGTCTTTAAACACTGGATGAAATTCAGTGTTGAAAATACAGTAAATTAGATGCAAACTGATTAATGCAAACTGAAACCCATGTGTCTCCTCTAACTTCTGAAAGTTTACAGGATTCTTCTTGAAATCAACTGATTACAATTAGCTATTTGAAGTTGTCCCTGCTTCCTAGGACATCTGGGTGCTGAAGAATTCTCCATGCTTTAGGGAAATTCCGTGTTCACAGCTACAAGTCTATTGCTTGCTAGTCAATTACATATTTGAAGCCAAGATTTTGTGTCTGAACAGCATTTCTCCATCTTCTGCCACAACCTTTCTGTTTTGATGGCTGATTGATTCACATTGCCCTTTAGCATCATAGTTAAACACGAATAAATATGCTGACTAATGCAACATATTGCAGCAAAAGGACATAAGATGAAACAGAGGCAAGCAGCAGTAAGAAGTACTTCAGTTTCATATAAAATACTCAATTGTCCAAGCACTGCCAGGCAGGTTTTTCTAAAGAAATGTAAATTGCTTTGGCAGAGTTGCAAGAAATTCCTTTAAAATAAAGTTTGCTAGTAGAAGATCTTCTACACATATTATCTTCAGTCATTTGTGTGAGGTAAGGAACCAGCAATTTGTTACAGAAAATTTGCTATAATTACAAAGTATTATAAAAGAAGGGCAATCAATGGCTGCCCAAATAAAAGTAGGCAAGTCTACTTGCTAGACAAGGCAGTAAGATACGACGAGATCTTCAGCAACTAACTGCCTCCCAACCCCCCCAAAGGTAAGTAAGAGGCGTACCTGAAGAGCAGGGCAGAAGAAGATCCATAACAACTGAATCTGCTCCTTTAGTGTAAACATTTATTTCATCTGTGAGAGGATGCCTGACCACTACTGACATCCTCTTCCTGATGGAATCAAAGCCCAATGTATGTAATACTTCAAAGCTTAAGGTTCCCAGGTGAGGTAGCTCCACTGATACCTGGTCAGACAGCCTTCCAACCAGAGAACAGTTATATGCCCTTGCTGCATAGACGAGAGCAGCTTCATCAGGACTCTCTGCTTCATAACGGAGTTCTCCTTCCTCAGGTGCACTCCCCACAGCTGCCCTGCCTTGCTGGGAGCTGTAGCCATTGTTATTCATCTGTGCAGAGTATGCCAGCTTCTCTTCCAGTTTTAAGAAAGTGCTATCCGTAGATGTAGATGAAAGCACACTTAAACCCAACCTGTGCATTGATTTGCTTGTAGCTAGACTAGATGAACTGCTGCTGTTAGATCCAGAGGTCAAGCGACTTGGAGTGAATCTTCGTATGAAGTCTTCAATGGTTTTTACTGGAGATTTTAGTTCAAATCGGTCTCTAACCTTGAGAAGAACAAAAACCACCAATGAACAAATGCCCAAGAAAAGCTGTACAAGAATTCTAACACTAATATTCAGTCTAAGCATCTCCAACTAAAGAATAAAATTTCTTTGAGAGCAAAAAGTAATGGTATTTGTATTCTGAGAGAGTAATGGACAACACTGGCTCAACAACAACAAAAAACTTACTAGAACTTCAGAATTGTACCTGTGTATGAAAGCACATATGTTTGTATTAAAACTATTTTTTCTTCTTTCACCTCCTTAGATATGACTAATGGATAGTCTATCAATGATGTACCACCACCATCAGCAGTGCATACTAGAAGCTACTATTAGTATGAAACCTTGTCATTCTTTTTGCATATTCAGTCAAGGTAGTGAAAAATAAGTTAATGCAATATTTTTCTACTGAGAAGAGTGGCATCTCACAGAAGAACAGTTTAATGAGAATATGCCAATGTTGAAAATATTCTCAAAAGACACATATTGGCATAAGTAATTTTGCCAGTCTCTTTCAGCACTGAAGCATTTTGCTTCAGATTTATCATTCATCTAAGTTCACACAAATCTGTCCTAAACATACAGTAGTATTAATAGTAATAGCATATTCATAGTAATATATATTACTGTGTAACAGTGTAGGATTCCTGAAACAGCAGAATTGAGCATTCTCCAAATGCTTCCTTGGCACAAACCCACATCATTTTGCAGACTAGTTCACTTTTTATTCCAATCTGGAACAGAAGCAAATTGCAGAATTTTCTCCAGAATGGAAATTCCAGCTGCTGGCGAGCTTTAATGTTACATTCCATTATAGTTTCGTCTTACAGATCATCTTGGGATTGCGTTCTTGAAATTCTCGTTCATCAATGACACTGGTTAAGGCCAATTTAAGCAGTAACGATCATTATTTCTCATAATGAGCTTAAGATGCATCTTTTACATAATTTGAAAGTTTTAAGTGATGTTTTTCAAGTCTATTTCTCTTTTTAAACTTTTAAAAAATGTCTCAGCCTTTCCTAAATTTAATCCATACATATGAAATATTTATTCACTGACAGCTTATATTCCTTTCTGGTAAGTTTTGCACATTTACAAATTAGTTTCCGCACATACTTGCATATTTATGCTTATTAAATGAATAAGTTACAGTACAAGAAACCAGGAGACTTTCAGAAGCATCTTGAAATTGTCAATGAAAGCATATCTTGCCATGGAGGCAAGTGAAATAGCTGACATACCCCATTCAGCTAATGCATTATTAAACTCAGTCACACAGTGGTTCTACGAGTCATCTCACAACTCATTCTAGTTGTTTGTCACCAGAACAGGAGGTTTTCATTTCCCTAGCGTACAAGATGAATTAGTATCAAGGCAAAAGAAGTCTGACCTCTATTTTCCTTTTTCTTTAACTTACCTTCTGTCGGGGTTGATTTGGTGCAGTAACCACGACTGTGTTACATATTGTCAAAGCTATGAAGAAGTCAAAAACATCACATAGTTCTGGACTGAGATGGGATAATGGCTGTTCATGGCTCCTCATGACTTCCAGATGCTTTGCACATTCATTCACCTTTTCTAACAACCTTGGGTCAGGTGTGATGTCCTTCTCCTAGTAACAAATATCAGTCATTAATATCTGTGATTCTGCACATTTCCAAAGCAGCAACAAGCAATGAAACATCCAAAGCAGTGCCAATATCAAGAGTTTTGTGGTGGCCTTACACCACAGAGTAGAGGTGGAGGGAACTGTAACACATCCATTCTAGACAATAAACAGCTAACAATAAACCTACTGGTAGAAATGAGTAAGTGAAATATTTATAGCAGCAATACTTATCTACTTTGGAGGTACTGGATAGGAGAAGAGTTACATACTAATTTTCCTCCCTCTTTTCTGTTTAATTCAAGACATTTATTGTCTAATACTAAAGTATGGTACACTGCAGAGACCAAAAGTGTGGAAAAAATAGACAGCAATGACATTTAAAGTTTGTCTTTACATCAGCACAAGAAAATGAAACCATCTTCAATTTTTTGTTAAAGAACAACAACCATCCACACATTTGAAGTTAATTTGTGAAGGTTTTTTACACTGAAACACTGAGCACTTTCAACTCCATTTTATCAGTATTTTCTACTTATTTAATATAATTCTTGTCAGAGAAAACTCCAGTATTTTGTAAGACAGAGGGAGGCAAGGATACAAAAGATTAAAAGATAAACTGATGTAAGCCTCTTTTCTCAGTAGAATTTTATCTCTTGATGCTCAGCAGTTGATGAATATGAGCAACCACAGAACCCCATGTATAAAAACTGCAACTTGGAATTTTATCAAAAGAGCTTACCCTTGACTGAAATCAAGAAGTTCCACCAGTGCAAAGGGTATCTTTCTTCATCTGTATTTGTAATTTGCTTTAAGGGTGAATTTGTGTCAACAGTGCAACAATGCAAAACTCCTAAATAGACATGATTTAGTTCCTCTCCCCTCTTTATTACCATTCAGCTCATGTAAAACTTACACAGAATTACAACAGCATAAAATAAACCAAATGAAGTTGTATGGACATAAGCTCACCAACAATTTGAAGAGTAAAGATGTTTACTTTTTAAAATACAACATATGCAGTTAACTAATAAACAACTGAAACACACTAAAAACTATACTATGGTGTATGTCAACAGTGTCTAAGAACCGGAATACGTGGTGTCCACCCCAGCACTTGATAGTTTTAAAATCCTCTGACAAAAGAGAAGAGGCATATGCAAAAACAATTCAAATCCTTAACCTCAATGTTATTCTCATCTTCTGTAGATAAAAGGAAGACATACATTTTCTTTCCAAAATCAAAGTATAACTCAAAGAAATATTTCAGATTGTCTTTACCTTCAGTTTGTTCCCACAGACAAGGCATTTAGATAAGATCTATGCCAACACTGGATTGTTTTTGTACAAACAGCTGTGACTACAGAAGTAAAAAGACCAAGATGAAATCTCTAAAGAGGCACACAATGTGCTACAGATTTCTTTATCTTTTCCTTTTCAGGACATGGTTCTATTACAAGATACAGGGCACTGTGCATTTAGTTCTCATGACTTACCATTGGGCTACTGAATGCAGTGTGCTTCGAGAGTATGCTTGCTCTTTTTGCTTCAGCTCGGCTACCTGTGCGCCGGTGGGTTTTGGTGCTCTGGCTCCTGTGTATCACTTTGATGCTCTGATGGCTGCAGATACTGTCACGCTGGGACAGAGTTCCTCCTTTTGGGGCTGCCTCTTCTTCCTCAGAATCAGGTTCCTGGTACATTGCTAAGCGTTTGGCTGTCAGTAAAACCAAAGACGGACAAATGTTGCATATATTAAAAGTGACTTAGAAAGAGGGAGAGGGACATGGTGACTTTTTTTCAAGTGATCTGATTTTAATATTATGCTGTGCTTTCACAGTAATAATGAATGATTCCATTACCAGGAGATATAGTGTAGTCTTAATTGAATGGTAGTATCTAATGGAGAATGCAGATAACATAATTAGAAATGTAACACAATGCACTGCCTCCCTTATCATCACATTCTCTCTGAAAGGAAGTTACTCTACAGTAATTCAGTGCATCCCTGAAGACTATTCTACAGCTCTGCCTGATGAAATTAACCAAATAATTTGGTCTTCACTTGAAATCTGAGTAGGAAATAAACAATCCAGAAATTTTTCCTGTCATTTTCAATACAAATTTCAAATAATGTATTTTCCAGCAAAAATGTCACCAGTTAACGACACCTGAAATATACTCAGAATAACACACCTACAGAACACTACTGCCTTTATTTTACACAGAGATGAGGTACAGACAGCATAAAAGACTTGCCTAAGGTCAGGGCCATTTGCTGCACAGTGGAGATGTGAACTGAGACTCTTGACTGATAACCTAGAGTTAAAATCACCCAGGAGTCTGCCCCTTCCTCGCTGCCTGATAGGCAGGACAATGCAGCATGCAGCATGAAAACCAGGGTACCCTCACCTGCTGCAACACTTGTTCCTATCACCATTTGCTGCAGTGACAAATTCCTGGTTTACTTGGAATGAAAGAGTTTTGCAAATTATATATTTTAGATGAATGCTTCCTCAGTGAAGAATCCAACTAAAACAATTAATGCTAGAAAACAATCCTGGCAGTTGGATATACAGAAATCAAAAAAGGAAACAGAAAGTAGAGGTGTGAAACAACCATGGAATCCTGCCCCTCTAATGACAGGCTGTTTAGCTCTAACTGATGTATAACATATTTTTTCATTCCTAAAGACCATGGGGATTTAATAATCTGGGTGATTCATTAGGCAGGCAAATGCCACTCTAACAGATATCTATTTATTCCTTCATTATGTATTCATTGAAAAGCTTTTCATTATACTTTCAAAATAATCCACACTATACAGATATACAGTACAAGTCACACACTTGTGGCTTGGTTTATTTCGGTTCTCCAGTGCAACACATTAGATTTTCCTAATAGCAAATGATAAATCACTAGCATGTAAGTTAATTATTCAGGCATTTAACAAACAAACAAAAAATTTCTTTCAAAATACTTCCTGAGAAAAATCTTGCATCATATGTGGTGAGTTTGGCACATGATCACTTTTAATGTAGCTAGCTTTACAAAGAAAAACCCACTCTCACTATCCACTGCAATTTCCAAATGTGTTTTAGCTGTCAGAAAGCAGCTGGAGGAGCTGAAATCAGACCACACACAGTACATGGTGATAGCTCTATCACTACAGTATCGTACATCAGGGGTTTTTTCAACTCCATTTGAAACACGTATAGGCTTTGTCTGAAATGTAGGAAATGGGAGAGTTTCTCAGTCCTGGTCATGACTGTACATCTGGTCACTGCTCTAACTGTATGCCCAGGTATGCAATATCCTTCACTGCACTCTGGCTCCTCCTGGCAAAAAGTTCAGACCGGGGATGTAGAAAGGGCCATAGTGCATTTGCAGACACAGAGAAGAGACTGCAGGACACACTGCACATCACTTCTGCCCCACAGCTTGAATAGAGCCCTGCAGCCCAGGTCCCGAGGCTCACACAGACTAACGGTGGATGACGGGCGAGTTTCCTTCATTAGCATTATTTGGTGGGATACATGTTCCACTGTGTTACGTGGTGGGAAGAGGTTTAGCAATAGCACATTCACTGCTGTGAAGGCAGCTGCTCCTTGAGCCACACAGCTTCCAAGAGAATAGCACAGCGCTGTTGCCTTATCCTTTAAGTACCTGCCTAGTTCTCTGATTTGTATGACAGAACCTACAGGACAGCTCAAAGATTTAGGGAGGTCACTGGTCTCCTTGGTCCTTCTGTTGCATGGTAATGAGCTGCAAGTAAATGAAGTTCATTTCACCTCATCAGGCTGCTTCCTGCAACTTCATGCATGTGCTTTGGGCCAGTGAAGTTCTAAGATCTCCCATCACTCTTGCCCATTAATTCCCACTTTCTCCTGCTCTGTAAGCCTCTATGTATTTTCCCAGTGGAAATACAGATCCCTATAGTATGAATTTAATTCAACTGATTATAGGTTTGTCTATATCAGAAGGAGACTACACTGAGGGCTCAAAGTGAATTGTGGCATGTACTAAGCACAGACCCAGGCTCCGGATCAAGATGAAAGTCAGACTGTGCCAGACTGCTCACTGTTCCCCCCAGCAAAACAGGTTCCTTTCAAAGGAAACCCAGGGACGGACAGACAGACGGACAGGAAGGAAGGAAGGAAGCAAGGAAGGAAGGAAGGAAGCAAGGAAGGAAGGAAGCAAGCCATGTGGACATTCCAGTGTGTTACTTTGATGCCTCAAGAACCAAAATGGAGCAGCACACTGAAGGGCTTTTGTCCTTCTCTGCACTGGGAAGGTATGATGGAGAGCACACCCTGGGATGAGGCCTGTGTGAAGGTGCCCAGTCAGACAGTGCAAGCTCTGCCTTCGTTACCTTCTGCAGGCTCCTAGTTACACACTGCTAATGCCAGGCTGAAAAAACATTACTCAAGATGACACACCAATAAGGTTTTCTGCACTTTACCAACATTTCAGATTTAAATCAATCATAAGAAAAACATTTTTGTGCCTCATTTTCACTAATGAAAAATCAGCAGCAAAACCAGTCTCAAGCAGAGTTGGTGTGACATGCAGACATGGCCACTCTCAGGAAAAGCGTAAGAAAAGCTTGGATTTTTTCACAGCAGATGCTAGACATTTGAATGGTAGGCTGACAGAACTCTGTGCTGCTTCTTCTCATAACAGGTAATATTCCTTGACAGGGAAAGGACTGGCTACAATTACTTACTTCAGCTTTGCAATAAGTGCTAGTCAGTTGGTCCAACTCCCTTCCAAGCAGAGGTTTTTTTAAAGGATACATTTTCTTTAATAATCATACCTACTTTAAGCTTCTGCTCTGAAAATACCTCTTGAAATATAAGACCTTAAAGATCCTGAACTGAATATAATGTTATTCCCTGTATAAAAACTCTATGGCTAAGAAGAGAATGCATTTCATAACATAACATCACAGTCATGCCTGCATACTGTATCTCTGGATTTCTCATTTCTTTCTTCTTTCTTGCATTCCATCTAAACATTTTTTGTTTATTCAACATAGCAAAAACTGTTTCCTAATGCAGCAGTCAGTTTATTTATTAGCATCACACTGATAGCGTGGTTCTTTTCAGTCTATGTAGTAATAGCTATCTCTTGCTCCCTATACAGGTTTTATTGTAGCACATCCATTTAATTGTCGCTGGCACTGAGAAAAAGTAGCAAAAGGGAAAGTAGGAACAAGACCAGAATCTCATTTAACCAAATAAAATGTAATTCTTTTGATACAAATGGTGTTATTTCAGTTTATAGCAAGGGAAACTTGAGAACAACAAAAAAAAAGCCTGAGCACTTTTCAGCGTTTTCTCAAGTGCAGTCTTACACATTATGCAGCAAGAATTAGGAAGTTTAAAGAAATAATGAAACTAGTTTCAATCGTTATGCCATGGCTAAGGTTCACATTGCTTCAGCTGTGCAGTGCGTGCTTCTCTGGGAACATGCTGTTCTCTCCACCTACTCAGCTCTCTCCAATTCAGAACCTTTTCCTGTGAACATTATAACCTGAAAGACATTGTTGTGGGATGCTTTTCAGTTTCAGCACTGAAAATTGATGGCCTTGATCTTTTTCTCAATCGAGTTTCTTATTAAGGGCAAAGACACAAACAACTTTGGTAACACAGCAATGCAATTCATGAAAGTCAAATTTCACTATCCTGTAGTTCACTTTATATTTATGGTACAAAGAAGAAACAACAGTTAATACTTATTCCATTAACCCTCTTCAATCTTTCAGAAGACAGCAGGAAGCTATAAATAAAACTCCTGCAGTAGCTGCTAAGTATTTGAAGATACATTCTTTTATTTTAAAAACCCTTTTCTTTCATTTAATTTTGATTTTTTTTTTCTGTTTTACCTTCAATGCCATACACGTTCTATGACTAGGAATCCATTTTGTAGACTGACAGAGACACTGCTGCCACACAGCCAGATGTTCTACTAACTAGAAATGTGGGATTAGGAACCTGTAAAGAATTTCCCTTCAAGCAGAACAAAATTGCAGATCCCCTAAACCAGAATACTTAAGCTGTCAGTGTGTGGGCACTATTTCACCACAGAAAAATTCCATTTTGCCTCAAACCATTCAACAAGGCTGCTACTGAACTGTCACAAAGTAAATCTAGATGTGCAGCACTTACACCATCACATCACCTTATTTCCTTTTTATTTTATAAGTGCAAGCTTATTTCACTTTGAAGTGCACTCTAGTGTCTACATAAAGATTCAGTCAAGCAGCTAGAAAGCTATAAATTTGTGCAAGTGTGCCAACGTAATCTTAATTTACTTCGCAAGAACTTCCCCATAAGGGCAAGTTTTGAGATAAGAAAACACGAAGATTTCCCTGCCTCTAACCTCCTGGCATCCCCAGGGGCTTAATATCCTCAAGTCTGTTATTAAGAACTCTTTACTCCACTTAGAAATGGAGATAATTCCTTTTTTCTTGAGATTTTTCAGAGAAATTGTCAGTGTAGGTATATGCTTAGAGAAAAGTAGTACTTGTCTCTAGGTATGAGCTATTCTGGCTTTTATAGGATTAAAAATGGGGCACTCCCTATGTACTGAGTTCTACATCTGCTCATACCGGTTCTCTCCTTAGTTACCAATTAAAATTTTTCAAAAAGCATTAAGAAATGTAAAGAGAAACTACAAAAAAGCTACACAGAGTGCCTGAAGCACCCAGTTCTGCTAAAGGTTTTCAGCTTTCAAAGAAAGGCTAAATTGACTATCCTGATTTTTGAAGATTGTCAGATTTTAAAGGTGGCAGATGAGAAATCCCTTTGAAAGCAACCACTGCATTTACGAAAAAGGTTTTTCGATTTCTATGCATTAAAAAAAAATTTCTCTAATATGGCTGGGCTATGCAGACTATGTTCTCGTGACTACACACAAAAGGAGTAAGAAAATTCCACTACAAAACAGGCCCCCAAACTAAGAAAGATTTTTTTAACATAATGTACTTTCGTATGAAAATTAGATGCTAGCCAACCTTCATCAAGAAAAACTGGACAGCAGAAAGAAACTCATTCGCTCAGATTCAGTGATTTAGAAACTTTGTTAGATATGAGAAAATCACTGAGGTTTTTATCATCTGTCTTCACTTCCAGAAACTTCTCTTATTCTTATGTTGTCTACAGTTTTTTTTCACAGCCATCAGAAGGCAGGGGGAGGAATTCAAAGAATGAAAAATCTAGATTTTTCAGATTTATGTGGTTGTATTCATGGAGATTCAATTTCTATTTTGTCAACAGTTTCATACAATGGGTAGCTTAAACTAGAAAACCAGATCATATCCCATAGGCAAGAGTGTGATTAATTCAGCATTTGGAAATAACTACAACAAATGTCAGGCCAAGACCATCTGGTTGTAGCTAAATCATGTAAGGACTTTCAGAAGCACAGTCGGCTTTTGGGCACCTACTGTCTCAGGGATTAGCAGGCAGACTTGGGGCATGGTCTATTCTAAGAATTGTTCAAAGCTGTCTCCTAGCCTGAATGGAAGAGCTCTGGTATGGCCATGCAATTTGACATATAGGGAAATAACGGTACCTTTCTTTTTTTTTTTTTTTGTCTTTGTGCTAACATTCTTTTGGGCTAGAAGGTAGTACTGATTGGAAGAATAATTCTGGGATTTAACCAGAGTATACTGCCAATGGGCATTCTGTAAATCCCCAGGACATTTATGAATGGGACAATCATTTTTCTACTTGGAGTGGTTCATGACACACCCTGCTTCTGAATTAACACTCTGCCAGTCAAGAAGAACTTTTGGACAACAGTCACACAGATGTGAGGTGGGAATTCTCTTCGTCTGTACCAAGAATTCTAAACCATGGAGAAATAGGCACATATTAGAGAACCTAGATATCTAAAACAAATCTGATAAATTACATCCCACAAACGTTTAATTTTCTCCAGTGACTGTAAAGTTACCAGATTACTATCCTCCATGCAAATATCAACAATTAAGTAACTAGAATCCCATCCTTGTCAACAGAGTCTCCACAGTACCCAAATGTGCAGTGCAAATGCCCATAGTTTTATCCAAATCAGTGCATTATCCATCACCAAAATACTGTAAGTGACCTCAACAGTGATGAATATTTCACAGCACTTCCATCATGGAACTATTATTAAGTATGCTCACAGTTTCCCCTACAGCCTTCATGAGCATTCCTGGATTCCTCTTCAGTGCTAAGCTTTTGCATAGCAGTACCCATGAGTAATACTTTGTACTACCTCCAGCTGATTCTGTCCCACACTAGTGCAATTTACTGCTCTCTGTTATTCATTTTTTTGTCACCTCTTGTCTAGACTAAAACAATGCAATACTTCTGGGCATAGTGCCATCCATGCCATAAGAAACTTAGAGCTAATAGAGAATTCTGGAGGAAAATGTATTCTCCAGAAAAGTAATGAAAACTTGTTTCCCATACCTAAAAATGTATTAAGTCTCGCTCAGGGTTTCAGTTTTTATTTTAATGCACGTAATAATTGCTTCAACCCGGCCTAAGGTCCACATAAACCTCTGTGATGAAAACCATGATTAACACGACAATGTCTGACACAAAACAGAACTCTCCCTCACAATCATAAAGCTCACCTTTCACATGGGGAATTTATACAGCTTTGTGGTATGAATTTCCAAGGAAAATAAGGATACTCCCACCACTCAAGAAAAAGACATGCCGCCTCAAACACGCCCAACCTAACACAGCACAGCATATGCCTTTAAAGCAGCTCCCAACCCCCCAAAATTGTGCATTGCATGTATAGAGAGAGGAAGAAGGGGAAAGGCCAATCTACATCTCAGGGAACTCATGTGCATTGCTTAATGCACTCCCTTAGTGGAAGAAACTGAGATATGACAATGTCAAATGCAGTATAATAACAATCCCTATAGAAAAGAAAAGAATGGGATAATTTCTCATAACGCTGAATAAATTTTAGGGGGAAGAGCTTATAAAGCAGCATAGAGTAAATTTATGATGGCTATTCACAATCTGTTGGTTGAGTAATTAACAGATACGCAGTAGTCCTAGATTATGCACAAAAAAATGCTTTAAAAGAAAATAAAAGTGCAAACATTAGGAAATTTCAGACCTCAATTTGCCAGTGTAGACATAACTATTGTGCTCTGTGTGTGTTCATGGCTTAGCCCAAGAATAGAGGGCCTCCAACTGACTTCAGAGGAAAACTTGCCAGAACATCTTGCCATGGGAAAAGAAGTCTGCTACATCTTAGCCTTGTTCTTGGATACAGCTGAATGGTGCTGTTACAACTGAAATTTCTCTCCTAAAATTTATGCCTGAGGCAAACATCTGGCAGGATAAATTTGAACCAAATCGTTAGAAGTTTTGTGTAGCTATCCAAAACTGAAAACAGGATCTTATCACCATCTTGCAGGGTCAAGCAACTGTAATGACAGGTACTGCCACCCTGCCACAGCAGAATAACAAACTTAAGTCAAAGAGCTCATAACAAGGATATTTCCATCCTTAGACACCTACTTTTACAGTAGAAAATGACCTGTTATCTGCAGCTTTTGCATCATGACCCATGTACAATAATTTAAAATTAATTTCTTCATTTAAAGTGCTACTCCAAGTTTGATTCCAAGTAACAAACCACCAGGCATGAAAAAAATACTCGGATACATGAAGATATAACATCATCTTTGAAACAGATCAAAAAAGGCAAATGCATTTTACTTGATTTTCTTGCATATATGGCAGCCTCAAATCACTCCCTAATTGACAGATTTTAGAATTTTCTATTTCATGAAATCTTCAACAAAACCTGAGGTGCAGAGCAGGATGGCATCAGTTATAACATATGCGAGAAATTCAGATACTCCGGTATAAAACACAGAAAAGTGGCTGACAAATCATTTGCAAGTAAGCACACAGCAATGAAATGTTGTTGATGCCCACCCTAAAACCAGAAAGAGCTGTGATAGACGTTTAATCATATCTAAACAAGAAGGTTTCTCTGGCAGAAAAGATAACAGATGGTTATAAAATCAAACTGCAAGAACAGAGCTAACAAAATACTTGAACGAAGAATACTATTTATTGTGTTAATTATACTGATTATCGAGAACAAAATAAATAGAAATTATCACAATTTATATAAAGAATTATAGAGAAAGACCTATTTTACCTAGAAGGAAAAAAACCAAAATAATAAAATGCTGTGTAAATATTCTGTGTCAATTTAAATATTACATTTGTCAGAAATTTTATACTGACTGGAGTTCCATTTAAGCCCAAACACAGCCATAGGTGAAAAGAATGAGCAAAAGAATCAGTTTATGTATCTGACACTTCTATTTGTAGTGACATTCATTCTTTTCATTAACTTTTATAATGTGATCTGAAATCATAAGAGGAAAGCATGCACAAACTTAGATTTCTGTTAAATTCACTACATCTGAACAAAATTCAACACTCAAACTCAGCAGCCTGAATTCAGCTGACATATTATCTGATGATACCAAGCTCATAAAAATACCTTTCCTGCACTGTTTTAATTGGCAATAACATCATTCTTGCAAGGAACAGAATGCAGTCTGAAGTTAGTATAAACAAGCAAACAATCAATGGCAGAGAAGAAGTAAAAAAGAATGAATAATAAGAGTGTCACAAGCAGAATTAGGAGTCCAGCAACATACTCTAATTCTTCTCTCTTTCTTACTTACTGTACAGAGGTACAAAGTCACAGCTTCTCCCCAAGTCCTTTCCGTAACACTAATAACACTACCCAAAGATTGAGTTTCTCAAAAAAGAGCGTCTTAAATTTAAGGTCTCAGTACTTTACAGTAGGAGACAAAAAAGAGCAATCCAACACTTCAAAGGATCTTTTTCCAATTTAAGATCTTATCATCTTTCTAAAGCATGTTTTAGAGTTCCCAGTCTATTTTGTTTCTTTATCTTATTCTGTATCTTATTTGCAAAATGAATTTCTGTAGCGTTCTTTGAGAAAACTTCCTAATCAGAGATCTTCATGTGTGTGTAGAGTAAGAAACTTATTTTTTGCAAACAGAAATGAAATACTGTAGCTATCAATATTTTCCTGTATGCGGAATATGATCTGAAGCGTTAAGATCAGTTCTTTCAAAAATGATAACAATAACATGTTAGAGAAAAATGGTACAAATTACAAACACTACAAAATAGGAAACCTTAATTTTAAAAGGGTGAAGAAATAACAAAGGGATGACAACTCTCACATTGCCTTGTGAAAAACAGTAATTTTTTTGTGTTTTAAGAGGCTGATACTTGTGGATATTGTCTTAACTGCAGTGTTCATAAAGCAAGCATACCTGACACAGACACTTCTCACACAGGAGCACTGAAAAGAATCTGACAAAGGTAACATAAAATATGCTATTCTATCAGATTATGTTTCTTGTTAATATGAAAATTGGCAGCTTTGTTTGCATTATTTCTCAGTACAAAAGAATAATCTCATTGCAGGTATTCAATCAGAATCTGCCTGTATGCTTAAAAGTGTTAATTTACACTGCACACTTCAAACACACCAAACAATTGTGATACCAGCAGCACTGTTCAATTTTCTTACATTAGTCATGTGCTCAACTGCTTTATTACATCAGGAGCTAAAGCCAAAAGCTTTAAATGTCTTGACAATGTACTGTAGATATTACAGAACCCTCTGGTAAGATTGTCATTGCTAGATGAACACAGCCATCGAATTACACTGATCTGAAAACAGCTGTTATGGAGTTTGCTGAGTGCATATGTGCAATTTCTATTGTTTTTCTTTATGATTTAAGATTACAGCAACTTTTATGACTACTTCAGTTTGCCCAAAATACAACTGTTAGTTAGAAAAAGTGACCGTGAGCTCACCGTTATCATCATGGGAATACTCTATTCCAGAAACAGTGCATCTTCGGAAAACCATCTTGTTTTCAGTAAGTGTCCCAGTCTTGTCTGAAAAGATAAACTGCACCTGACCTAAATCTTCTGTGATATTTAAAGCTCGACACTGCAGTTGAGAGTCTGTTTCTTCATCGTATAAATCTTTATCTTGATGAATGAAGTATACTTGGCAGATTTTAACTATTTCAATGGATACATACAAAGAAATTGGAATCAGAACCTACAATACACAAAAGGAAAGAGAATTAGGAGAAAACAGAAGCAAGGACACAATGAATTATTAAAGCTAGTTACCTTGGTACTAGACCGGAACATAAAGAGGCCATGTACTTTAAAAATGTACTCTAAAGTTATTATCGTGTTTAAAGAGTTTATTTACTGTGTTAGATAGGGAAAACCTACAGTGAATTGCAGAGATGGAATGCATTATTATGTCTAGAAAATTGAATATCAAAATATGGGCAGAAGCAAATCTTTCTTAGGCTAATAAACTGAGCTTGAAACTAGCTGGGGAAGGAGAAGAAAAAAAATCCCAACCCTAACCAGACCATACAATCAGAATACTGTAGATGTGAAAGGATTGAATAAATTTGTTCTGCATAAATAATAGACTGTTTACAAATTCACTTTGCAGGAATACAAGAAACAAAATGAGAAGTGCTAATCTCTCCATAGGAACAATATCTTTGGCCTTGGGTTTTGTACTACAAATTATTTGAATGAAGATCACATTTTATAATTGCTGAAGAAGACATGAAAAGACTTTCAATTGTTTCTTGAGGATTATCAAAACTTCATAAAATACCTAATTTCTACCTGAGTTTTTTTCTGCAGATTTTTTTTTTGAGGACAGAGATTTCTGACTGCATACATTGTTTAGTTTTCTGAATTAGATATGAGGGATAAATTATAGCATGTCTGTAAGTCGGGAATGTGGTCATTTAAACAAAAACTACAGTGAAATGTAGGTGTTTAAAGAATTCTGTGGTGAATTTTCTTAATCAATATCATAAACCAACCCCTCAGAAAAAAAGTATTTTATCATTCTTTTTCATTCCCTTTTATAAACAAGTTTCTGCCTCCAGTAATGCAACCTCCTCTAGTGTCCCACTGGGCAAACTTTCATATATCCCAGAGATGAGGTTCTTTTACTTCTCTTACCTTACCACCTTCACCACTCAAGATATTTCTCCTCTGGACCAAAACACTTTTAACATAGTTTGTTACCTGGCTGACATATGGATTTGCTAAGAGGAGTACATCTGAAAAGTTGTTAAAAAAGTATTTTTTACTTGTCACCAAAATTCATTTTCATACCAGAACAGTATAGCCAAAGTGGCATCCACAATCTTTGAGGCATTGTTCCACAATGGGTAGATAGAAGAGTAAAGCTTGTTTTCTGGTTCATGGGGTTGTTCCTCCCCAGGTGCAGGACTCTGCCCTTGCCTTTGTTGAATTTCAGGCAGTTCTCCTCTGAGCATCTCTCCAGCCTGCTGAGGTCCTTCTGAAGGGCTGCACAGTCATCTGGGAATAACCCTCCCAGCTTGGTGTCAGTGAACTTGCTGAGGAGGCCTCTGCCCCTTCATACAAGTTATTGGTGAATAAACAACACTGGGCTCAGAATTGAACCTTGGGGGACACCACTGGTGACAGGCCTCCAAACAGATCCTGTGCTACTGATTACAACCCTCTGGGATATTTTTAGTGCTTGATTAGCTTCTTACATGCCTTGGTGGTAAAGTGAGTACTACACGTATTGTATATAACTTTATTACAGCCAGCTAGGAACAGAGGTGACAACATGGACAACTTGATTACCTGGAACACTATGATGACCGTCAGAAATAAATATACTGAAGCTAAAACAGGTGACAAATATTTGCCATCTGGCCCTGGAACATCAAAAATTGGTTTCTTCTTCTCACCATATTGCCATACCCATAGACCATGACCTGCAGAAGAATTAGAGGAAAAAAAAAAGCAAGTTAACTCCAAGGACAAATCTTATGATATGAATTTGTTCTTAGAGTTATGTGGGAAATTGGTATTTGTTTTCAAATATTCTGCATGACTTTTGAAAAATGCCCCAAACCCATGGTTTTACCTGCCTTGGGATTTAGGGTTTGAGAAAGGGCTTTGGCTCTCCTTAAGGACAGCATGCAAGACTCAGTTCACATAACTTTATCTAAATAGAGCTGGCTAGTCTAAGTTAGTAGTTTAGACTGTTTCTGTAATCACCAAAAAACACTACACTTCTTCATAAAGTGATTAATTTCAGTGATATGCTATGTGTTAAAATGAAAGAACTCCACTAACTGTACTAGATATATCACCAGTCAGCTATCACTAAACTAGTTTCACAAGAGATTTTAATTTTACTGTGTGAATCATATCCACCACATGCACAGAACTAATGAAATAACGGTATCAACAGAGTCAACAGCATGGAAGCTGAGGAATGAAGAACAGAAGAAATTCTAGGTCTTGCTCGAAATGTTTTTTTAATTGATTGTGCTGATAATAAAGATAAGATTGTTATTGTTTTGGGAAAATAACATTCTTGCTAAAGAGACAGAATGTTGCCTTTTTAGGTACAGCACTAAGATTTACAGTCCTAAAATCCCTAAAATGCTGTTGCCTGATGTTTTTAATGAAAAAAAGGAAGAATTCTTCCACAATAAAAAGCATTCAAACTATCACTATATATTGAAAATCAGAAAAAAGGACAAAGGTCTACTCTAAAAGTAATCTTCTGTAAACCACCTTTGACAAGATCCTTTACATCTTGATACATAAACCCAACACTGAATGCTTGAAAAATAAAAACACATAAGTGAGCAGATTATTTTGTCCCTACACTACTAATATGAGATCACATATGTGATGTCTCTATTGATGTATATATTTTTATTCTTCAGAGCAAAAATAGCTCCACACCGAAAATGACCTACATTAATATTTGTTTTATAAATACCCTTTGATTTTCGAAAGAATTAAGTGTCTTATCTCCAGTTACACTTTATTGACAGAAGGTGCAAAAATGGCCTGACTTCTACAGGGCACCAGGCAACTCAAAGGGCTCGAGCAGATTTCTTTCCAGCTGTTTGTGGCTGTCGCTCTGGCCCTCTGCTGGCGGTTTCCAGCCTTGTAGCAGATGGAACAGAAGGGAAGGAGCACCTTTCACCTACTGAGTGCCACCTCCTCATGTTGACACCTCTGGGGAGCCCCAGCCACACTGAAGCCACTCACAGGGCACACCCCGCTGCTGCTGCTGCACTGGGGACAACACAGTGGCAGAGGGGACAGCTGCAGCCAGTGGCTCCCTGCTATGAAGCCTCACCACCCAACACTGAAACAGTACAAAAGTGTATCATGAACTCAGTGGAAACAAATAAGCTGGCTGATTCACAGCTGGAAATACTCATCTTTAGGCAGCATTTAACAATACCTGGAAAGAGGCACACAGAGATGTATTAAAATGGCATAAGATTGTTATTAAACTACACCACGGTTGTTAGGAAACATTCTGGTGTTTATGCCATATGACTCACATACAAACATTACAGAATACACAAATATTAAGGATATGGGATTCATATGCCATATATAAAAAATCATTTTGGGTGCCAAATGTAAAACTCAATTCTTTCTCACAAGTGAACAGAAAAAAGGCCTGAAGAGACATAACCTGAACTGCAGCATTTCCTTAAACACTCCCAGAAGTCTAGAGAATATTCTACTTGGGTTTTTGCAGACTTTTGCTTATTTCTTCTATGTTAAAGCTGCAGCCTTAGGGACAGTGAGTCCATGTTGTGCACTGTGCTGTCACACATAGTACTGAGGAATACCACTGTGCAGATTATGTTTATTCTCTGCTCATAAATTACTTTGCTGACTGATTAATGAGATGTTACACTTTACCACCTGTAATTTTGAGGGGACTACATAAAAACTGGGGTTTTTTTTGGACTTGACATTTTTGGATGCTATCAAGGGTAGTATAACCTAAGCCTTCAGATCTCTGGTACTAACAGCATATATTTGATGCTAAATACTAAGATGGTATTTAGATCAGCTTGTGTATCAAGACATTTTGATTTTTGACAAAAATTAGTACAGAGACACCTTTATGGATTTTATGTTTTGGCAGACACGTATCTTTTTGATAAAGCTAAGTGCATGAATCCCAAGACAGTGTAATACTTAAATTTCTGCTAGTAAAGAGCACTTACCAATGGCGGAAAACAGACACATGGTTATAAGTATGAGGACACACCAAAGAACATCAGCATTCATCTGTCTTTCAAGCTTACTGCGCTTGTAACGTGGTCCATTATTATTTAACAAAGCTTTAGTCTCATGCCCTGCAGAAAGAATTGCATCAAATGTGTCATATGGAACTTTGCTACTAAGAAAACTATAAAAAGGCGGAATGCCCCATAAGACACAAAAACAGCTCTTACCTGCATAGATTACTATTCCTGCAACTTCTTCTGTATTTCTAATGGTACATCCACGTAACAAAAGATTCTCCTTGAACAGTCCATCCTTTTTTCCACTTTTATGAATACTACAGAAAGTTTAAAAACAGAACAAAACACAGCATGTCAAAACATTAAGCTTGTTAAATCATACTTGTAATATAACAAGTCCAGGAAAGATCTTCAAAGTTTAAGAAGTTTTTTCAATTTGATGGCAAAATATTTAATTAGATCTTCCTCCTGGGAAGGTTCTCTGTCGGACTTTGAAAACTGAGACTACTTACCCAAGGATTCCCGACATGCAGCAGCCCAGCTGGAGCAGTACCAGTTGCTGGATATACAAATGTCCTGGACAAATGCTCACTAGAGATACGCGGGCCAAATCAACAGCATGTGTGCAGACTAGCTAATGCCTGGAAAATGCACTGGACTTCCTGTGCCTGTGCAAACTGACTGAGCAATCACAGTTAATCCAGTCCACCTAAAAGCAGCTGTGTAGTAGATATGATTAACCCACTATTCACATGCTCTTACTAAAGAAATCCTGGAGAGAGATATGGTGAAATTGGGAAAAGACTGTGCTTCAGGAGCAGCGATACTAAGGAAGATGTGCCAGGGATAAAACACATCAGTTCAGTGAAATGAAAAGGAAAAATATTCCATGTATTCATCAGTGAAAACAAGAGAAATTCTTTTCAGAACTGTCTCACCAACTATCTAAGAATGGCCTGCACCCTGACGATTCTTGTTGACTAATACCAAAACACATGAGAAAAATGGAATGAAGTCACGTTTCCACTACAACTTATTATCTGTTGTGTATGAACTGACTGAAATTTCAGCTAACAGAGAAACAGAGAAAATAGCCTTATAAGAATTATCAGGGAAATGCTAAACAATAGTAACAATTAAAAAATGGTATTAGAATTTTTATTATGTAAGAAAACCAAACCAAGTAATAATTTCAAACCATTTTCAAATGCATAACATTTCATTTTATCAACTGAAGTACCCCAATGCCTCAGAGAAGACTCAAGCAAGTCTGAATTGTTTTAAGTGTTCTGTCCTCACTTCCAGATTATCAAAATCATCACACTTTCAAAGTCTAAAAAATGGACTGCTATAAAAAACTAGCAAAAGCTGGAAATCCAAGAGTAATCCTGAAAAAGCACATATGCTACACTAAAATTAACACTGTGCTGCTGCAACACCAAATTTTATGTCTACCTGGATTTGAGCAATTAAAACCCTCTGTCCCCTGAAATCTGCAATCTGGCTTAAAATTTTGCTTTTTATATAAAGGTGAAGTTCTTTTTATTTGCTTCCTGTTTTCTAAGCCTTCACATCTGGGTTACATACTCATGTTTTTCCCTGTTAGACTCCTCTTTTTCTAAATGAAGACTAAAATTCTAATTTAAATATATACTTCTAGGATCTCAGGCCTAGGAACTATATCAAATATCCTGAGATCTGTAAGAAGGAAAGGCTCACATTGGTGAATTTTTTGTACTTGTCCCAGTGTAGTAGGACTACTTGCAGATTATTCTGTAATGCTGGTTACGCTACGTAAACGCAATAGTCAATGCTTTTAGTGAGCAGAATATACTTGTATATACATACACACACATATACAGCCTTTTTTATTTCAGCAAAATATATTATACCCACCCTCTGCTCAAAGAAATTATATATATTAAAGGCATTGGCGTTTTGACAAATGCTTAATTTTCTCTGCAGAGATGGACAAAAAGCATTGGGTTTGACTGCTGAGGTAGCAGCAGCAGTGATAACATCTGCCTAGAGACCAGAAACGGAGAAAGAAAGAAGTAGATAACATCAACTTTGCAATTCAGACATGAAAATCAAAGGTGGTTTTTTAGTGAGGAGACAACTTCCCCTGCTCAGCCCATCCTCCCTGCCTGTCTCAGACAGAGGAACAGAGCTTTTACTTCTGTTCTTTTCAGCAAATGTCCTTAACCCACTGTCTTACCTTTTCCCAAAGCAGTATATGTTGGGGGGCTGCCCAACATCCCTCTTGCAGAATGCCAATAGGTGTCCACTTGTCTGCGCTTAAACTATGGGAAATAACTTCTTAATGATTCCATACTGCCAAAATTACACTGCTACAAGGATTCTGTCATTCCACTGATTTTTCAGGCTGAATTCTACGTTAGGCTTTCTCATAAATCATGAGGATGTTTGAATTTCCAAAAAAATCTCCAAATGATAGTTACAATTCCAGTTAATAAATGGGACTTTTCAGAGACAAATCTACTTAAGTGGTACTTGCTCTGGCTTATAATTTTATAACCTTCATTAATTTTTTACACTTCACAGTAACAGTGGACTGTGCCAGGTATATTGCACATGGCAAACTTAATATACAATTACTTGTGTATTTGTTCTATACAATTATATATTTGCTCTTACTATCTTAGCTTACAAAACAACTCCAAAGCAATTGTGCAACATCTGAAGTTAACCTGTAGGTGTTAAAACCCCAACCTACTGCTCTCACCCACAGGCTGAGTCTTCCTACCACATCTCATCCTTACATGCCTTTGGTACAGCTTTTTACTTTTCCATATCCAAATGAAGTCACACAACTCAACTGTTGCTCACCAGACCTTTAGAAAACAGATGAAATCAAAATCTGAGAGAAAGAAGCCAGCAGAGGCTGGAGGAAACTCACTGTTTCCTTCTTGCCTACAGTCACTCTCAGTGACTCAATAACAGAACATACATGTAAGACAGTTGGGCACTGATGAAAAAAGGAATAAAAAATTACAGATGTAAAGGTCTGGATTAAAAAATAATGAAAACTAGAGTTAGATAAAACTGCTCACTTTGATAAGAAACCTGACAATTGTAAACTTTTTGTCTGGGTTGAGAGCCTAGTTCCCATTTCTAGCCCTGCAGAGTTATAAAAGCTTGTTACAAAGGCTGAACAGTCTGTTTTCTCCCTTTCTCGATTCAGGCCAGTTTAAGTTACAGGCAAAGAAGGAAAATTTTCTCTGTCATTCTTTAAAACAGTGTCTGGCTGAAGCTGCTCAGACACCTGGAAGGTAAAGGCTAAGCTGTGAGGCAATGCACTGGCAAGTACAGGTGCAATGCTCCTTTTCTCTGCAATTTCTCACATGGATGACACTGCAAATATGTGGTATCTTAGCATCTAAAATACAAATGCACCACGAATTAGGAGAAGTCGGCAGATCAGAAGGAGTTAACTACTACAGCACTCTCAAAGTGTTTGTACAGAAGTAAGCCTCTGGTTTAATACAGCAACGCAAAAATTACCCCAATGGTAGCTCACTTCAGCTTTCTATTGTTTTAACCTGTTATGTGTTTACCAGCATTAAATAGCAATCAAAACTGTATTCAAAAGAGAGTATTTTATTTCACTTTTTGGTTTATCAAGTGTCTTACAAAGGAAATGGTGGAGCTGGCATTACTTTCCAAGGCTTGACACTCCCAAAGAAAATATTCAACAATCTTAAACATGGTCTCAGTGAACATTATCAGTCAGAAATTTCCTGACTCTCAATTGATGAAAATTAGTCTAGGTTGCTTTGGGGTTTTTTTTCCAGAAGTGGAGGTGTTACTATAGCCCATTAAAGAGACATCACTATAGATTTATAATTGTTTTTTCTTAAAAAAAATTGTAACATGATTTTATATTAATTTGGGTTTGTTACCTTAGGATGACCTTTGAAATACAAATACACACATGTATTCATCTCCTTCTACTACTTCTTCATACAACTCCAAGCTATACTTATTTTGGTATGATCAGATAAAATTTTAGGTTCTTGTCTAAGAATAAAATTATTATTTTCAAAAAGCTGAAAAGTCAGAATCCCAATTACTACTTCTCTTTCTCCCTTGCCCACATACACACAAAAAGGTACAAACAAGATTTTAAAGCAAATATTGCTATTTTTGGAACCTGGAATTAGATTTTTGAATGTTTGCCATGCATACTGTACATAATCTGGCTAGACACATACAGGCAGAGGGCATGTTAGGTTTTGTTCTATTCTTCTTACACAGAATACTTTTTATAGAGGAAATAAAAGTGAGGGAATGTGCTTGGGTTATCTGGGGGTGCAGAAACTGCAAAAGAGAATTAAAGCAAGAACCTGAATAGAACTGGTAGTCTGCCTGTGCATCTGCACACCCCAAGTGAGTTCAATGCAGATTGCGGCAACATAGCTGAAGAATTCATATGCAGTAATGTGCATTCTACACTTTTTCAGACATAGGATAGGGCCAGGCCCATCTCAATGCATTTTGCAGTATTTTAATTTTTTTTTTTAATATGATGCCTCCTTTTACCCTGGCCTGCCTGTGCTACATTGGCTACCTATAGTAATTTTGTTTCAGGAAAACTGTGGGGAACAGAATTTTTTACAAGTTTATAGCATACACGCACAAGTATTTCTATTCCCTGAAAGATTTGTCAGCACAGACATTAAAATCAAAGACCACTTCATATTTCAAACAGGAAAAAAAATCTGAATCAAAACTGGAAACCTACTAAGTGGTCAAAATGTCTAGGAAACTTTGGCAGTAATGTTTCAGCACAGCTTTTACATATGGATCTCTTGAAAGTCTATTATTTCATGGCATTCCTATTTAAATATTTTGGTATCATTTCTTTTCAGTAGAGCTATTATTGGCTGGTAGCTATCTGAACCATTCTTTCAAGCAGCAACTACTGGTAAGGTTTTGAACAAGAATTAAGATCTGAGTTTGACATGGCAATGACGTTTCAATGCAGAGTGTTAATTTGCTATTCATCTTGTTAATGTATGATTTGAAATAGATTCCTGATTCCATTATACTAATGAAGGAACTCTAAAAAGAGGGAGGTAAAAGCCTTCTGTGATAAATTAGGGGAATGAGAATTTATTTGTTGAGGGGTTGGTCCCTACTCTTTAATTCAAATGACCCATGATCCCTTAGCTGTAAATCTCTTGGAACATAGCTGATGAGAGCTGGAAATCACCTGATGCTTTCTGCCAGATTCAGAATTTCTGTCAAAACATTTTCACATCATTTGTGAAACTATAAAATATAAAGAAGATTAAATATAATCAATACTAAACAATAGTCATCAAAAAGATATTATCATGTTTTTTGCTATGTAATTTGAATGGCTCTGTAACTTAGATGCCACAGGCCTTTTCCACGTGGAGTAAATAAGTTAATATCTAATGGAAGATAAATTTATGCATATTTTCTACAGTATTCTGCTCAATATTTTGGGGACTAAGATTCACACACAAAGTGTGCTAGAAAAGCTGCCAAACTTTCCATTTCCGTATCTGGAAATGGCATGTCTGCAGTAGAGCAGCCTCTCTATTAATGGAGACAGCTACACACCCTCATGCAGTAATGTCTAATACTAAACTTTTTTCTTCACATAAACTGTAGAGCTTTGTGCTGCTAAATAAAGGAACACATTTTCCCACACTACAACTTGACGTAGTTTCAAAGAAATTGTCCTGATTTACACCAGTTGACAGTACATCCTACACAATCTGTGGCATCTGAGAGTAGTAACTGTGGTGGTAAATGGCATCACTATAAAAACCTCCCTGAGCTCCAGCAATTTACCTTGTGACATTTACACAATTTAATACTGCTTATCACTCCTCATCAACATGGGTGGTAAATCATTGGATTTGAAACAGAGTTAGTGTCAGCTTAACTCTCTTCATTAAAATTTAGACAAAAAAATATGTATCCTGGGCTCTCACTCTCCATGTGGTAACAGACTGTAGAAAAATAAGTCATGCAAGAGCACATCTCCTAAGCCACCACAATCAACATACCTGTACACTACAGTTCAGGCTACATCAGAAGCAAAGTGCTTTGCAGATCCTAAACCATTTTTTTCTGAGCAGAACTGATTGGCCAGAGATGAGCACCCTGTTAAAGTAGTTCTGTTTGTTTAGAATTAAGTCAAGTGGGCATAGGTGATGTGGTAATGCACAAGCACACCCATTGTGTGAGCCAATCATTTCATTTTGTCTGAATGAGAAGAAAGGAACAATGCCATAGCTGGAGAAATACCAGTTTCGCCTTCTGATTTTCCTCAATGACACATACATTAAAAGAAACATCCAACAGACTCATCTTCATAAAAGTGTACAACAGATTGTGTTTGTTTGTTGGCTCTCTTGGACTTATTTTCTATTTATTCCCATTTCTAGACAGGTTTTTTTGATGCACAGAGGAAAAGGAGAAGAGTGTCTGTAACTGCAGTGCTTCATACGTTCATTTCTGTAGTGTAAGCTGATTGAATGTAGCAAATAAATCCATCCTAAGAAATGGAAACATGAGGTTCTCATCTCACCTTGAAGTGAGGATGCTCTAAAAGAGCCTTAAATATGCATCTATTTAGATGTGATGATGATGCAACTTAGAGAAGGTAGCCCAAAAAACCCAAGCATTTATTTTATTCCATATTAGAGAAAAGGAGTGTATACTGAAGGATATTATATGAAATACTCACATGTAACCCCGAAACCTACTTAAGTCATTGTTTGGCTTCTCACATTCAATCACACTGGTGAACTTCAAGGGGTCAAACTCTGAGTCCTGGAATAATAAGAGTGTTCATTATTTAGAACAAAGCCTTGAAAATTATATCCAAAAGCACTTTCTTTTTCAGTTTTTGCAATGTAATAAAGTCCAGTTTTTTTCCAAAGGCCATCAAAGCAAAGATGCAGACCACTGGCACTGAAAATCAAAGGGACCTGGGAAACAAAACTCCAAAGATGCCTCCCAAAATCTCCCTTACAAGGATGACTTTTGTTCTGCAAGTGGAAGATGTCAAATGAATTTGGTCTGGAGTGGAAAAATGAAATTGACCTGGCAAATCTCAAAATATTAAATATTCAGTATTCAGTGAAGCCACTGAAAATCTAGGACAATATAAGTCAATATACTGCCAATTATGAAAAAGCTAATATGAGCTTTTGAAATATTAGCAAGACTTCCTAATTGCTTTACGCCAACAGAGATAAATTAATCTACTACAGTAAATTACACACAAATAGCAGAATAACTTTTTCTTAATTATCACTTAAAAACCTTCTTGATTGTCTAGCTCATTACTCTGAAGATGGTATTGTTGCTGACTATTTAAGTTTACCTGTAGTTAGCACCTTGTTGTGTTTGAGGAAAAACATCATATCACAGCAGAATTACTTTATTTTGTTAAAGAAAAATCAAGGTTCTCCTTTCTTTGCCAGATTAAACTACACATTGAAAGCAGAGATACCTGATCCTGGTGCTGCAGAGAAGGCTGTTTATCTCCATCAATGAAGACTACTTTTATAAAGCTGCTTTGCATATCATTTGAATAAAAGAACTAATTGTGAATTATCATATTATTAAGCATTCAACAGTGATAGCATTTCATATGTTTTATAATGGTTTTGCTGAGCTGCTGGAGACCCCAACCACTACTTTTTAGAGTAAACTTGTGAGAATAATTGACGGAGAATCAGTAACCAAAGGACAATCTTACTGTCAGTTTCTCTGAAACACACAGGTGTCCCTGGGATTTCTTGATATTGACTCTACTCAGGTGAAAGAAACCAGATTTTAAGTAAGAGATAAAAGAAACTAGAGGATATGTCTGAATCAAAACCAACACCCTCCATTTTTCTACTCGTTACACCTGGAAGAAAGACAGACTTACACTACATAGGTGACAATTCAAACCACCCACACCTGACACTTTTGAAAACCTTTTCTGTATTTCCATGAAACAAGAGATGATAAAGAGAATTGTGAAAACGGGCTGTCACTTAGAGACAGCTACAGCCCACTGGAGGAAAGAAAAATTTTTACGTGCAGAATTCAGCTTGTAAACAAGGAGGAAAAAAAAGGAGTAAAAACAAAGGACAGCTCTGAGTAGAGACTGCTTTGTTGACAATCAGACCGCCCAAATTACATCAAGGTTGGCAGTCAAGAACCTGAGCCTTAGCAAGAAGTAACACCTGCTCTCTGCCCCAGATGATCTTTTCCTTCCTTGCCCCAGTATAGGAAAAGTAATCTACAAACAGTCACCACTGTAGCTTAAAGTGCATTTATCAATTGGATGGAATGGGAAGCATTTATTTTCTTTTTATTATAATGTACTATATATAATACAATTAATTTAGCACATATTTTCATTCAGTGGTCTTCAAAAACAGAAAATAAATAAATTCTAACACCTTTGATGAATGTCTGCGAGGGAATCCTAGAAACACCTAATAATAAAACCCAGTGTAAGCAAATGCAGGTTTTGTATGGCTGCTGAACTCAGCAGAGAGAGTGTGACTGGACACATTATCTTCTAGAACAGTTGGACAACTCAATTCCCCTTCTGCTAAGAAAACCTGCCAGTAAGGTTTCTATTTCACAAATAAAAAGAAAAAAAAGGTACTTAAAATCTAGAGGCTTCTAAAGTCTTCATAAAAAAATAAAGATCTCGTCAAGGTCAGAGAGGACTAAATGTACCCAACTTCCCCATCAGTACCATGCAATATTATCTTTCTCCCTTCTTTGTTTGTTGAATTCTTTTCATTTATTACTCAGTTTTGGAACTAAAAGTCTTTTATCATTAAATCTAACTGTTTGTATATTTGTGTTCAGTTACAATTAACTTGAAATATGTGATTATGGTCTTTACCCAGATAGCATCTGGGAGTGAAAATCCAATTAGAATAGTAGTTTACGTAAGGAAAAAAAGCTGATGAATTCTGATTCATGGCAAAAGCTCTTTGGTTTATTAATAAATCAAATTGCTCCATCTCTTCCCTGTGAAATGGAAGGGCAGATATACACTGTATATTACAGCTGATGACACTGTTTTGATGTGAAAATACTTTTTGGTAAATGAAAGAACAAATATGTTAAACACAGCCTGTGTGTGACTGCTTTCAGTGGTTACAAAGAAGCACAAAGTTAGCGTAAGATTTCGCAATGATCAAAGTTCTGCCCCTTTTAATGCTGATACTCACACTTCAGCAGCAATTGAAACACAAACTGTGATGATATTCTCATGTATTAACAGCTAAGAGAAGCTGCAGTTAGGTAGAAGTTAAAACCAAAAGTGTTGCTTTCACAGTGCACAGATTTGCTCTTTTTTCTTGGTAAAAGTCCATGAAAAAAAATTCTCCACCACTACCTTTAATTTTTCTCTTACACTGAATTTCTGCATCACTCTTAAGACACAAGAAACAAGGTCAAAATATGGTCAAACATTGAACTTCCCCAGACCTTTGTGCAGTAGTTATCTGATGTGCCTGATTTTGTGTATCTTACTTGCCACTTAGAGAACTGCTGGGCATCAAAGCTGTCCCAGTACCAAGAGGGATGAAAAGTTCCATGCCTAGACAGACTGCAACATGAAATGAGGCTTTCCAGTGCCTAATTTCCCTGAAATCTTGACTTGTGTGGTGTTCTCATCATCCCTCTGCACATCAACAAGGCTGGGGCACATACAAAAAGCAGCTGGAGGCATTTTTTAAATTTTCTGAAGGCAGGTATCATGTTTTATGTAGTACCTTGGCAGGTGTCCCAAACCTGTGCCTTGTGCACCACAGATCTGAACAACTGACTTTCTGGTTGATAAAAACTGGGGGGAGATTCACTGATTGCATGTAAGTTCCCCAGAGTATTTTACAAAAGTGTTGGACGGCAAAGGACAGGGCTAAATTCTGTTCACGGCAGTCACATTATTTCTATTCAACAACCAGTTCTACTTTTGCATCTACGATGTACATTTCACTTGCCATGACTAATTCCAAGGACAAGGCCCTGTAAAATAAAGTAAGGCAAACCTTACTGCTTTCACGCAAGGCAGATATCTTGCTACTAGGTGGTGCTTAACCTGGAGCACAGACCAATGCTCTAATAATTGTCTATGCTTCAGGAGAGCATTAAATTATGCTCAAGATACATTGGAGGAGTGAAATCCACTTCCTTCTCGACTTTTCTCCCATTTTATGTCATATCAAAATGAAAAAAAACAGGAAAAGAAAAGAAAATAAAAGAAAAAAAAGGCCCATGATTCAGTAAGAAACTGACTTTCGTCAAATCCCTGACTTCACTTTTTGATTTTGCCAAGACAGCTTTAGTCCACTGCTTTCCTTGGAAAAAACCTGCTGACTTCTTAGGAAGTCAGAATACCTTTACAGATATTTCTGAAAGTTTGAAACTTGGCAAGAGGATACATGGTGATACTTACATTGGGTATTTTATATACTCAGGGATTCCATGGAATGTATTTCAGTTCTTCATGACTCCTCTTGCTAGGAAAATGTTTAACATCCTATACATAAATCCTATTTCTTCCACTTTCTTAAAACCATTCTTGGTCTAAATGCAGCAATGGAAAAGCTTATTTTCCTTACATAAGCAGTCTTAGTCCAACTGCAAAAAACCTGCTAAATATTGATTCCTTCAAAGTTGAATTTCAAATTCAAGTTAAATTGCAAATGTAAAGCATTTAGTGACCAGCCTTTTAACAATGTACTAGCTATTAAATCTGATAAAATGTTCCATTTAAAACAATATCTTAGGTCTGCAATAATTGGGCTGTGTCTTATACCCTAAAAAGGTGAAGTGTTGAGAAGAAAATTTTACAATGCCGTTACAGAGTGGGAAACCAACAGGTAGACAGATGAAGACAGTACAGAGATTTGTCACAAAAAAATGGAAATTTAGACTGATTTTAGCTGTCTCCAACATGACTTTGTAGCTTCAGCTGTAAGATCATTCTGAATCTCTACAGTGAAATGCCAACCTTTTCAATTCTGCTGGCAACCTCACGAAACTGTCATAGCTCAAGAAGCAAAGCATGCCAGATGAGTCAGTTTGACAATTACACAATGTTCAAACAACATATTTCCCTTCATTAAATGCCTGTTGTATGGGTGATTTAATAGCCTGCTAGTGATATTAATAATGCATAGTTATTAAAATGTTTTCCTTTATTCATCTGCCCTACTTTACTGCTGCAGAAACCCAACTTTGATGTTCAGTCCTTCCTTCCAAGAGGACAGCAATGGGCACCCAGGATGCCCTTGGGTGAAACAGTGACAGTTACCCGCTTATCATGTTGTGTTTACTGGCTATGCTGGGGATCTTATCCAGACTTGTCCCTGCAGTGCAGGGCTGATGAGGGCTCTGGGATTTGTTTTGGCGTGTACGTCTGGAGGAAACAAAAAAGAAGAAATGGAGTAATGGGGACAACTCAAAGAAAATATTTACTAGACAAAAATCTGCCTCAGCCAGAAAAATTGTTTTTCCAGCTTTTAAAAGCTTTTAAGTGCACTAAGAACTCATCCTGTTAATTCACTGGTCTATCCTGTGAATATATAGCAGTATCCTGCTTTATATAGCAATACCCTGCCTTTACCATATAAAATTAATCTGACCTTTTATTAATGTCCAACTGGAATTACATACTGATGTTATGTATCCACAGCATATGAACTGTTTATATACTGAAAGACTGAAATGTTTTCATGCCTAAACTGCATTAGTCTCTCTGGCACAATTTATCTGTGTCACTAATTCACAAGTAAAAGAAGAAACAATTGGATCTATGCTGTTAAGGAACTAAGAAGATCCAGCTGTACATCAGAATTTAACTGTTCTGTTTTTCACACTGAAAACTACTACTATAATTGGATTTTTTTTCAGTATTGCTTGTTTAAAAGTAACACATGTTCAGTATTCAGTAACACTGGAACAACTGAGGAAGTCAAATACATTTTAGGGGGCTGATCTTCCTCTGGCTGACCTAAGCTTTCCTCTTTGTAGAAAGTAATATAAGGGAACAGTGGAATATCCAGGTTACAGGAAAGGAAATGTATTGCTTGCAAGGCCTAGGAAGATCTCGATAATTCTACAACAGCCAGCTGAAGAAACTGCTGTTAGTCAATCACGGAACAAAAGTACCAAAAAAATATGTTAACAACGCTGAAAATACACACATGCAAGTTCTAATGGCCTTTAGGATGATGGTCACCCTTAACAATACACTGAAAATTATGGTGGTGTGAATAAATTCATTTATGGACTATCGTAGCACTGGAGAGTGGTAAGGGAACAGTGTATGTCAAGGCTGAAATACAGTCCTAGATGTGGACAATTAAGAAGGTGGTATCTGTCTGTTCCAAAAGCCAGTCACTTAAATAAATGAATGGGTTCATAGTCTGTAAGAGCCAACTTCAGTATTAGCTCAGTACTTCAACTAAACCACAAACCAAGTCTCTCAAGGACTCCCAAAACCCTGTGTACAACCCACACTGCTCCTGCAGAGGCTTTTCACTTCACGGTCACTGACAGATGTAACTCTCCCCACTTTCCAGTGCCTTCTCCTTTCTGGAAAGATTTCTAGCAGGCTTTCTGCTCCATTTTGTAACTGCTGGATGAAAGCTTCAGTTGATTAGTGGCAAAAACATTGCACGATCATTCTAAAGTAGTAGTACAACAGCTCAGGTCAGCTTCTGAATATACCATGTCCTGCTCCTGCTCTAGTCCAGACTGCTGGACAATCTGACTTCTTGTGGGATGAAGTTCTGCCAGAAGAAATGCTGATGGGAAGGACTAAGACCCTTCATCCAGAAGACAGAAATACCAAGCACTGCTCTTACATCATTCCACAAATAAAACCCAAACCATCGGAATCCTGACAGGAGAGAGAGTGGTTGGTAATGCAGGGGTTTTCTTGTGAATGGTAAAACCTAACAGTAGCAGCTGTAGTGTCAGGATGTAGTTAAACACACCAAAGCTTGATGACCCTACCTCAGCGTGAAGACAGGGAATCTGGATAAAAGCAGCTTTACCTTACAAAGTATCATGTGTAAGAAACATCTCTAGGATGTGAGGGAAACCTGTAACATACAGCAATTGCCTAAGGAACTGAGAGACTCCAGCCCCTGGCAACCACAGGGGAGCACAGAGGGAAAGAAACAGTCCTAATGAAAAGACACTTTTTATTCCAAATATTACAAGGCAGCATTTATATCAGCACTATCACAGTTTTATCAGCCTTTCCATGAGCATCTCCAGTGTGAGAAGATGTTACAATCAAGTAAAAACTCCCCAAGCTGGACACTGGCATGCTGTCTTTGCTTGGATTCGTATGTTCTACCAACATTTACCACCACATAGCTGCCCTAGAGCAAACATGGCATTCAGAGTGAACCTTCTCTGCTTGATCCCAGCTGTTTCTGTTCTTCCCTCTTAGCCCTGTGGAGAGGGTGCAGGTGCACCTGTGAAAATTAACAGTCAGTCTGAGGCCAGCAGGCTGTGTTTGGCATGCACAGTACGGAGGGGAAGTTGGGAAGGCTGCAGAACACTTTGGTTAGGAGCTTCCCCTCTGGTTTATTTTCATTTACTATCTATTCTACTGAACAAGCTCCTTTGCAATCAACATGTTAAAGCCACCAGTAGCAAAATGAAGAACACCTTCTCAAGGAATTCAAGAATGTTTTATTTTTCAGACACCAGCTGACTGCATGAATCTTATGAAAGGAAACTCACTTTAGCCTTGCCAGTTCCAAAAGGGGGAAATGAGCTGAAATTTATCATTGTGGCAGAGACCAAGGTTTGCTCCTCTTTTTAGCTCTCTAGACAGCCTCATACTTCAGGCCAGCACAATGGTTACAAAGTTCTTGCATAGTTCTTGTCCTCAGTAGTCTGTATGCTTTGTTCAGGTAAGTGTGGAAATGAAACATGCATGAATATGACCTGTTGAATTAGATCACAGCAGCATAGCAGAGTCTATTACTCTTGTGCAGTCTTTCCTCACCAGCTGTCTTACCCTCTGTGTAGATATTATCTACCTGGACTTCTGCTTTGATACAGTCTTCTGCTTTGATTTGGCCTGTTAGATGGGTAAGGAATTGGCTGGATGGCCACGTCCAAAGAGTTATATTCAATGGTTTGATGTCCAGGTGGAAACCAGTAATGAATGGCGACCCTCAAGGGTTTGTACTGGGCCAGTACTATTCATCAGTGACACACACAGGGGAATGGAACGCACTCTCAAAAGTCTGCAGGTGACACCAAGCTGTGTGGTGCGCTCCACGTGCTGGAGGGAAGGGATGGCATCCAGAGAGACCTCAACAGGATTGAGAGGTGAGTCTGTCCAAACCTCAGGAAGTTCATCAAGGCCATGTGCAAGGTCCTGCATGTGGGTTGGGGCAATTACCAATATCAATATAGACTGGGGGATGAATGGATTGACAGCAGCCCTGGGGACTAACACTGGGGATACCTATGGATGAAAAATTGGACATGAGCTGGAATTGTGTGCTGGCAACCCAGAAAGCCAACTGTATCCTAGGTTGCATCAAAAAAGTGTGGCTAGCAGGTTGAGGTAGGTGGTTCTCTCCCTCTACTCCACTCTCATGAGACCCTACCTGGAGTGCTGTGTCCAGCTCTGGTATAAGTAAGACATATAACAGGTAAGAGGGGTTTCAAAGGAGTGCTGCAAAAAGGATACGAGGGCTGGAACACTTCTATGAAGAAAGGTTGAGAGAGTTGGGGTTGAGCCTGGAGAAGGCTCCAGGGAGACCTCATTGACACCTTTCAATATAAAAGCAGCTTGTAAGAACGACCAAGAGAGACTTTTTACCAAGGCTTGCACTGACAGGACAAGGGGCAACATTTTTTAAATGGAGAGTAGATTTAGATTGGACATAAGTATACATTTTTTACTAAAAGGATGGTAAGACCCTGGGAACAGGTTACCTGGAGAAGCTGTGGATACCCTATCACTGAAGTGTTCAGACTCATGTTAAACAGGGCTTTGAGAACACTGATCTAATGAAAGATGTCCCCGCCTTTGGCAGGAGTATTGGATTAAATGGTCTTTAAAGGTTCCCTTAGAACCCAAATTACTCCATGATTATATGGTTCTTATGCATATATTCATTATTATAAACATTCAAAAAATGTGAGATGTTGAAGTGCAATGAGAACAAATGACAGACAAAAGACCAACAGGGAGAACATCAATTAACGCAACAGTTTGTTTCATTTTCCTTTCATGTCATTATCAGTTATCTAACCTAAAGATCACTGAAATAACTTCCTATGAAGCACCAGGAGATAGTCCATTGCTTTTTGTTTCTTAGTAGCTGACATGACTCACCTCCATGCAGCTAATAGCACGACAAAGTCATTTTTACCCCTTCCTATTACACTGCAGCAACCTGTAAGTCTGATCCCCATGATCTCAGCCATACAGGCCACATTGATATACAGCTATATGAGGCCATTTGGGGTATAGTTTTCAACCTGGTATTAAATCAAGTCATACCAAAAATATAGTAAGCAAACAGGCTTGGAGAAGTTAATTAGAAGAAGGGAAAATGCTTAGAACAACTTATACGCATTTTCCAAACATGTCGCATGTTAATCAAATTCTCTTAGAAGCCAAAAGGCTGTGTTCCCTGCTTTGATGTACCATTTTCTGTACCATTAAGAAAGTTGAGTTGGGGTAACAGCACAGTAGTGCCTGTCTATAAATCTCCAGGCACTACTGATGTTTTTAACTCAACACTGAGTAGAAGTGTAAGCATTATAGTGTTGTGTGGAGAACAGTATCTTGTCCAGTCACGTAACTACAGGACAAGCACAGCTCTCTCTCTCATGAGCACACACATGTAATGGAAAGTATCTGACCATCACAGAGCCATAGCAGAGCTTGAAAGCATGAACCCAAGTATAACCAATGAACAGAAACGTTCATGATTTCATTGAAATAGCAATTTTGAGACATACAGCCAGCCACTTCCCATGTCAGAAACATGCAAATTTATAAAGACCTCCATGGCTTATCACCACTAAACTGTGTAAAAGACTTGGAGGGTAGCAGCAGGTGGAGAAAAGAGAAGTGGGATGAGAGTTCACATTCTTGATGCTGAGATAAATACAGGAGTTCCTCATACCGTTTCTCTGCCTTTTCTGGCAGAAAAGCAGACTCCTCCTCCACCTCAGTACTTTCAAAGGAAAATGAGACCATACCAATATAATTGGGGTTACATGTGGCTTAATACTGTGAACCCTTCTGCTCTGGAAAAGAAGGTTTTTCCATCCTTTCCTAACCACCGATACTGCCATCTGGGGTTGTGGTTTCAGAGAACACTGTAATATCACATGTTTCCAACTCAAAAATCCTGGCCCTAAAATCATGAGTTGTCAGAGTTATATTACAAAATCTCGTTTCCAAGAACATATATTCCAGGTATTTCCTGTTATCAGGCTGAATGGCTAAAGAATAAACAGTTCTAGATATAAACATTTGTGCAGCAAAATTGAATTAGGCTAGAAATTAGGCAGAAAAGTCAAGACAAAAAAAAACAAAAAAGGAAAAATCTCTTCTTAACTTGCTTTAAATGTAAATGTTTACTTTTCTATAACAGCAAAACAGTGTAGCATTTTATTTTCTCTATGGACCTGAAATGCTCTTTTGTTTTCTAATACTTTTTCAGAGAAACAGCACAATGGAGAAATCCTGGGTTATTGATACAAAGAATGAAATGTCCTGCTTCTCCAGAGGTCTGATGCAGCACAAGCACTGGCATAATACATTTCCTCACACGGAGTTACCGCTGTTCCACCAGTGCTGGAAGGATTATCCTAGGGATGAGAAGTCCTTCACAGCTATGACACCCATCATCAATTTAGCCCCTTTAACCTATATTTAAACACACAACCAAACAAACAATGCCAGCAGCAAAAGTCAAACACTCAGTGCTCTTCAGAACTGGACTCATTTTCTGCTCTCCCCTTCCCTGCTATTGTTTAGATTACTATATCCAAAATTTTCTCTTACAGTTATTCAAATTCTTTGTCTCTCTAATGAAGCTCTCTCAAAACTCCAATTTGTGGCCTGGACACCTGTGCAATGGAAACTAGAAGGAGATGGTAACTGTGCCTAATGCTGACCAAGGAGGAAGTGAACCAAAATTCTTGAGCTTTTTTATTTCCCCATGCCTCCCAGTGTGAGCCTCCTGACTAAATGCCATGGTTAAACGTGGAGTGAAAAACTGTTCTCAGCCTTCCTTTATCACTTTTAGCTCAGACAGAGTTTGCCACAGCACCGACTTGGATCATTCTCTGTGCCAGGTCATTCTGCATGCATCTGTTATATGTTTGTTTCTCTGTTAGAGAGACAGTAGTTGCTTCCTCTTTAACTAGACATGTCCACAGTTTCCACACAAGTCATCTCTGAACATGATGCTATCCAAAAAAAGATACAACAATATAGGTGTAGAGATTTTCATGATGATTCATCCCTATCAAAGAAACCTACTGAATGTTCAAGGCATCATCTCAGACACAAGTCCTTCTCAGGATGTGACAATCTTGCATTTTGCAATGACAAACACAAGTCTTTTTACAAGATTTTTCTCTAAAATCTTCAGCTAAACTTCAGCTAAAATCTTTAGCTAAAAAACAATAGGTTTTAATTTAATATTCTGGTAGTGAATAGCAAAAACCATTGTTTACCTTTGCTTGATTAATTTTCTTAAACTTTTTTTTCCCTTTGGGCAATTAATTTTGGAAACACCTTTGGGATGGAGCACTAATCTGATGTTTTAACATGTGCGTATCTGGAATTTTTAAGCCAATTTTCATCACCTTCTGAACCTTCTCAAAATACTGCAGTAAAGAAAGGCACAAGGGATAACCCCCAAAAGATGCTAGAGAGGCAGTCGCTGTTATTGTGGCCTAATTCTACCCTGTTAAAGTACTCACAGTCAAAACAACACTGAGTCAAACAACACTGAGTATGCTGGTTAATTCCCATCTACTTAATTAAAATAGTGTACTATTCCCACTAATTGCAGGTGGATGATTGCCTGAGGGTACTACTAAGACAAGAAGCAACATGGAGAATATAGCTATACCTCCCTTGTCTTGCGTTAGAAGACCCATTCAGACTCTTTGAGATAAGAAGCTCATATCAACAGGTAAGTTGAAAACTAGTCTGCCTAAAAGTTGAGCTGGTTTAACTTCAGCTATTCTCTCAAACTGGGCTAATTTAGACAATGCAGATTGCTGCACAAGAAATCTAAGCTCAGTTTAGGCTAAACCAACATTTGAAAATTACTTTATTTTCTCCTTTTTTATTTTTTAAATTTTTCTTCGAGTGAGTAAAAACTGAATGCAAAAGCAACACCTACACTGAGATACCAAGGCTGCCGTGTGAGTTGTTTACATGAAATTACCATGAGCTGCCCCTGTCAAAGTACCTCATACACAGAGCAGCCTGAAGCCACTAAGTCAGGCTTACAGTGCAGCCCTTCTAGAAAACAATCTTCTCTTTTGGGACACCTTCTGCCTGGGACTCACAGGGGAAAAAAGAAATTGTATGAATAGTTTAATGCTTGCAACAAAGAGCTGTGGGACTGTTTCTCTAAATCCAGCTGTACCCAATATGTTTGCAGCGCAGTGCAGGACCAGGCAGGGCTGGAAAGAAAGCTGGATCTGTCAATTTAACCCAACTTCCAGGCCGGGACTGATGAAAAAATACGCCTGCAGTAAGCACAGGCTCTTTATTTATACATATTCCAGAAGGGTTCACAAACTGACTTGTGAGAAAATCAGACTCATCAGTTATTTTGGTGCTAGTCTGCATGCAAATGAACCTCCCAAACAAGCAGACACCAAATTCTGATGTGCTTTTCAGATGAAGTAAATAAGCAGTCACAAAGTAATTTGCAAAGCTTATCTAAACCTGTTTAATCATGCTAGTAATAAGTTTGTTTTGAACAAAGTTCTGCTCTTAGGAGAAAATGAGATGGAAAAAAAAAGCCTCTCCTACCCCCATAAGCTTGCACAGGGATACACGCACCTTCTCGCAGGGGATGGCGGTTGCTACATTTAACTTCGCTTTCAACTGAACTGAAGCTTTCCACATAAACATCCAGGACAGGGGCAGTGGTTAATAAACCATAAGCTGCTCCAGAATCCACAGTGAGTCTTTGTGGATTTTGTTAAAAGGCATACTGAGTAAAAACAGTGGAGCAAGGAAATGTAAATGTTTTTCATGAGTCTAGATTCATACTATCAAAATATCCTAAATCAAGTTTATGAAATCTGAAAGGGAGTTTTGAGCTCTCGCAGCCCGAGCTGTATCTGCTTATCCACTCTCTGAAGAGTGGCTGACATGATGTCTCAGATGGATGGAAAACATTCCATAAGCAACTGCGGAGGGTGTGGTGGCACGGCAGCTTGCAGAGTAGCACAGAAAACACATTGATTCCTCCTGCCTACTGTGTCTCCTATTAGATCCAGTGCACCAGAAATGGCTGCTGTGACTCGGCAGCAGTGAGGGTGGGTTTGAAATTAGAAGGAAATGGGCAGAATACCTACAAAGAGTTGGTTTGGTCTATTTTTTTTTCTCCAAGAGATGTTTTCTGGTCATGGTTAACACTGTTAGACCACTAACAGTGGGGTTTAGCACAGTGTTTTCTCTTAGCTGCACTTGCCAACGTGTCATGCTGCACACATGGACCTGATCGGTATTTCAGGGTGAAGACAGTGCACTGTCCTGTTTGTTTTAAAGACATAGCATGCAGAAGTATGTTTCTGACTATTTTAAACATTTCTAACACATCCTGTTGCTGTAGTAGCAGAATAACAAGAACACAGTATTTAAAGTCTCGGAGGAAAAAATGTCAAGGCCTTTGTAAAATCTCCTGTTTTCTTTTTTTAGCCTACTCACTGAGTGATTTTCTTTTTTCTTGACTATTTTGAGTCTACAACAACAAGGTATAATTCAAACTGGTGTCTTCAGACATGGAAGCCAGAGGAATATATCAGTGACTCTCCTCACAGCTTGTGCATTGATAAGGTGTAGAATCATGTACACAAAGTACAGGTTTATGTCACACAGATTGCATTCGTTAACAAACACGCAAAGCTAACAAGCAGTATGTTCCCAGTCTACTATAAATTACTCAGACAATTCAAAGCAGCACTAAAATAAGCAGTATTTATGGTCACTTGCACTATAAAGGAAAACAGCTTCCTGGAATTCACAAGTAGGGAGATACAATCCAAGCCCACAAAAGCTGATCCTGGACCTTCTCAGCGTATGTTCAGAGTAAAATAATGCCTGCAAAGCACCGGAGACAAGGATACAAAACAGCTTCTATAATTTTTTATTGCTTCTTCAAGAGTCAGGCTAAAAAGGTATCAGAATGCTACTTTTCTGAACAAAGGTTTGGAAGGAGGAGACTGTAAGGCCTTTTCCTCTGAGACCATGGACCTTATATGTTGTTACTGCTGAAAAGAAACACACAAAGATCCTTCAGAGGATGCTGGAGGAACAGCGGCCTTTCCAGATGACAGTTGTACCCAACATAACAGTGCTGGCCTTGCTGGCCTTTGGAGAAAATGCAATGGTTGCAAGAGAACTGCTCAGTGCACACTCCACTTCAGTGACCCCATACTGGCAACCAGGCTGTCTCTGAGAGCTCAGCACAGACCTGCGGGGCTGTAAATTGTGTGGGTGCGCACTGGGCAGGAACAGAATCAAGAAAACATAGCAATAGCTTAAAACATCAGTTCCTACTGCCACCCCCACTCCATTCCCATGCCCAGCGGAGTGACAGGTACAGAAATAGCTATCCCCTCATCGACCTGCTTCACAGGCATGTGCTCCAAAGCTATCAGTTAGCTCATACATGAAGCACAGACGTGCCAAGCTTTGTAAAAGTTTCTTTTAAATACTTGAGATACTGATACAGAGGCATTATTCAAAGACAGCTATTGACAGCTGATACTTTGAAAAAGTATCAGCTTCCAAAAAAATCTGTTTCTTGTCTTATGATAAGCCACATGACAGGGCACGTCATTCTGTAAGGGAGGTGGGGAAAATGTTTAGCACTGTGGGAAAGAGAGGGTCAGGACTACATAATTTATTTGTTTGTTTTCCTGCTTGAACAAGAGGGCTGCAGAATGACACAGAACCAAACATCTATAAACATAACTGAGAGTTGTTCTGATGAGAACAGTGTTAATACAAAAATGTAAAAGCATTCTTGGCCAATGCATGAACAGGCTGGGATGCAGGTCTTGTAAAAGATTTGGGAATAAGCTTCTCTGAGGTTTGGCAAAAGGAGGCTTAGCACTAGGTACAAGAAAATTTTGTTCATCCGAAGCATTTTATGAGATCTAACAATAAGTTTTCTCCAGTTGTGACAACTTAAGACATTCAGATAGGAACTGAACTTCAGTCCAACAGACAGGCATCACCTTGCTATTCTATGCTACTTGGCTGTGGTCCTGCTATTTACCCAACATTTCCCAAGCATCTCCGTCTATCCCACTGCTAGTGTCTCTCAGCAAGGCAATACCTTCAAGAATCAGTAAGAGCCTATCCCTGCTAGTATGGAGTGCAAAAGCTAATGCTGCTGCGTGAATTAACAGTATGCTTAGAGAGGTTTTGGCCAGGATTTTAATGAAGATGGCAAGTATTCTGCTGGATAACTTATGAGGTGCTGTTACAGAGAGGTTCTGTGATGCTGCAGCCACTGAAGACTTCGTACTTAAAAGTATGCACTTTGCCTACAACTGAGTTGACGTAGGAACCCAGGCTTGGATATTTCCTGCTTTCTCAGCTATTTTAAGAGAGGGGAGGTAATCACATGTGGTTTTCTTACAAGTTCTCTTTCAATACTTCACTCCTTGAGGACTAGTCCTGTTTTCATTGGAATGAATGAGCTTTCTGTCACTGACCTCAGTTTAACCCCTCACAATTTACTGCTATTATAGCTTGGCATCTTGTGATCTGAAATTTATTTTTTAAAAATATTTATCCACATTTTTCTGAGTACACTTCTGAGATAGAAAAGTTCCATAATCATCTTATAATACAGAGAACTAAGATATGGAAGGAGGATGGGCTGGAAATCCAAAGTGTGCTAGGTGTCTACAAAGCTGACTGCAAGTACCTACATGGTAACTAATCTCCTCAGTAAAGCAGGGTATGCTGAGCTAGCCATGCCACATATACTGTGATGTACTTGGCACACAGAGCTATCTATGCTTCCTCAGGCAGGAACTCTTTCCTCAGCCTTCTTCCTCAATGGAGCCCAATTCAGTCATTGATAACCTTTAACCTGCTTGAGGAGGAAATGGCACTGCCACTCACGTTCACACAGCAGTCTAAAGGTTACAGGTCTTGCCAAACTGTACAAACCCCAGAGCTTTAGCTGCCTGATTTGGATCAGCAATTTAAACCTCATTGAGTATGCCAAACATAAGGTTGCTGGGGTACTCCCTCCTGGTTCTCCTGCTGTGTTCATGCATGCACGCTGGTTAGAGACACAGAAGCAGCTCTACAACTGATGGCTCAGGCACACATCTAGGTGCCACTGCTCACAGGAGCAGGGCAGTCTGTAGGGTTGGCAGGTGTCCTCTCAGCCTGCCAGCTTCCACGAATGCTGAATCACTACTCTGCTGCCAGGGAGCTGGGGGTCCCAAGACAGTATATGGGACTCCTTTGGGCAGCAAGGGTCTTGAAAACCAGTCTTCTGATAATTTGTAGTTGGACACATCAATTCCTTTCACCATGTTTACCAACACCTACTGATGTATCTCAGTGGTCTCGGATCTCAGAAATCCGACCATTTGCTGTGGATGAGTGGAGGACCTGGTGCCTTCCCTTTCAGACAGAGCTGGAATGTGCCCTTAGCTTGTAACTGTACCCACAAATGCAAAAGCATGCCTGTATTCAGTTACCTAAATGAAATCTACAGTTTTTGTCCTACATAATGTACCTGAAGTCACATAAGAAGTCTGTGTTGGCAGAGAACTGTGATACATCATCTCAGCACCTCCCTGAAGCTCCATCCACTGGGAGAGATTTCCTCTCAGCAGGAACAGGATGGGAGGTTTGAACAGCAATTCAATTAACTTTGAAACAATAAGAGTTTTTGAAACATTTGGCCTGTAGCTGATTAAGCTTCTTGCCATGGTGGTAGCTGCCATGTCATGTCTAAATTCTGTGTGGAAATCACTGATCATTAAACAAGTCTTTATGTTTTTACAAGCTATTTAGAAAAAGGGTCTACCTACCATAAAGAATTATTTGGAAGGCACATTGACTTTTATCCTGTTGGTTGGATAATAACTTCATTAATGCTGATTTATCTCAGTACAACCACAGGCTTCTGTAGTTACCTTTGATGACAGTGGTAAGGGCAACACCTCCCATTGTTTGCAAAACCCCTCAAATTAGAAGTGTTACTAGGAGAAATGATGTAGCTGAGTTCTAAAAAGTAATTTTTTTTCCTGACAAATACAGGAAACTGGAGTTGGCTGGCAAAAGGGATGGGAGAGGAGGGCATACAAATAAATACTATTTCAATAAGATCATTAAAGCAAGTAAAACTTCAGGTAATTTCCTCTAATTCTGGTGACAGTAACTGATCTGGATTATGTTTTGTTTCAAAATAGTGCTGTTGGGGAGAGATAAGCACAGTGAGAGAGCAGTAAAAGAGTTTTTGAGCACAGATACCTCCAGAATGAATGCGTACTGTCCCTTTAAATCTTACAAACTTTAATGCTCCAAGTGCTGGAGGGATATTCTGCAACACAGAGTTTGAGGCAGATGTCTAATTGAAACTGATCTGGTTTGCAGGCAGGAAGAGTACATGTTTATATTTAAGTGTCTTCTCCTTGGGCAGTTAAAATGTGTTTTCACGAATCAAGCTACAATAGAAGCCATTAAAATCCTCCAACATTTTCCAACCACACACAATTGCCCCAAATAATTCCTATTCAGATTCAGGGAAAAATGATGGTAAAACTTCTGATACTATGATGAGGTCAGTTTTTGGCAAGTGCTAGCATTTTAATGACAACCATAACAGTAGTTCATTAGCGCTATTAGATCAAGCAGATTTAGCTGGTGTGGAGTGTATTGGTAACCAGCTACTTAGCTGAAAGAAATTCTTATCTTAAATGAGAGTTAGAAATGAAGACTCACCAGCTCTAAGAACTTCCTCACCACCTGTCTTTGTTTTAAGTTAGTTTCACCATCCAGGTTGGCTGTTTCTATATGGCATAGCCCATCAGGATCACTTGAGGAGAGCAGCAATATGTCAGCAGGTATAATTTCATTACAGCGAAGCTGCACGAAGTCTCCGACTTTCACTTCTTTCCAGTATCTGCTTATGTATTTCTTCTCATTTCTGAAAAAAAAAGGACATTTACAAGACTTTTAAATAAAAAAACCTGCACAGTCTGAGATGCCTCTGATAAATCTGGTTTGATTTTTAACAGGAGTACCTGTTACAGGAGTGCCTTGGAAAGTCCTCAGGAACTCCTGAGTTACTCTGGGAGAAGTCAATGCAGAGTGCCAAGAGGCCATTTCCCAGCAACTCAGAACCAGGTCTGAGTTACCAAGACCCTCTTTTAAGATCCAGAGGAAAACATGTTGATGTCAGTCTTGGCTAAGCAGGATAAACAGGAGCTTCACACATACTCCTTTCTCTCCCTTCATGCTCTGAGTCACCCATATGACCCTATGAAGGGGAGAGGACTAGTGCCCATACTGCGTGAAAAGGAGTCACTTCTAGGGGAAGAGAGGAAATGAGAACAGGTCTGGGCACAGGACACCTGCTTGGAATGGCTCCTGAATGTTCTCCCTCATATGCTGCCCTCTGATGCACCCTCAGTTAGCTTCCCCTTGCTCCCCTTTTCCAACAGAGACAAACTGTATACTGCTGCACGTCATATCTGGACAAAGATCCCTAACTGAGAGAAATTTCCACTATTCATCACTAAACCTTGAGCTACACGGACATGTGTGGTAAAATGCAGTCCTAGCTGCACTACTGGGGAAGGATACTAATTTATTTTAAGTATTTCTACTCTATTTCCATTCTAGCCAGAGTGCTATCTGTTACATAGCTAATTCCTACCTAGTTACCCTGAACTTTTCATTTTGGAGTACAAGCACTAAACCTCTATAGTTTTAAAGGTCATGCTAGCTTGCTACTTTTTTTTTTTAAACTTTTTCTTGAGATCAAGAGGAAAAAGGAACAAGTGATTGCTTAATTAATTTTAGCCAAAATTTCAGATTTTAGTTTTACAGCAGGCACAGACTCACGTGCTTTCTTGGCATTTGTGGAAAGTGATTCATTCCGCTGTGATTTTGAAAGAAATCAATTTCAAAAAGGCCCCAATACTGACTTGGTAAAATACCTCCTGAAAAAGAGAAGCTACTATTCTGACACTTTTCTAAGCCATTAGAAGGCCTTTTGCTGTGTGAGGACCAAGATGATTGTCAATGCTGTCACTGTCTCCTGGGACAGCACTTTAACTGGCAGGATGGGATTCTGATGAGGGGTGGGGAGAGGTGGCGGCAGCTGTTTTATGTTGTTTAAAGTATATTATTCTAAAATACATCACTTTCAGCAGTAATGTGAATAGATTTGTAACTAAGTGTAATCAGGGAAGTCCTGACAATATTGTTACTTTGGAGTTACTTACAGTCATGCCTTCACTGGTGTTACAGGAATTAGTAACTTAATTGGGATTTATTCATGTCTTTAGCCAAAATCCTGAACAATAAAGGGTAAGGTAGCTTAACAAGGATGTATCAGTTCAGGTTTTATACCCCAGAATTTCTTCATTGACTTTTCATAACATCCAGTTTATAAGGGGAAGAATGAAAATTATGGCTGTGATTTCTATTTTGATAAAACCTGAAAAGGATTAGTACGAACCAAGTGTAAAACATGATAATCTAACAAAGGCAGGTAATACACCTAATAGGTGCTGAAATGACCCATCTTCTTCATAATCAGGCTGAAACAAACATTTAACTTTCTCTGCTAATGAGTATGAATTGCTTTGAAACCCAGTGTGCCATAATACAGTACAAATTACAGCACTGCAGATGCGAAGGGTTTGTTAGCTCTGCAATCGGTAACTCTGAATCCCTTTACAAGTGCCTGTTGTTCTTCATCCTTTTTAATTTAACTGTGAAATTCGGTGATGTGCAAACGCAGGTACAAGCAGCAGCAGTACAAAAGCGTGATCAGGATAAAAATAGCAAGTAGTCCCATACTATGCTATAAGCACTCCTAGTTTTTATTTAATTTCTATTGTTTGAAAAGCATTGCTATTTTAGCATTTCCTCATCCCTCACATGTGTAGCAACTGCCACAACTATACACACTGTGGCAGGAAGGGTGGATATCAAGCAACACAAGGCCAAATGGGTCTGCTGGAATAAATGAAGTTGTTCAGCCTGGAAAAGAGAAGGCTGCAGGGAGGCCTTATTGTAGTCTTTCAGTATATAAAGGGGACTTGTAAAAAAGACAATTAATACCAGTGCCTTTAGTCACAGCACAAGGGTAATGGTTTTAAACTGAGAAAGGACAGGTTTAGATGAAACATAAAGGAGGAATTTCTTATGGACTGGTGGGACACTGTAACAGGCTGCCCAGTGAAGCTGTGCATGCCCCATCCCTGGAAGTGTTCAAAATGGGGCTTTGAGTAACCTGATAGGGGTGTCCCTGCCCCTGGCAAGAGTACTGGACTAAGTGATCTTTAAAGGTCCTTACCAAGCCAAATCGTTCTATGATTCAATAAATCTATGAATGTAAGACCTCTTGGACATGTACCAGGGCCCCAGGGCACAGCCCCCTTCATTAGACACACGGGAACAATTCGGCCCTGTATTTCACTTGATCAGCTCTTTGCTAACAAGGGTCAACAGTGGATGGAAAATTACTGTCTTCATGGAAAATTACTTCCTAATCTTCTTTAGACCGGGTTGCTCTGTGTCCTCTAGCAGAGCTCTGAATTGAGACTTGTCTCACTGCAGCCAGTGAGAGTTCACTGCAAGTGTTCTCTGCAGAGTATGGCATGATACCGTCTTCACATAGGGTGGTTCAGAGACTATCTGGACCATGAATACACCAGGCCCTATGAAGTTTTCCTTTAATATGCTCAGTCTACTCCTCTGGACATGGAGGTTAGCTCACCTCGAGACAGCCATCATATCCTGCAGCCAGCACAAACACACCAAGTGACCCCGTTGATACGGTTAAGATTTTTCCATTGATTCTGCAGAGACAGGACTTTGTTGTCCAAGTTTTATATTACCTACTAAAGGTTTATTTTTGCTGTTATATTGTGCCAGTAAAATTATACTATATAGAGAGTTAGAAATGCCAGATTTTTTACAAGAGGAGGAGCCCAAAAGGATGGCAGTCCTCTGCAGTCTCAGTACAGGGCTTCTGTAGTGGTGCATCCCCTACCCCCCTTGGGGTCTGCTCTACCTCCTCAAGCCTGTTCTACAATTTCAATAATTCTTGTTAGGCCCTGGCCTTTGTGTAATGAGTTGGGCAGTGAAATGTCCCTTGACCATACCAGGAACTCTTGCATGGCTAAGGTGGAATGGCACTGCTCATATCAGGGATACCTGCTGCCTGACCAAGGAGGGGAACGAGAAATAATTGGTCATCCCCACATAGCCTTGGAACATTGCCCACCTGAATCATAACCCCAATGGAACTGAGCTTTTGAATAATTTCAGTAATTACTGACTTGGGCTATAAACAGGATGGAAATGGATTAATGAAAAAAAAAAAAAAAGCCAATCATCTTGTGACCCTATAAACAGTGGTCCTAAGTGAGGCCCTTTGAGTTCTGCCAGACCACAGCAGGCTGCATCAGCATGTCCCTCAGAGTGGGATGCCGCTCAGAGCTTGCAGACTGTCAAGTTGCAGTACTTGGAGGACTGTCACCAAAAGCTGATGAGTCAGCCTGGGCTGACATCCCCCAGTCCTTGACGCTCAAGCTTCTCCCACTGAGAAATGCCAAGACATTCAATGTGAGTAATTCAGTGACACTTCAGTGGAACAAAGTACAAAGTGGAACTTTTAACAAGTACCTTTATGCATATATATAAATATACACACACACACACACATCTTTGCTTCTGTGTGTGTGCATATGTGAATTGATTTAAAGACTCTACAGATAATTGAGTTACTATTTTGATTAAGGTTAATCCTATTGAATCACTTTGTAAATATTAAATTAGTCAATTATTGAGTGCTGCTAAATCCTTCAGACATAAACCACTGCCCAGGTCTGAGGCTAAGACTGGTCTCAGCCACACCTAGGCTGCATCAGGAGTTTAGAAAGCAAGAGAGTCCATTCTGAATCTTGTGACGCAACAGCAGGATTTCCCTATTAAATCCTTTAGATATCCCATTGATGAAGTCTGAGGTGAGGTTTGGATTAAGCTGCACTTAGGTTCTATCAGAAGTTTGGAAAGCAAGGGGGTCCACCCTATAACTCATGACTAAACAGGGAAATCTCCCTTACCCCTTGTACCCTTACCCTTACCCCCTTACCCTGGCCCTTGTGTAAATCATGCAAAATTGATTATAATTTTACTTTCCCTGTATGCTTCATCTCTTTAGTAATAGAGTGAACCTTGACATCAAGATCTGTTACGTCATGTTTTCACAAATTTATATTAAAACCTGCTTTTGTTAATACCTTTGATTATGACTCTTGAAGTGGCCTAAACCACTCATTTGTTGCAGCTGCAAGGCACTGTTTGCAAGGGACTCTTTAACAAAAGTTTTCAGCAAGTTTAAGTAAACATCGTCAAACCTCCTGGTATATTTTGGTGAAAGGCTCAAAGAATTCTGGAAGGAACACAGGAACGGAAAGCAGCATCTCAGTGAGTCCAGTTCCCTGCAATGGTCACAGGAAACTGCGACATGGATATTTAGCCCTGAAGCTGACACCCCAAAGCTCTAGTTCCACCTGCCCTCACTCATCACGAGCCTGAAGATACATTTTATTACCTACAACACACTTAAGGTTGATGCTACAAGAAACAACTGCTGCAAACTGTGATGAAACACAGGAAGAGGTCACAGATACTAAATCTTTCAAGCTTGGAGAGTTAGGTAAAAGTCCTACAAATCAATATGCTGCCATGAACTAATGCCATTCTGAAGAAGGAATAGATATTGTTGTTATTCTCTAGTTAAATCACAATGATGAACTATTAATTTCAGACAGCTATGCCCAGCTACTATAATGCATTGTGGTGAGCTCACATATTAAAAATATGCCTCCTCCTGCACACAACCTAATCTTTATCAATACACTTGCATGCAAAGAATGCATCAGTTGGCTGTGGTTTAAACCCACAGTCACGTAAATCTTCATGCTCGTCTCTGTCACAACTGGAAGTAGAACCTTCCAATGCTTTCACTTTTCTGAGCATATTGTTACAAGTATACATTGACAGAAATCTAAAGATGAATAGCTGAAAAGTCAGCTGGTACAGCTGCATTGACATCAACTTTTGTTAGCCAACAGCAAATGTGGCCCTGGCAGGAGTCAAATTGCAACGATGAAGTGCCATTATCCTGGCATATCTGCTCTTGAATATACACAGAAGAGTTTGAAATATCCTTTCAAGTGCATGAACACAGAGAAAAATACTTTCTTTGCTATTACAATTTGTATTAGTCTACCTATTGCATCTATTTGGCCAATTCTTTGTTTTGAAGCAGGACAGACTGCAGGTGAGTGCCAAATTTGAGATGATTTTGGTTAGCAGCAAAACTGCTACTTTGTTCAGCAAAAACTGAACAAACCAAAACTATTGGTGCATTTTTAAAAAAATGTCAGTTTCTAATTTAGAAACACAGAAACTCATAAATGACATTTTATTTTCATATTAATTATGCTTTTTCTTCTTCTGGTCTCCTTTGCAACATAAGCTGATAAAGATCATGCCCATAATTTTGCTTTCTGGACATGTAGACACTGCTTGATATCTATAAAAGACTGAAGATTTTCAAACTGTCTCCATTCAAAAATTACAAAAATAATTGTTTACTTCTTTTGAATGTATTTTAACTGCTGTGGCATAACTGGGAATTATTAAAAATTACTTAAGATAACTTATATATATATATGTATATAATAATAACTTAAGATAAAATATATCTTGTCGTTCCTCTATAATTTCTTTTTTTAAATTTGGGAAAATTATCACTTGGCAAAGAAATATGAAGGCCATGCAACTGTAATCTGTTCCACTTGTGTAAGGTCTGCATACTAGAAACTTTAGAGATTAAATTGAGAGGATGGGGACTACTAGGTAATAATTTCTTACTTCCTGTTCTTCTCCACTGACAAAAATTACAGTCAATGAGTGGGAATGGCTGATGCAGATTTGCTCCATCAGATCCAGTGGCTGGGGCACTCATGCTTCTAGCAGTACTGCCCTAGCTTAGTCCCAGCATAGGCTCCTACATTCATCTCAGCAGGGCTTGTAAAATACATGTACCAGAAGACTGGAAGATGTTCTCTTACAGTTTTTGGGGTGTTCAGCCTGCTTGACCTGGCTTATATAGCATACTCCTTTCCTATATATGTTGCAGCTGCAACCCAGAGGTTTTCAAGCCTCTCAAAATACCCAGATAAAATGTCGTTTCCCAGTCCAAGCCCACCCGCTGACCTGCTTTTGAAGTAACAATCACCTTTACTTCAAAAGAAAACTGACTCCTTTGCCTTCCCTGCCAGCTGAGGTTGGCCACTGAACCAGTAGGATTTTAAAGAAACAGCAAGAAATTAAGTCTGTGGAAGAGGAAAAGCCCTCCACAAAAGACAGTCAAAGAGTTGTTGTGCACGTACAAAGCATACTTTGTATCTGTTCTTGATGTCAGCTAGGTTCTTCCTTTTCATCTCAGGAGGTAGAAATAGATTGGAGTAGCACAAAAAAATGATTCAGGTACATCTCTGCTCCCAGTGACTTAAAATATGTTCCCATCAATTGCCTACAAGTGCTGTGACAAATCTTCTGGTTAGGACTGAGCTAACTAAAAAACCTTGGAGCTAATTAGCAGGGCCCAAGCAGAGCAGCAACTTCTGAAGAAGAACTTCAAACTAATGCAAACACAGAAATATCACATCAGGCCAGACTATCTTTAGGGAGGCTCCAGCATCTAACTGTTTCTCCATAGGTCCTTCATGCCCATACGGTTTTCTCAAATCACCTGTTCTCTCTCTTGCCTGGTTGGGAGCCTTCACCTTCAGTCCCCCACCTCTCCTCCCAACATCTTCAGGTGTGTAGAGGGTTCCCACTAAGGGAGCCCATAGCACGCTGTGGACACTTCAGTGGCAAGCAGAGATGTCGCAAAATTCATCACAGGCTACAAAGGAAGAGGTGGTGGACAGCACTGAAATATGTGAACAGAACTGCTGTGTTATAAGCAGCATCAATTATTATTTGAAAACTAAGGGTGTAGTAGATCTCAGAGTTTAAAAACAAGAGCTATCTGTGAGACCGAGGCATACATTGCACAAAGTTTGAACACGTCAAGTATCTATGGAAACATGTTGAGAACCATTTGGGTACAATTACAATGTTGTGGCAAAATGAAGGAAAAACATGTAGCATAAGTTAATGCCAAAGGAGGTTACATAATGCCCGGAATGTGTCTCCATTCCACCACAAATGATAACATCTGTTTCTATGAAAATAAATCATGGAGAGACTCTGAATATGATATTAATCAGACAAAACAGATTAGCAGAGTGTGTTTTTGAGAAACACTAAAGAGAACGAAATCTCTCCATAACTGAAGTTTCTAAATAGACTCCATAATCCTTGCATTACTTTAAGGGCACTATTTTCATGGACTTCAAATATCCTTTTTCACTTTTTTGGAGGATTAACACGTGCAAATGTATGTTACAGTTGCTAGAAGCAAATATGCATATATAGCAATGATGAGGCATAAAGGTGCCTTTTATCAAATTCATACTTTCTGAAAACTGCTAATTTTTCTCCTACTAGTGAAACTTGCTATGAAAAGGTACCCAGGAAACCTCAACAATTCAGACTTATAATGTGGAAGTAGTAATTTAACTTCTCTTGGCAGCGTTATCCCCATTATATCTCATGTTGAAAGAAACCTCACTATTGTTAATTACAGTGAAACATTTACTACCTGGAATAAATGATTTTTCAGCCAAGAAACTTGTTGCGATAACAACATGAAACATAAAAGCAGAACATGTAATGAAACTTTACACAAACTGAAGAAAGAAAAAGCTGTCTTCTAGAACTTGATTTTAAAACAAGACTGTTCCAGAGAGACATCTAGTATTAGGGTTTCTGTAAGTGGTATGATTCTCAACCTCGTATGTTTGCCGCTAAAAAAGTCCTATCACTCTTCCAGTAATCAGATATATTGGGAGAGAAGAATATCAGTTGCTTTATATATAGCAGGACAGATAGGTGATGGTTAGTATTGAGGGTTTCTAAATGGTATCACACAAGGAGGTGGAAGTGGAAGAACAGCCTGGATGTGACTTGGCTCACAGCCAGGTAAGGTTCGCATCCTGATTTTCTGAGCCATCACAGATATTAACATTGAATATTTCCATTAAAGTGCTGCTCCAAACCACTGCAAAAAGACTCAGCAGAGCTCGATGCTCTGAAAACACAGAAGAAATAATCCCCTGCTGAAGGGAACCCACTGAAATAGTAAATACCTAATGACACAAACCTCCTGAATCTGTGCCTGCTGCCTAAACAATTAATGAAAAAGCAGGAACTCTTCCTAGGGAGAACTTAGGTGCCAAATTTTGGTAAGACGTGAGCTCCATGTAGGAGCTTTCCAGGGTCCTTGCCCTCTAAACCAATAATTAATAGCATGAGGAGACTTAGGAATACTGTCTGAGTGCTCAAAATTCAGGTGTGAGCTAGATGAACAAATCTGGTGGACTAAATCCTCCTTTTGGTGCTTTCCCACTACCTTTAAGGCAGTGCAATCACATGACCATTCCAAGGGAGCTCTTCATATCTTAAATGTACATGTTAAAAATTAAGCATGGTTCTGCACAGTTAGTGAGGAAAATCCCATTCTTTAACAGATTCAGACACTTCAATGGAAATTTTATTCCTTCTCATTCCTCTTGTCCTGCACATCTGCCTCATTTGATCTCAGGACAACTTGACCCAGGACATAAAAAAAACTTCATATATTCACTATGTATACACAAAAAGCCATTTGTAAGGAGCTTCTAAAGACAAGTACTTCTTAAGAAGTGCAACTGTTTTTATTTGAAAAAATTATCCCAGTTCTTTTAAGTAAACATGTAAAAACGGAAAGAATTTTTATCAGGAAGGGTATTCACTGCTAATTACATTCACAGTCCTGATGGAGTTGTTCACTGATACTCAGTTGGGGAGACTATTTTTCTGTATATAACTGTGCCATACATCTTCTTTAAAACTCTAAAGGCCCCATTTTACTTAGTAACTGCAATAAAGCACTCTAGAAGTTAATACAGTTTGGCTATTTAATGTTAACAAGAACATTAATAATTCATCATTTTCACATTTAACAGGCAAAACTAATATCTCAGACCAAATATAAGTGTTCAACCTTCTCCAGGTCTTCCTAAAACTATGAAGTTCTACTTTTTTCTTGCAGTACTGTTCTTGTCTGTGTAACATCCATCCATGACATCCATCTCATTTGGATGGTCTCATCCGTTTTTCATCTGGACAATCTGAAGTACAGGTTGAGGGCAGGAAAAATACTGAGTACCAGCTGAGATCCCAGTGGGTTCTGGGGTGCAATGCTTACATTCAGAACAACTAAGATTATGTTTTGCATATTGTTGCCTCTAAGTTTCTTCTGGCTGCAATTCCAGGAATTAGCTTTGGCCCATACACCAGACTTTGCTATTACAGTGCCACATAGAAATAAACTCCTTAAAGAACTGGTACTGATTTAAAAAAAAAAAAAAAAGAAAAAAAGAGAGAAAAAAAACCTCTTAGCTGTAATATTATTGGAAGAATCGTGCAGAAGAAAAATCTGGATGCTACTATATATTTGCAGAACAGTTTTTTCTGCTATGAGGTGAGACTCATAGCAGAAAGGTGTGAGACTGTGTAATATGTGGGTTACTGATTTTCAAGGATATTAGAAGCATGTATTGGTGCACTTGTTTCTCAATTCATATGAATTATATTTAACTGCAGAATTACTAAGTAATTCCTTTCTTCTGTCTGATGAGGATGTGCATTCAATGGAGACTGAATAAACAGGAAAACCTCGAACTCAGGCACACTTATGTTGACACCAAGGTGTACAGAGGGAGATTTAAGGTGCTATCCTCAATAAAACTGTGGTAGGTCTCCACATCCATTCAGTTAGATGCCTGCACCAAACACCCCCAGGCAGGTACAACAAAGAGGGCAGTTTAATCTGGCAGTTGTGGAGACCTACTGGCTAGCAGGCAAAGCAAACTGGGACACTTCTGTGTGCTTCTAATGGTGATGGAGGAAAGGTTTGGCAAGATCTGTAGGTAAACACTGACCTCACACCTTGAATGCCACCTTGCAAACGGAAGAGGCCCCAGAATAGTCAGAAGCCAGCCAAAATGTGTATCACAACGGCACCTGGCAAACTTTTGTTGATCAGATGCTGCACGCTGCTTTTAGAGCCCTGCCACTGGTATGACTGGCTGTCCTACACCCTTCAGAGGAATTCCCAGCGGGGTGAGGTGAGACTTGACTTGTGAGCCACTGCTCTTGCCCCATCATACTTATGTCCCCCTAACTGGCTATGGTCAGAAAGGAGGTCAGCAATTCTGTGGTAACTGACTTCTCAGAAATCTCTCTCTAGTCTGGAGGAACAGAACAAACGGCTAAGGACCTGAATCACAAACATAAAGATCTCTCTTTTAAAACTTTTTTGTATTATTTACTATTATTATCTCTTCTTTGTTGCTATTTTCCCACGCAGTTACACACCAGAGCTATAAGAGTTCTCAAAAGAGACATCTCTATCACACTAACTGAACCAAACACGGAAGAGCAGCAGGTTCCTGCAGTGCTCCCGCTAGTGCTCACACTGGTAGCCAGAGAGCTGCCTGACATTTTAAATTTAGCTCTATGAAGTCACTATGTGAGAAGACACTGAGGTGGTGGAGTGGAGAGGAGAAGGGCAGTGGAGCTGATGAAGGGTCTGGAGCACAAGTAGGATGAGGGGAGGCTGAGAGAACTGGGGTTGTTCAGTTTCAAGAAAACAAGGCTGGGAGGGACCTAATTGCTCTCTACAACCACCTGAAAGGAGGCTGTAGCCAGGTGGGAGTTGTCCTCTCAGGCAGCCAGAGACAGGGCAAGAGGAAATGGCCTCAAGCTGTACCAGGGAAGGCTTAGATTTGCTGTTCAATAAAATTGCTTCACTGAAAGGGTGGCTAGGCATTGGAACAGGATGTTCAGGGAAGTGTGGAGTCACCATCCCTGGAGGTATTTGAGACATGAAGATGTGGCACTTGGGGACATGGTTTAGTGGTGGACTTGGCAGCGCTACCGTTGGACTCAACTATCTTAGAGGTCTTTTCCAACCTAAATGATTCTGTGATAAATCCCTGGTCTGATGCATAAACACTGTGACTCCCTCATCTGAAGCAGAAACATCTATCTCCAGCACCACTACATTTGCAAGAGGGAAGGAGCAGTAAAAGGCACTACAACTCACAAGAATCCTAATTTGTCCATGTAGCTGGCAGAGAATAGGCCTTAACTTGTACTTTGGGCTGATCTGAGAAGCACATTTGAAGGTTTAAACATAGTGACTTATCTTAGGCTGTATCTAGCCAATTTTTCTGTGTTCAGCTGCTCTCATAGGTTATACAGCCTGTCTTTACATTTCTGAATCACTGCTTGCCCCAACAAGACAAGAATACAAATGCAAGGAAAAGCAAACAGCCTCAGGCTGTGTCTTAGTACTAAGACATGTTTAAATTAGCATATTGTTCTCAAAACGAAATTTAAAAATATGAAAATCTCTAAAATGCTGGTATAAAATAATAACAAGGGATCTCCTAAAAATGCTTTCTTAATGCTGATCATTAAAGTTCCATCTAAAATGGGTCCTGGGAACCCTTCCCAACAGTCCTGCCTGAGTACACAGACTGGGCTGGATTCTGCATTAGACTGAAATCTGGGTGTGTGTAAACCTTGATTTGATATGCTCTAGGTCCTAATGTAATTTGAATTCAGCCTTATATAAGGCCACCTTACAGAAATTCACAGAATATAAAAATGTTCCTCACTTCCATCAAAGAAGAATTAGAAGACCAAACTCCATGCAAATCATATGCAGTGATATGAATCTTTGAAGGTTTGAGTCAAAACAAGTATGCCTAGAGATGCAAATTTTATATTCAAAATTCTTGGTGAAAGTAAATAATAGAGATATTGAAGAAGTGAGAAGCAGAAAATGTAAAATCCTGCTATTTAAAGGAAATGTAAGATGCCTTTAGTAACATCTGAGTGGTTCAGATTCAAAACCAGACTGATACTGCAGGTATCTACATATAAAAAAATCAGAATAAAAATCCATTTAAAGCTTTTAATATCAACTTGACTATGTTTTCACACTACCTGCTGCTTCCTCTGAATTAAAGATGATGGTCTTTATCTCATTAATATTCCAAACTTACTGTAGCCAGTCAATGTGTGTAGTTGAATATGAAATACTAAGCTAGAATAATACTTTTCACAATAATGTTTTCACAGACAGAAATGTAGTCCTTTCCTGTCCCACTGATTTACAATCAAAATGACTATGAATTATGTATCTCATAATTCCAATGGCATTATGAGATACAGTCAGCTCATGCAGACAGTACATCTCAACCTGTTAGCACAGTTCTTCAGAGACCTTGTAATTATAGAGCTCTGCAGGGAAGCACATCATCTTTGCCACTTGTCCACAACCACTGAACTATCATCAATAAAAAAGCTAATTTATAAAGAAAAACACACCATCAGTACAAATTTTGATAGCCTGTTTCCATCGCTTTACCAGACAAAACATTTTCAAAATGAAGTGTATGTTGCCATAATAATTCCCACAGTAATTATCCACACTTCTAAAAAATCATTGTCAGTTATACTCCAGATATTTTCAAGAGTTTATTAGTTGACAGATGTGTACATATTTGTGCATATTTAAACAAAAGGCTTATAAATATAAACTCTTCTTCACTGTTGCCCTATTACAAAGAAATAGTGTTATTTGTGAACACTGTTTCACAGAAACTCTTTTTAAATAAATTTTGAAGAATTTAAAAACTAAGCAGGCCAACTATTAGGAACGGATGTTACACTTTGTTTCTTTTCACAGGAAAGGCTACCTCATCAAGCTCAATCTTTCTCAGAAATGGCTAAATAATTTAGTGGAAAATATTGTTTCCACATTTAGAAAAACATTTAAAAAACAATTTCTGTGCATGATGTTCACTTATTGTTCACTGAACTTCAAAACCACGCCACAAATCTTGGCCTAAATTCAGAAATGTATCTAAACAGATGTCTAAACTCAAGCAGAAAAGCACTCTTTCTGGCCAAATTCCAGAAAGACAACTTCTCTGTAGTTCACATTCATACCTTCCTTGGGGGAAAAATGACAAAACATTGAAATTCAATATCCTAGAAAAAAATAAAATTCAAGATCTTTATTATAGCCAGAAGAAGAAAGTTACTGGCTTTTGAAACACCCAGAAACTGAGCTTACAGCAAGCAATTTCAAAGAGACTGTTTATTGAAAAGGTTTGAATCATGGAAGGGGAACAAGCAGCCTAAAAGAGGGCCTAAAAGAGCTCCTGAGATCTGAAGCACCTCAACAAGTGGCAGCCACCCTGGTTCCTAGGCAGAAAAAAAACCAGTGTTCAGCAGCCTGGCATACACAGACCAAAACGTTTGTGTCACAACCTCTAAGCAGAAGGTAACTTAAAAGGTGAGAGTATTATTTTTAAAACTGAACTTCAATCTGATCTCACAATATGCTATTCCAAATTAAACCAGTCTAGTCCTGCAGATAAAAGTTGTGGACCTAATGAAAGAAATTTTTACCCAGAACCCTTCCCCACAAGTCTGATAGAAATTAAAAAGAAATTAAAATATTTGAATCTCAGCTTTTTAGAGCTGGCACATGACCATTTTCATCTCTATTAGGCAAAGCTCTAACTGAGTGTTATTTTTCACTCCTATCCCCATCCTCATAAGAACACACCTTAAATGTGTGCCTTTCTTTCTCTTCTTAAAGCAAACTCTTATCAAGACACTCACTTCCAGTCTTTTCTCCATCCTTTTTCCATAATTGTTTTGCTACACTTTCCTTCTTTATCCTCAGCAATTAATGGCTTTGAACACAATGGCTCCTCACTGCTACATCCACTTGAATGCTAAATCCTCCCCAAAACACCTTCCTCCTCCTTACCTAGTCTTTGCTTTATCTCTATAGACAGTGATCTTTCTTGTTAGCACCTCATGATTGCATGATTGATTATGTATCTTTTTTTAGGACACCTCTAGTGGATAAAACACTTTTCCAGACATTAAGTGGATTGCATTTAGTTCCGTATCTGTGAGGTTAACTAAGGAGAAGCCTTTGTAAAGAAGACATCCCAGCTTGTAAAATTCCTAAAACTGAAGATCATGGTTGCAATCCCCCTGTGATGTGGGTCTTACTCATCAAAGGAAAATAATTTTTAATCTTCAGGCACTAACTCAGACCAAGCTGCTTTGTAAATGCACAACACAAATTCTGAAAATGCTTTCCCGACTACCCTTGACACAATCCATTTCTTGTGTAAACATATGTCAAGAGTTACTTCTGCCACCAGGACAGAAATTCAGTCTAGACACGTTCCAACATACATCAGGTCACTTCGTCAGCATGCAACTGGCTTGTGTGCTGCCTACAGCTCGGTCTGTCTACAGAGACAAAAGCCATACACCACTGGCACTTTCAGAAACCCCTGACTTACATATAAGCTGTGACATTACAGCAAGAGTATGGTATGAGAAAGATGTATAAATTCTTCAGGGTTAAGCTATCTAATTTTTTTTAATGTAATCCAAACAAGTATGTTTCCTTGACATTTTCAGACTTATATTCATTTATTCTGCCTAAATATAAGCAGAATGTTTTGTGAAGCACTGGAAAGAATCTTTAGTAATTTTTTGTTTAAGATGAGAAAAAAAAAATTGCTGTTGGCTTAAAACCTTGTTTGAGAACTCTACATACAGAGCATCATTTTCCTTCATCTTTTCAAACAAGATACAGCAGAAACAGTGACATGATCTTAAGCCCGGCAGAAAATGCTGTAGGCAGCTCCAAATTCCTCCTGTGACTACAGCGTATGTCTTCAAAAAATCCAACCTGATAAATTCTGAAAACAAAAGCAAACCACTAAGTTCTGAAAGGGTTAAAGGGCTTGTTGCATACATATTAATTTCTAACATACAATTTATTAGAACATATTAATGATAGCAACGTTTAGTCTCTGGAGACTATCAAATAGACCACTAGAAAGGGTGGTTTTCTCTAGCAAACAGGTTTTACAGCCTGTGCTACTGCCCATATGCTGCTCCAGTGCAGCTGGCAACCCACTGGAGAAGACCAAACCATTGTGTGTAACGCAGGGTTACTCTCAGGCAACACTGAATGGGAGTCCTGAAAGAAACTCCATTTGATACTTTGTGCAACCAAGGCACCTCTGGGAAAGGTGTCTGTGGAATCAAACCAGCAGTTACAATGCAACTGCTTTTCAATTCAGACTAAAAGAGGGCTTCTAACTCTAAGTATTTGCTAGTCTATAAATGATTTTTTGACCAGGAAGAATGAAGAATGTCCCTGCTTTCTTACCATCTTTGCATCAAGAAGCAGATCCCTTCCAGGATGGATCGATACCCTTTTAGGAGAACTCTGATTTTACACACTTGTCTCAGACACTGGTGAAGAGACAGACAGCAGAAGAGTCTGCTAGATGGGAACAGAGAAATGAGAAGCGTATGAGAATTGGGAAGAGGTACATAAGATACACACAGAGGAGGAAAGTTTGAGGTATTCATGGAGGAAAGTGTAAAGAAGGTTAAAAATACAGAAGGGGAATTACTGGCCACTTGAAAGCATAGAGGAAGATTTATTAAGGAAATCATTTAACTTAAGCAACATCACAGAAGTTCCGGTTTAGGAAAAATTCCGCCCAGTTTGAAAGTGGGGAGAAACTAAGGCTGGTTAGTAATAAAAGATTGTTATTTCTGTGACTCTGCTTTTCCTGGGGACTTCTAAGCTTTATTGCTAAGTCTGCAAAACAGGACAGTACTGTGCAGCTCTGTCTTCTGGATCTGCCATGTTAGTTTTTGAGACCCTACCAGTCTGTGGGCCAAAATGGTCTTTGGAGATGTAGACTGTGAAATAATTTACAGGCTGAATATATGTTGAGGGCTGCACTTTTGAAGTGACTTTCAGCCAAGTGACAAGAGACACTAAAGATAATCTCAACGGCATATTCACATTTAGTTTCATACACAGGGCATAATAGTTTTTACCAGAGAAACGCTAAACCAAAAAGTACTTTACTGTCAATGTTGCAAAGATCCCCCTCTGAGCAGAGAGACTTGCTCAGTTACTCCCAAGAAACACATGAAGGTAAAAGAGATTTCTTTATTTGTGTCTTTCACAGCCAGCCTTAGTTCACTTGGTAAAGCATCTTTAGTTCTGTACATTTAATGACATATAAAACTATAGGAAACAGGAATAATTGTCTATGCTCAATATGTACAATAAATCCAATTATACTTTGTTATGAATCACACTTTACTTCCACATCAGTTCAATTGGGAAACACTACAGAAACTTTACAGATGCATTTTTCCTCCTTTGATTTAGAATGAACTTGAATTTATTTTTAATCAATCTGGAAACTGAGGATGGTGAGACTAAAAAGTCTTACCGAAGGATAGAGGCAAAATGATATAATCCATAGATTGGGATTTTATAATTAATACAGTTTATCAGTAGAACATTTCTTATTAGAGTGAATTTTATGTAAAGAAATCCAGCAATCAAAACCAAGATGAAGCTGTATCATTCTAGCTGGTCAATCCAGATACAGTAGTCTCTGTGTCTCCTTCAATCCTTAACAGAGAGGTAAGTAAATCCTGGCAAAGCAGGAATCCAGCAGGATCCCAATTTTCTGTGAAAATATTTCATCTTTTCACATGTGTATACTGATAGCTATCTTTGAGTTAGAAAGCCTCAGATGATTTAACCTTGCAATGGAGTGAATGTTCTGCACTCCGCTTAACCACCTTAAAAATGCTGAGCTCAGCAGAGCTCCAGCAGCTGACAGCTATTCAGAAAGTTACCCAGTATTTAGCTGGACTCAGGTACTTGGCACTCAGGCTGGACTCAGTAATTCCTCAGCAAAGCTTTACAAGGCAGTTCAAGCCACACAAGCCCAGAATGGACTGCAAAACCTGTTTGCATCAAGTGATAATTTATTTGCACTTAATTATCTAAATAATTATATATATTTTTTTATGATTTATTTATTATTGTCATTATTTATTATTTATTTGTTATCTAAATAATTATATAAAATATATATACAGTAACTGCTTAAAAATGAAAGGTTTTAAATACGGGTGTAGGACTCTGGCAGTCCTGTGTTTATCACAGACTGTGAATCTGTCCAGCAAAGCACTAAAACTGAGAGAGCCTTAGCCAAATTCCAGCATCTTCCAGCTACAGAAGTGTCCAAATAGTGACAGACTGTGGTTAGAACTGACTGGTCAGCCTAAACCAAAACAAGTTGTGTTTGGCACGAGGCTAAAACCATCATCATCTGAAATCCAGAGAAAATGAACAAAGATGACACCTTATTTTTTATGTATAAAATAGTAGAAAACAAAGTTGCCAGATCATAAAACACTGGAACAAAGTATTTTAAAATCATGTAATCTCACTTTAAACAAATCTGCAGAAGTAGGAAGCTGGTTTGCATATTTTCCTCAGGTGGCAGATCTTCATGTCCAAAAAACCTGGGATATTTTAATGATCTTGCTGTCATTTTGCTTTTAATGGAAACTTGTCTTAAGACCTCCTGATAGACAGAATGTCTGTAGATCAATAGAAGATGGAATACCATCTCTAACGATCACTAAATCTATTCTTCCCTGGTCTAATAAAACCTATTGCACATAGATCAGAAAATACAAAGAAGTGTTCCTCTGAGGTTAATCAATTACTTTGAGCAAATCTAAGAAATTAGCCAAAGTTCAATAATAATTTGTCTCAGACACTGATCTATGGAGGTAAATTCTCTGATGTCTTTACACTAAAAACTTTTGGATCCTTTTTATACAAAGACATTCAATCTTTTGTTCAAGCAGAATCATATGCTATTTTTTTTTTCTAAAATAGCTTAGTGGAAAAATGAGAAAATATGTAATTGTCTGCAGACTGTGACTATTTTAACTGTTAACATGCCCCATTCAACTCTATGCCTAAAGTAGATGACTTAGCAAGGTTACCATGTATGTCTTTGGATAGACTAATAAATCCCTGTGAATAAATCTAGTGATTGCATTGTATTGATTATTATTTGATAGTGCGTGGACAATTTTTAACCAAAAAACCCATTTTGTTGCAATCTCTGAGAAACTGGAGTTTATGTAAAGATGTGAACTATTATGGTGGTTGAAGTGACATGTATTAATTGAAGTGACATGATGAGAGATGTGAGTCTAGATTTTGTTACCAATGTAATAGAGTATACAGATACACTCAAAATCTTCACTTTTTTCATTTTGGGTTTGGTTGGGGTTTTTTAACTTCAAAAAAGATTTGTGTACTATGAGTTTCAAAACTTGCAATCATATTTTTAGGGTGATGGTATAATATATGAAGAAATACATTAAATATCAGAATGAATAACAATGTCAAAAGAATCACAGACTTCTCAAAGAGTTTTGTGCCAAAACTCTCACTGATGACAATTTCAGATTTTTGGCTGACCTCTCTGGCAATAAACAGCTACAGAAAAACAGTTACAAAGATATAATTCTAAATGTGATTGCATTTCCAAAAGCTTAAAAGTACAAGCAGAAAAGACAGCACTGAGAAGTCTAAGTGCTGTCATCAATATAGTATTTCACAAAGGCTTTCTGAAAATGTTACTTTTAATAGCATCAGGTGTAAAGAGCACTGTAATATGGTTTATAAATTACTGGAAGAGTTGTTGACACAGGTTAACAATAAACGACAGCATATGCAGTAGAAAGAGAGTCACAGAGGAGTGCTTGCTATCTCCAGTTTTAGTCACCATTAAAGCTAATGATCTGTAGGCAGTGTATGCATCATGGTAAACTAGACCCATCAAATACAGAGGACAGCACCTACTGAGGTAAGCTGTCTTCTATCTGCTTTATTACACAGGCATAGCCATGTTAAATTAAACTGATGGTTTTATTAGCACTAGGCTGTATTGTCAGGTTTTAAGACAGCTCTCTCATTTCAGCTCTCTCATTTCAGAGAGGTATTCTTAATTCAGCACTCACAGAGAGACACAAGATGTTCAGGTTAAATATAAGACTTCTTACCACTTTAATCAGCTGAGAAGCCCTCACCTGAAAACACTCTGAAAATTATTCATAAGAAGAAGAAATGAAATAAGGTCCTAAATACAACACATAAGCATGGAATTGGAGAGCATGAGGAGAAGAGGGCTGTGATATCTACTGGTCATGCCACAGGTCTAGATGACACAGAGATTAGGATGTGAGAACACCCCAAAGCACAAGTCCCACTCACACCAGATGAGGGTGTGGATGGCACTGCTACCTTCAAATACAGTTGAAGGTCAGCACAATTTGTAACTAAACACAGAGATTATTCCATCATAGCAGGGATTTCTACTCCTCTTACTGCTTTGCAGTTTGAAATATTGCCAGGGACCTCAGCAGTCCCTGGAATGAAAGGGATGAGAATCTGGGCAGAGTTCAGATAACACAAACATGGAAAGATCTTTACTAGGAAATATAAAAATAACTGAGTATGTTGCACAGTGCGCTCAAACCATTTGCAGAGGTGTGATAACCTTACAAATACTGGGAGCTGTTAAAGGAAAGAGGGAAAGCATTTTAAGTGTCGCACAAAGGGGCATAGACAGAGCAAAAGAATGAAAATCTGCTGCATCTGAGCAGCAAATACACAAATACAAACTACTAGACTGGGGCACTAGACCAGGACTGCTATTGTGCCCAAGCAGCACAACACCCACACATGTTGATAGAAACTTACTTTATTCACACTTGAGAAAGGCTGGATAACCCCAGGGCTCATCCTGAGCACTGGCACGACAGAGGCAGTGGAACTTCATGTTTTCCTTGTGCTGCTTTAGGAAGATAGGGCTTTGCCTGCTCTGAGTACAGCTGGGCCAAGTTGAATGGTTACCCTCTTCAGCTCACCGCAGACAGCTCACCACTGCCTTCCTGTAAGATGTGACTGATCATCACTCCAGTTGCTGGAACAACTGCTGCTTCTTAGGTCAGGTCAGTCAGAAAAAAAAAAAAAAAATCCCACTATTAGAAGTGTTGGAATTCATTTGGATCATTTTGACTGACCTATGCTAGGAAGAGACCTTAAAAGCTGCTAAATTGAGCAGCTGAGGGAGTGGAAGGGGGTCTCAGGGGCAACCAGATCTGCAGCACTCAGCTGCAACCAGAACAGGATGTGTAACCACACTGCTGTCCCCTGCTTTATGTCACAGAGAATGTTTCTGCTGGAGGAAAGCAATTATTTCTTTGAGCTTGTTCAAGCCCTCTTGGCTGAGAAAGCATCACAGTTTCCAGTAATTGTGGTGGCCTGTCCACTGCCCACTAAGCGAGGACCACAAATTATCCAACACCTCAATTACTACCAGCAAATACAGAATGCTCCTTATTGTTACTAGTCTGCATAGGATTAAAAAAAAACCCTAAAAACCAAACCAAACAATGGGCCTCAAATAAGAAACTCTACCATGTTTATGATACCCTGCCTCATCTAGTATTTTACCTTAACTGAGTATGACATGAAGAAAACAAAAACAACCTCCCTGACCCCTCCATGCTCTCCAAAACTTATTTTTCTGGAGGTTTACTTGGCACGTAGCTTAAAAATGAGGTGTTGAACAGAACCGCTGAGTGAAGATGTCTGTTATGAACAAGCATCTCTGAAACTGTTAGTACAAACCCAACCCTGCCCAGAGTGACTTCCACTACAGCTACTGGCTTAGACAGCTGTGACCTTTCAGTGATCCAGCTTTGTCCCTAATGCACTGCAACACACTCAGAATCCTCTGTTAGGAGAATAAATGAGTTTAATGAGTAGTTCCATTCTGGGAGACTGCCCTGCCAGTATATTCTGGGTTGTGTGGTTCATTTCTTCAACTAAAATATTTCCCAGGAAATAAAAAGGACAATTCTTGGCTGCAGGGTGGATACAGAAAGGTGGTTTTCCTAAATAATAAATTAGGTCAGTCTTTAAATAAGTCGTCTCCTTCTGCCTGGATAAATATTTACTCCTTCCAAACTAATATTAGGTTTATGTGTCTCCCAAAAACTTTGTTCTGTTCTGGTTTTTATTAGGAGTTCTGGAGTCAGCCACAACAGAAATCAACTAGATAGCTTCAGGGGATTAAAAAAAAGGAACACCAAAATAACAAAAAAACCCACTTGGGCTTCTAGTTTGCAATAAAACCAGCCACTGTTCATTCAGCACACAGATAAGCTATGTCTCCAACAAAAATGGCAACTGGATCAAATTAAACCCAAAATTCTCCAAATGGGACTTAAACACTGGAAGCCAGAAGTTTGCATTTTCAAAAATAGCTGATAATTTAGTACAAATTGAATATTATAGAGGCGTTATCCTTCCAAAGCCCAGCACTCCAAAAAGCTGTTGTGTCAAAGACAGGGACAGAAGTAGTATTTTGAAGGTACAAGGTCCTGCTGTATATACATAGGGTCCAGGGGGAAGAGGGAGAAAGGAGGTCAGCAAAAAATTAGGGTTAGAGAGTCCAGAGGACAGGCATGAAACTATTGGAGAAGAACAACAGTGATTACCTTAGAACAAAAAATTCAAGAGCAGGCTATTTCACAGTACACTGTGAATCTTAAAGATGCCTCATGGCAGACAAATTGTCATTTTCACAAGTTGGATGCTTTTCTGGTTTACAACAATTTTTGTTTCAAATTGCTGTTGCCTAATAATTTTAGTTCCTCATGGAATCATAGAACGATTTGGGTTGGAAGGGACCTTAAAGACCATCTCGTTCCTAGCCCCCTGCCATGGGCAGGGATGCCATTCACTAGATCAGATTGCTCACGGCCCCATCCAACTAGCCTTGAATGAACCTGGCCTTCATCCAGAATGAAGAACAACTTCAAGTTTTTTAGTGATCATTTTATATTCATCAGAAAGCTTCTGGTTTCATTTTGAGCTTTCAAAATGATCTGAAAGTAAATTAAGGAAACTTTTCCACTATGTATGTTTGGTTTTCTTGGGGAACAAAACAAAGCCAAGTAGGTGGCTCAATTACTCCCATCAGAGCAAACTTGAGAGGAAGAGAATTGGTGTTTAACTACGAGGGGGTAAATCCTTGGACAAGACCAAGTAAGTAAAAAAGTGCTCATGAAAAAATTAAGACTGGAAAGAATGGGATTTCTGAGGACTGGAGGAAGATACAGGAGGGCACCCTTCTCCTAGCAGTGGTCTGCACAAGCAGCACAGGCACTTCAAGGCAGAGTGTGGTGCACACATGAAGGAGGTCATTTGACAAGTTCCAGGGATAGGGTGTCATGAGCCAGTTCCACCTCAGCCACACAGTAACACAGTTTCTGAAAATGAAGGCCCTGACACTACAGTGAACCCTAAGCAGCCCTGGGCTTCCACTGGCAGGCAAGTTTCTGTCCCCACTGAGCTCAGTAAGGTGTTGACACTCATGTCTTTCCAGTACCTTATTTTCCAACATGCTGAGCACTGGCAATTTCAAAACGCTCAGCTGAAAAAACACATAGGAGCTTATCATCAGGCATTGCTGCAATTCACAGCTCCTCCCTGTAAAGAAGAAAGCCTAACAAAAACCTGAGAAATGTAAATTTGATCACTTACCCTTGAATTTTAGGACAAACAACAGAACTTACTAATCGCTATATATTCTTCCCTAAAACTGGGAACTGTAAGAGCAAATAGGCCTGGTCTCAATAAGCCTTACATGCAAGAAAAGCCAAGCAAGAGCAACCTAAGACAGGTTAAGTTCTCAGTGGCTTTTATGAAAACAGTTTTGAATGTAGGTTCTCTTGTTCTGGACCAAGTACAAAGCTGTACTTGTTTATTCTTTCTGCTATAGAGTGTGCGCATAGCTGAAGCAGAACAATCAGCTTGAGGAAACATTCCTAAAAAAAAAAGGTCTAATTTTTTATTATTCAAAAGAGGGGAGAAAAACAAACATGCAATTTCAGTATACGCCCAAGAGCTTTTTTCCAAAAACATTTGTATTTGTTATTAGATCAGTAAGTATGCTTTGCTGGCTACATCAAAGCTCTTTAATTTATCTGTGATCAATCAGGGGTAAGCTTGTAAGAGAATATTTTTTTTTCATCAACTAAAAAGAGTAAGCAGGAAAAAAAATATCCTACACATCAAACTAATCAAATTATACATGTTCTTGGTCTCTAGCAGCTCCTTAAAATTATTTTGGAGAACAAAGTGGCCTGCTTTAATATTACTTACAATTAGAAATATTTGCCATTTATTTTCCTTTCAGGAAATTCCAGTGCTTTATCCCAAACTCACTGAAGTCACTGAGGTTTTTCATAGTGACTTCTGTGTGCTTTGGAGCAGATCTCTGCTGCATTCACACTTCTGTCAAGCAAAAGTCTCTGAACTAACCACTACGCTCCTATGCTAGGATGGGTGGGAATGTGCTCAGAATATCTTGCACAATGTCTGACACTAAATTTCCCCCTATATTAATAGAGGATTGGCTATTAGGCAAAATATAGTAGTGAAAAACAGAATACTGTTCAAAGTAACATGTAATCTATGGTCTTAAAACAGGACAAATGGAATAATTTACTTGAGCCGTCTGCATTACTTCTGATGCTTACAATTGTGCCATGTAAAAAGAGGAAACTAATCCTGCATCCATGAGAAATACTGGGACTTGTGCTATTTAGTCCAAGCAGATTCTTTTGGTACTATTCACAATTTGGGTTATCAAGAATAGATTAACAGTTAAATGAAGAACTTTGCTTTGTATAGATAATATGCGGCTATGTAGGAGGAAAATCTAAGTCCACCTTGACCTTGTGAATTACGGCGATAATACCAAGTTTCTATACCACAGGTCAATTTAATTAATTAAGAAAGGACAAGAAATGATCTGATCAAAATTTATTAAGAGCTACCCAGACAGTGCAAAGCTTTTTGAGGGAGGTGATAAGGCAAGGAAAGAACAAGGTTCGCTGGTTAAGACTTAAATCTAAACAAAGTTCAGGCAGAAAACAATGTGCAAGTTTTTCATTGTACCATCAGGATGATTTCAAAAGGATTTGCATTCAGATGAAATTTTTAAGACAAAATTTTCCACATCAAACAGCGAATGATGCAGAAATCTTTTTAGAAAGTTGCATCCTGTATCATGAAGACAACATAATTATCAGACAATAATTATGTTAGTATCGCTAATTGTAATCTGTTTTCCATGGTGCACTGCCTTTATATTTGTTTGGCTTTGATTAAAACAAGTTTTTGTACCTGGCGTGCCCATCAATGCTAGCAACATGCTATGCTCCAGCACGGAGGTCTCGGAACTACATGTAAATGACTTCATTTCTAGTGACAGATCAGAAATAGGAAACTGCTAATTCGTGGGAGAATGTCTTTCAAAATTCAGATTCCTCACACCATTTTCCCCTCTTAATTAGGAAAGCAGTAGTGAAATTAGGCATTTGTTGATTGTGATTCTTAGAATTACTGGGATGCCTCTGCAATCTGAAAGGTTAAAGCAGCTTTCTTTCAAAACACCTGCTGTGTTATTACTGGAAATAATGCTTTTCTACAGCAATTCGCACCCTAATCACTTCCCATCCAAGGAATGTCTGACTACCACTATTACTCCCCAAAAACTGTAACGAGATTGAAGCACAGTGTGAAAAAAAACCTTTTACAGATAGTTGGAACACTTCCATTTTCTATTTATTTGTTTGTTTGGCTCTTTTTTTTTTTTTCCCCAAGAGAAAACAATTAAGTGCTCTCTAGAGGAAAGAGGCTTAACTCATCACCATTACCTGTTGACTAAAGATCTATTTGAAGCATGCCACACAGCCCTCCTTAAAGAAAATGTGCAAGTCAGCGTAGGTTGTATTTATAGAATAAACTTACAGCTTCTCACCCCAAAGAAACACTAAAAACCTCTTTTGTTCAACATTGCCCTATCTGGAAATAAACCATGACATGACAGCAGTAGGTGTGATAACAGAATGATTGAGTACAGGGGTTTTTTTCCAGTAGAATGCACTAAATTATATTCTATCCACTTGTTATGTTTGCAATGTTCCAGAATTGTGCAAAAGGGTGCTGGGGCAGAAACTCAGCTGAGATGAATCAAACTAGCTGAACTGAATAGAATCAAATAAGGAGACTGTCTCATAATCTTTGCAGTGATCAGTCCCAAAACTGGAAGCAGTTGCAGTCCCAAACACAAGACAGCAAGAAATGTACCATTTTACTTTGCATAAGTGATAGCAGAGGTTTTTGTGATTTCTCTTATTTTTTATGCGCAAGCATTTTTCTAGTGAAGTACAGATCCAGCACTTTAAGCCTACTGACAATAAGCTTGTTTTTATCTTTCACGGAACCTATGTGTAATGCTTCCCGCATCTCCTGGGATTTGTAGATGCAGGTGGAAAATTACTGCTGGGTGCATTTCAGGAAATGTCCAAGAGCACACAGGCCGACTGTCAGAGCTGAGGAAAGGAACAGACTGTAACACTGCTGAGTCCCAGCATTCCAGTACTTCTATACCTGAACTGCTATAGTCCAAAGCCGTTCTACAGGCCTGGTAGGACTCAGACATGCTCATAGCTTTTGAAAGCCTGTGTTTCTTCAGTGAGAATGGGGGCAGAGGCACACGGGCAGAAAGGCTCCATCCACTAGTAACATGAGGTTGACTTTGGAGGGCTCCCATGCTGATGCAGGCTGGGGATGGCCTGGGTCTCGACTTGCTGCTCGGTTTGCTACCTGCAATCACACTTGATAGGAAAAGTAAAGTCTCTCCAGCGAAAAATGGAGCATGACAATTGCTAGAAAAACAGCAGGTGCAGTAACAAAATTAGTGGAGTTTTGACAAAATTAGGCCTATAATGGAGCACGGGATTTGGTACTAAAAAGCATCTTAGTGATACTTGCAGCTACTGGAGAAGAACTGCTTCAGGAGAGCACATCCCAGCTTCTCTAAAGCAATAGAACAGCACTAAATAGGCCTAAAAGTTGCTAACATTTAGGTTAAAACTGGTAACAAAGTTTGAAATTTATAACAAACAGGGCATGAGCCTATTAGTATGATTCAATTTTCTAATCATCAGTATAAAGGTAAAATAACTGTCCTGTTAAGACCCCCCTTATCCACATCTACCCCCCTGGTGACACAAGGTTTTCATTCCACCTTATTCAAGCTGTCCAGATGTGAGGGAGCTCATCTGCCCTACTTGCTTAAATGTTTCTATAGCAGATGGCAAGAGGGGGGAGGACACCTTTGGTGAGTGATTCTTCTTAGCAGAAGGTGGATAGGACCAATAGCTGTTTGGAGATGCCCATCTTTTTGCCCAGGATAGTGTGCAGGACTACAAGTTTAGTGGGACTGGATGCCTAATATCCAAAGACCTGCAAGAGAACTCTCATGTTTATCAAGGTGGTTTCAGAGAACACCAACCCACTTCAACTGTATAAACAAAATTTGGCTAGTGGACACAGAGACTAATTTATGCCTTAATCTCACCCTTTCTGAGAATCCCAGCTTTCCCTCTGAGCAGATATTCATGTGCAAGTCCTTTATTTTGTTGCATATAATTAGAGAATGGTTTAGACTGGAAGAGCTGTTCAAAGACTATCTAGTCCAACCTCTTAGCCATGGGCAGGGATGCCTTCAACTGAACCAGGTTCCTCAAAGCCCCATCTAACCTGGCCTCGAACACTTCCAGGAATGGGAATCTACTGCTACTCTGGGTGACTTGTTCCAGTGCCTCATCACCCATAAAGTAAATAATCTCTTCCTAATGTCCAATCTAAATCTCTGAGTTTAAAACTGTTGCATAGTCCAGTCCTAGAGAAGGTAAGTGAACACTGAATTTGACTTAATGTTTCCCTCACTTACCAGCACTTCCTTCAAACAAGTTTTCCAAAACCACTCCCCCTCTGATGACATAAGTGATCCTCATGCCCAGGTGTTTGCAGAACTTCTCATTACCTGGAGTTAAGACCTGTAAGACTATTGCATGAGAAAGGTTTCTTATCTCCTGAAATATTTTCAGAATAAAACCTTCTAGAGACAGTTTCAGTATTACCCTTTTTGCTTTGAAGTCTTTTTTTATTTGACCTTTGAAACAAGTATTTCACAGGATTATTTGTAGCTAAGGAACATGATGGAGAACTTGAAATATTCTCTCTTTCTGCCTGTAATTTGTTACTGTACATACGTTTTTATTCTGAATTGCACCTCTACTTCCAATGTGTTCCATCTCTACCAGCTGGCAACTGTTATTGTGCAGTAACATTTTCTCAGTAAAGAGGCATTTCTGAAGTGGTTATTTCTGCACGTGGCACCTCCAAATGTTTTGCTTTGTCTTAACTAAATGCCCACCTCTTTTTTCTGGGGTGCCTGACAATGCCCTTTTAAAATCTTTTTTATTTCATAGTTTCCCTGAGGATTGTGGGAGAAGTGCAATAATGATAATCCATTTACCACAGTAGTGTTTGGACTAATCAGGCCCTCACAGACAGTAGATATAGATTTCTTTATAACTGAAACTGTAATTTTCCCATAACCTATTTGCTACTCCATTTGAAAAGGTTGTGAAATCAGATCACTAATAACCCAAAAATCCAAGGAACAAAAAAAAATTAACTTTTTCACATAAGATAGCTGCTATGAATATTGTTGAAATGAGAAAATCAAAACACTGAACTCCCATTCAGTTTTAAGGAGAATCAAATCACAACAAAGATCTTTTTTAAAAGTCCTGGCTCAAACTGCAAAAACTCTGTGAAATAAATCATGGTTTTGCCAGTTTGAGGACTATGACTTTGACACACAGAAAAGGTTATGCAACTTGCTTAAGATCCTTTTGAAGACCTGAGTGGAGACCTGCTGACTCCCTGTAAGTGTCTTTAAGATTCAACACTGTCCTCTTTCCCAAAACGATTGCCAAATCCTTTCAACAATTCAGCAAGACACTAGACCAAACACGAAAAGAAAAAAAAGGGGCAGGAGGGATCACAGTTCTTGCACAAATGGGTTACTTAAAAGTGTTCTAGATGAACAGGAAGGAAACAGTAAGCACATCTTCATTCACTGATGCCCTTGAAGCCCTGACTTAGGGGGAGGATACAGCTTTCCTTGGGACTGTTGATTTTTTTGTACAGGTGATGTTCCCATCTTGCCGCAAGGAGAGTTTGTGTGCTTGTGAAGTGAAATTAGTCTGTAATGATATAGAAAAGTGTCCATCAAAAGAGAAATCAAGGGTTCAATGTAAATCAAAACCACAGAGCCCTAGTTTATTCCCAGGGTTCAAGACCCAGTTATAAAGCACTAAGAACTAGTTTACCGATATTAAAGGCTGTAATCATTTTTTTTTTTCCTTATTTTTTAACTTATCTTAACATTGGTCTTAAGTGGCCTTCTAATAAAAAAATTTTGCATATTTTTCTTCAACTTCTATAGCTGACCTCTACAGTACTAACTAAAAAGCCACTGGTTTTTCGATCTTGCAGAGACAATATTTTGTCCACAGCAGCTGGGAAGAAGCACTCTGTCTGTGAAAACATGCAAGTAGAAAATAAACTCAAGAATGCTGATGCAAAAAATAACTTGTTTTGGCAAGTTCAAGTATTTATGCGTGTATATCTGCAAGGTGTTGGTAGCAAAGCTAATTTCTACTTCATCCTAATATTGTAGAAGAATAACCAAAACAAAATACAAAACCCCCAAATACCAGTGCTTGCCAAGTGGTGGACAAACAAAGCAAAAAAGCTCTGCTGGTAGCAGAAAAATATTTACTTCCCAGCATCTAAAATTGTTATGGGCATTAGAGAGTATTTAGGAAAATGCCTTTTAAAAAACCACTGAAGTGTTATTTTAATAACTTGAAACAGTAGACAGAGTCAGTGCTACTGATGCACGAAGATAGGCTCTGTTCTTTCTCCTCCTAGCAGGTTGAATTAAGGACTGCCTGTACCACCCTTGCAGACTGATCTCTTTGTTAACCATCAGCCCTCTCTGTGCCAAGACACAGAGTTCAAAACAGAACTTCAGAAGTAAAGCCCCTCTTCTGAAAACGTAAAACCAGAACCAAAAGTTTGAGCTGGCCAAAGCATAATCCCAGGACATGACAAAAATATTGGATTTCCAATTTCTTGGCTGTTGCGTGTTGCCTATTTTCAGTACCATGAAAACACTGGTTATTGTGGCCATCTGAACGCCTGCTGAAAAAGCACTGCCTCTGCTATTTTATCATGGCTCCCCAAAAGTAGCTGTTTGCTGTCTATTGCTCAGAGGTTTCTTGATACAGCACAGCTATGCAAAAAGACAGCTGTCCCAGCATGCAAACTGCTAACTTGCTACATGTGAAGCCACACTTTCTCTTGACAAGACGGCAAAACTGTCACCCTGGCCAGTTTCTCTTGTATCCACCCTGTTGTAAAGCACCCGACTGATATTTATAAAATGTCCTCTGTTTCCTTACAAAGAAACAGCTATGACTCCACTCATACCCATTTAAAGACTTATTAAACTCCCAATCATATTTTTAATACTTTCTCAGTCCAAGGACTGTTGATTTGATGGTGCCATATACAGCTGTAAACATTGTAACCTCAATATTTCTTCTTGATTAGTGTATGATAAACCAGGCTCAGAGAGTCTTCTGAGGTGCAAAATAATCTTGAAACTCGAGCTGGAGACTTTTGAAGCAAGTGCTGTTCAGCAAGCTTTCCTGTCCAAGCACTGTGACTGTGACAAGGTGCTCTGTGCCTCACGCTGGCTGTCAGTCCTCACTGAGCAGCTCAGAGACGCTCATCAGAGTCAACCTGTGCAGGGCTGTGCCCACACCAACACAGCAGCCTGCTGCAGCGCCCAGACAGACCCTGCAGGGTGGAATGAATGTGCCTCTGAGTTCCCCACACAAATCACCGGGGACTGGCCTTACAACAGAGACACATGCACACAGACATCAAGGATGAAAGCCAGTGATGTTTAAAGCCATGGAAGGTGATCCCATAAATCATAAGGAAGGTCTGACTTGCAAAAAGTGTCTTATTTCTGAAAGCCAGGTGAAAACTCATGGCTCAAATAGAGTTCTCCTGCAGACTTCTTGCAGGGTAAACATTACTCTGGAACATGAACTGCCTATGTTGCTGTGACACAAACAGGCTACTTTTTTGAAGCTTTGTAAAACTCCCAAGAATGTTGTGCTCCCTTCCTAAGAATTTAACAGTAGCTTTTTCACTTAAGTTCTCAGTAAAAATTAATTCAGATGGCAGAAGTATGATAGAACAATAACACCTTGCAGTAGCACTTGCTTGTATCTGCTTCACTTGAATATCTTAAGCCTATATCCTATATTGTTTCATTTGCTTTTCAACCCTGAATCACGAGTCTCCTGATAAGCTGATCTAAGTTGATGTAGTAAATCACACTTATTTTCTATATGTCTTTCTTAAAAAAGGAGTGTTTTGACAGGATTTTATTTAATACAATTTACTTTCTGATCCATAGTTATTAAGGAAACAGTGCTGCATTTACTGCCAGTAGTGAGAATCATGGCTTACTATCCATTTGGTCACAGTTAAGCTGAAATACCCCCACAAATGAAGCACAGTCATGTAATTTGTATATGCACTTACTGACCAATTTTTTCTTACTGGGTTTTATCACTTTAAGGACAATAAATCAGAGGGGGGTGCAGGGCTGCCCCCACCAGCTGTGCCCCATTCACACACAGAAAAGTGTTAGTCCTGTGAGCTCGGCTGTGTTTGAGCTGACAAACCCTGCTAAAAGACAGGACAGCAGTAATGACCCAAATTGCTTCCAGAGCAGCAAGCACCTCTGCATGGGGCTCTGAAGGCGTTGAGATACAGCAGCTGGGACAGGTGTGATCCATGCTGAATGTGTGCTGCATAAACACACAGTTTTTACAGCTGAGAGTTTTAAGAATTGGCATTAATGTAACCAACTGCCTGGGAAGTCACACTTTAAAAATCCAAACAAAACTTCTTTTTCTGGGTTCTGCCTCTTATTTGAGTTAGATTTGTACGAAGAGATGAAAAGACTAAGTTTTCTAAATACCTGGTGCATATTACATACCACCTTAGAGCTCCCATTAATCACATACAGGTGTGTAGCACAGTAATAACAGTTACAGAAAACACTGACTGGGAACCTCTCCTTCACTGCATTTTCATATTGTCTATGCTCTCAATGGAATGAACTGCTGTGGAATCTAACTGGAACTCATGAGTTACAAGAATAGGTCAGAAAGCAGTTAGACATCAATGAGGACACATCCCAAAGAAGTCTTGGGCATCTGGGATGTATGTTCAGTAACTGGAAGAGTAAGAACTGTGCTCCCAAATGTTCAGCAATCAGGTTTGCATCTAATTTGAATACTGCTTAACTAATGGGGATGATGCATCACAGGTCTTAACCACTTCTGTTTCTACATTTGGTTGTCTTTCTATGCTTCCTACCAGTGGTGAAGAGTATGCCTTGTAGTTTTCTTGTTTAAAACTTTGTGGTAGGGTGCAGCAACATCAACTCAGGCATGCTTTCTGTAAAAGCAAATAGTGGTTAAAAAAAACCACCCCAAACTCGAAAACCTTTCTAGAAGTTGCCAGATAGGACAGCTGAAGGGAATGTTATTATGACTAAGGGGCTGGATTCCATGCACAAAACAGCTATTTCTAGTGATAAAGCATAAAGGTTAAACAACTGAGGACAAGACTGCCAGATGTAAAATGGAAAGTTTCCAGTTTAGGAGCAGCAGAGGAAGAACATGAATTAATATGGAAGGACCAAATTAGCGTTATAAAAACCCTCCAAGCCAAACCAAATGCCATTGAAAATAAACTCAGGAACTCTGCCCCTCTTCTGCTCCCTGCATTCCAAGGAGGACTGAATTTAGAATAACCATAGGAAATTTTAGACAAGTCTTGCACTTAAATGCAGAGCAAAGGCTTTAAAAGTTAGAGACTGTATGTGCTTCAAAAACACTATTAATCACGCTAGATTCTTCTTCAGTACTTCTGCTTAAAAGGAAATAAATATTTTGGACATAAGTTTTCTCACTAGTTTTATCTTTAGTGGAATTGGTAAAGATCAGGCTGATTCTTCAACAGTTTTGAAACTGGGGTATTAAATGATAATTTCTACCTTTTTATTAACTGGAAGAAAAAACAAATACACACACACAAAACAAACAAAATAAAAACCACATTAACAACCAAACACTTTGGAAGTACACAAAATCCACTGGCTGCTGGGTTTCCAACCTAGACTATATTTCAGTGGTAGCTTTGTTAGCTCTACATAGAGAGATACACTGTCATTCTAGGGGTCCTATACTGCATTCTTTGCAGATGGCTCTCACTGGTCTCACACACATTTTTGTGTCATGAGCTGGCAGGTATGAGTACACTGTGGTATTCCTCAAATTGAAGATCTATCATGGATTGTTCAGTCCATAAAAGACTATTACAGACTTTCAACTGGACTCTTGGAACATGCGTGTAGCAGATTAAACATCAGCACTACTAGACTGATGGTTGGCTCAGCTGTGGTATACCTTTTCTGTTGAGCCTGAATTTTAGAAAGCTTCCACAGGATCTGACAGCAAGAGGAGCTTCCACACACAGCCAGGATCCACAAAAAGCAGACATGCAGGGAACTGCACTGAAAATAAATGAGAGGTACATGCAAGAAAAACCTGATAGGATTCAGTACATTTAAGCCGAAGAGGATCAGGAAGAGCAGAGTGTCAAATGCTGCAATTAGATGAACAGATTTCAGGACTCTGAAGATAACAAACAGTGGCATGACATCTTACGATGCTGCATCTCTTATATGGCTACACGGTGTATCTGCAAGAGCTTATGTTCCCATATGGATGGACACCAAAATTCCAGCATAGAAATTGGTAACCATGGGTAAATCAGTAGTACTCAAAATTAGCACAATAATTTTGTCATTGATCCCCTCTGATTCAATTCCTGATCACCTAGCAATATCATCAGCAGGTCTGAACATCTGAACCTACCAGGCAAAATTCAGAAGCCCAATAGTCCTATCTGATATTTATGAGACACCTGACAGTGAAGTCCCACTTTCATTCGTGCAACATCCACGATTATGTCAAACACACAACTGCCCTCTGCATTTTAGAGACACAGCCTGCAAAGTGGTTTAAGTTGACCTAACATTTAGATACATCCAGGCAAACAGAAGAAAGAACTAGGAACCTCCTCCCTTATGTTTCAACGCTCATTTCTAAAAGCTGCATCCAAATTTTAAGAACAAATAAGATCCCTAAAATACCAAGGTTCCCTACATTACGAGGACAGTCTGGAAAACTCCACAGAAATGCAAATGTAATCAGTCATTCAAAGAAGAAAATTATTTATTCACAACAACTAATCTTCTATTGTTTCTCAACACTGCAATAGATGATATAAATACATTTCACAAGCATGAACAATAAGGTAATGACTATTGCTGAAGAAAGAATGTGGCAGGAGATGAAACAGTGGATACTAGGTTATCCCCTTCACTTGACAGGTGAATGTACTCTGTGATTCCCAAATAATAGTTCTTAATCATTAAGTATATTGAGCAGGATAGGTTACTTACTCTTCTACAGTCAAAAAATCATATGGAATGTTAATTGATGGGAAGTAAAATCTATCCCCTCTGAGTTTACTAATGGGATTCATCTTACTTGAACTTAGCTATATGAGTAAGCCATCTAGTTCAGCTTCACCTGTATCATCACTGGAGAGAGGTAACGACCTCTTGCTTCAAACTTACCTGTCTCAAACAAGCTGGAGAGATTTTCCCTTCCTCCCCCAAACCATTCAATGCTCTCCACCAATTTTGGCACAAGTGTAGATAATTTGGTCAGACTGAACATGTACCTTTTAGCTAAAAGGCACGTGAAATAAATCTCACCTCCTGTTCCAGAAAGAACATTACAAACTCCTTTAGAAAATACGCTTGTCAGGTCAGAGAGAACGTAATTAGCACTTAAGAGGGCTTCTTGCAAAGGAGCTACAATCATTGGCTCACTACTGTTTACAGGGAAAGGAACTATTGGCATTTGCAGAAGAGACAAGACGCAAATCAGTGGCTCTGTCAGGAGATAGGTACCCCAGACCATGCTTCTCTGATAAAACTGGAACCTAGGACAGTGAAGGAAGGAAGATCTACATGCTCTCAGACATGCAGATAAAGCCAATATATGTCTTTATTCTGATAAATGGTGTAAGATCAAGCTTTAGCTTCACAGCTCTGCAGTTGCACAGCAGAGGGAAATACAGCAAGGAGAAGCTGACAATGATATCATGAGAATCCTAAAAAGGGTGAAAAAGAAAATACAGAAACCATTCAAACCTCCAAATATAAGTGTAGGCCCATGCAAAAATAATGCACTACAACTGCAGGATCAGACTTAGGTGGATTATATTTCATTTCTTATAATCTACTTTTGCCCAAAATAGATTACATCTTTCTAATGTAGATAATGAACTTTCTGCATCTCTAAGGGTTTGGCTGCTAAATCTGCCTGCTAAAATTTGTTCACTGGCTAATTTTATGAAGCACCTTGTTCCATGTCTAGATATTGAGAACTTACTCACAGGCGACTGAACTTACTCACTTATTAAGGCGACTGCTGTCCTGCACTTCCTGTGTTGGCGTCAATATTTTGGGAGATTTCACAACAACTATCCCAATGACTTGCTAGTGAACACACAAGATCAGCTAACATGGCCAAAACAGGTATACTCAGGTTGCTGCTGGAAGGCAGGAAGGTAAAAAGACAGGGGCTGACGATATAGGTATATGGCTGTGAGACCCAGAAAAAGTCCAGGAAGTGTAAGATAATATACAAAGATAAAAGACCTCTGTTTACAAAGCTGTCACTTCAGAGTGGACTTTCTCTTTTTATTCAAAAAGCCAAAACTAAAATCTCCATCGAAAATACAGAAATACCAAGTATTCTGCAATAGTGTTCACACCCTCAGTGCTAATGCAACACAGATACATAAGAACTGAAGTCAGTTGTCAGTCAGGGGGTTAAAACTCTTTCTTGATGTAGGTCAGTATTTCCAGACAACCAGAATATAAAAGCAAAACAAGTGACCTCCATGCCTGTTAAAAAAAATCTCCAGCAGAGTCTGGGTTTATGAAATGACTGGGCATGATGCAAATGTTGGCCACTGAACTGAAGAGAGTGGCCTACTTGTCACTCTAGAGAAATTGTGGTCAGACAAGAATAAAATTGTAACAAAACAGCACTGGAGATGAAGATGTTTTCCACACTTGAAAATACATGCCTTGCCAGTTCAAGACTGTCCTTTAACCAACGTGGCCTGAAGGATGTGCGCTGACCTGGGCTGACCATGGCAGAGATGTTCACCTGCAACTGTTCTGAAACGGAGTTGAAACATTGCTCCTGATGGAGCAAAGAACAAGATGGTAGTCTGCCAGCTCTGAAGGGTTGGATATCCTCAGTAGCCCGCAGGACAGAACACCCTATTAGTTGGGTGGCTAGCCTGTTGTGGACAGGCTGTGTATCTATATCCTTGAAAAAGTAAAGAAAGATGTTCCTCTCAGCTCACATCTTACAGGCACTGTAAGCTCTCACTTTGAAGCCCTTTCATTCCCACTTCCTGTACACCCAGCAAAGGTTAAAGCAATTCACTCAGAAAGATGCAGATCATCTCAAACTAAATCTGAGGTTTGCTTTATCTAATTTTTCAGAATCAAAGATATATTTGGAAATAATTTTCCAATAAATTTGGAAATTTTCTCAGTTGATCTCACTATTAGGACTACTCAAGCTCCTCCTTCGCACTTCCTCCCTGCACAGCACCACTAGCACCTGCTTAGGAGAAGCTATAAGCTAGCACCTTTCACAAGTATGCACTGTGGCTGAATTTTGGGTGCCAGTCAATTTTCGTGCTTGATGTGCAACAGAGGAAGCTGCTGCCCATAATTACACAAATCTACCCATGACAGGCAAGTGTCCTGCCTTTTAGCAGGCTCCTCACTTTACGCCGTTCACTGAAATGCACTCTCCCTGGCCCAGTGCATGGAGAATCTGTCTTGCTTCCACGTTCTAGTGAGACAAAGTGAGGCAGCGCTGGTGGGTACAAATCATGTTTCTGCTGTGGATCTCTTCTCGGTACAAACATGACTGGCTGCTACCGCAGCTGCATTAGTGACAACTCACAAAGTGAGAACACTCAGGCTGAAGGTAAGCCATGGAAACTGGTTCACCTTCACAACTATGTGAAGTGAAACAAATTGTTCTGCTTTTCATGAACTTAATTGCTTTCAATATATGTGATTGCTAAAACCAAGCCAGTACAGCATAAATCCTGCAAACTGGGTGGACTCCTGAAGCTGTGCCTTTGGCTTTCCAGCTGCATTGACCTTACTGTGTCCATACACAAAATCACCACATTCCCAAACGGCCTGGTGTTGCAGGGGAAGAGGAGAGGCACCCCTTAGACTGCTCTTGCACAGAGTAACTATCCTGCAAATTGGAAGCATGTTGAATTACACGGCAGGGAGATATGGCACTTGGACTTCTCCTGGTGCTGTGTCAAGGTAAACAACCTGCCCATCCATAAGGGTTGTGTAAGCCTGGAGGAGGCACCTGTAAAATGCCTGCCCAGTAGCAAGGACCCTTCTTCTTTCTCTAGTAAGTACTTCTGGAGGACTGATCTGCTTGTGAGAGGAATGTCCTGGCTACTTATGCCATGCTAGCTAGCAAGCAGTTCCATAAACAATGATTTTTGCATGGTTGTCATGGGTTTCAATTCTGGTTTTCAGTTCTGCTGACTACATGACACGTGGAAGGTGGAATCACAATATCAGGCAGAGTGAAACAGTACATGCAATTCTTTTCTCTTGTGTATTTTCTTTGGAAACGCACTCTGACAGAATCAAATAGAGCTGTTATTCTTTCAGCCACCTCTAACAACAATCATGGTCTCAAGTTAATAAAGACACACAACAGCAAGTGAATCTGCACACAAGGTGGCCACCTATAATTCTGCGCTGTGGGCTGCTTAGCGCAAGAGATTATGGTGTCTCTCTGGAGTGCAGCGTGTAACAGCAAAAATTGATTTGGGGCCATCACCAGGTCTTTCAGTGGAGATTAACAGCATCTTCTTTGGCAGTCAGCCAGAGGCATGTGAAACAGCCTACAACAGCTCTCATGACATCCAATACAAATGAAAGAGCTTAGTAACAGACGGCAAGCATTCTTCTTTTCCAGTAGAGAAGCTCAGGCACTTAGAAAATCTACCCTACACTGAATAGCAAATAAACTGCATACATACAATTGGACAGAGAGATGGGTTCTCGTGTGTATTCCAGCTGGCTACATCTCAGAAGATTAGCACAGGCATCCCCTGCTACTTGGATAAACTCTACTGTAGAATAAAACTGCTTCCTATCAGTCTAACAGAAAAGCCTCTGCTACGTCACTCACTGAGTTCACTCACTGCCATCCTGGCTCAAACAGAAGGGAAGGACAAAGACACACTAAGATGAACAGAGATGCATCTTTCTGCAACTCACAGAAGGAACACTGACTTCACAGATTCAGACCGTTACTTCCTGCTTTCAGCATTTTGTTCACCAAATTCATTCACAGAGGAAACTGAGTAATCCCAGGTAGTTTCCTTTTGAATCTAGTGACATTTGTGTCCTGGAAGGGAGACGAGCTTGTTTCTTCTAGTTAGAAATGTCTTACCCGCCAGCACGTTTTGGGACAAGGAGCTGCTCTTGACTGTGGTAGTAGTGTGAGACATTCACAACCTAATTCCTCAGAGACTGGCGTTGCCAGCAAAATAAGGCACCTAAGCAGTGAAGTGGTTGCAAGCAAGTCATCATCTGGCTCTTTCTGAGGCCATCGGTGGGATCTACTGTGCCTTTGTGAGGATTTGGTAATACTGCTGTATCTTTTTTCTCCAAAGCTGGAATTGCTTTCACAGGTGGGTTGACAAAGGGAAAAGGGAGCGTATTTTTGAAATTATAGGAAATGTTGCCCACATCAAATGCTCTTCTCTCCTCCCCTTCAGTTTTGCAGAAAGAAATTAACATTTAATGTAAAATAGCCTGCTTTGATAGGTATAAAATAGCTGTCTGAATGCCCCATTAAACATCTTCCACACCTCAGGGGTGACAAGTATCCAGTCATAAACTGCAATTTGGTATGGATTTTCTAAGTCACAGGTTGATACAAGAAGCAGTTATCACTCTCCGATCAGTATAGAGGCATTACACTCTAGCAGTACTCTTCGATGGACACAGCAAGCAAAGCAAAGGCCTTTGGTTTTCAACATATGGCTCCCAGAAAAATGTTAGCAGAGATTATTTCACCAGCATAGCCCTGAGACAGCAATAAAATGTAATTCTCTGATGGACAAGTGCCATTATTTGTCTTGACTGTAGTTATCACTATTCATCTTCTATTTGCATGTCATGTAAACATATACCATATTTTGTAACAGCACACTGTAATCAAAGCTTCTGCCCCAGTGACAAATTTAGTTCTGTCAAATATTTAACAGCAGACATTTACATGTGTGATCCACAACTCTAATGAGAGCCGGTGAGCACTGGAGGACATAACTGCAAAGAAAAAAAGTCACCCTTCCATCCTCCCAAGTCCAAGATAGTAACAGAGATTTCACTGTTAAGATTGCAAATTTGTCATCTCCAGTCTTCAACCTCAATCCCTGGGCGACAGAAATGAGGAAGAGGAACAAAGAGAGGAGACTAAGGTGATCACAGGTTTGCAAAAACAATTTTCTGCAGGCTAGGTTCTAATGTCTTTGTAAGTTCCCTCCATTTAAATCAACTGAGAGTTTTGGCTGTCATTCAGCATTCCTAGTTTAAGCACCTGTACAGAATTGAAATTCTAGGTGACTTGTGAAGCCATCCTCCTAAAGTAAGTGCCTCATTTCCTCTGTATTGCCAAACGAGAGAGGTGCCCTTAAAGGCCTCTGGAGAGAGGTCCTATTAGCTCCTCTTAGTTAGAAATCTTCCTCAAGAATCTGCCTGCTCTTACAGACAGACCTGCAAACTCCATCACAGAGCAACACAAGTCTGCAATTCTCCTGTGTGCCAATTCAAACTCAACAGCTTCTTTCAATTTATTCAAAGAATCAGGTCTTTTCCCTTTCCATCTGACTCTAGAAAGCAATAATCTTCAGAAGTACTTTCCACTCTCCACAACATCCTGGATTTCTAAATGAAAACTGTCTTCCTTCTGTCAAAACAAGCTGCATCTCTCTTCAACTTCTTACTTCAGGTTGCATCATCCTTTGCTGTTCTGTTGTCTCATAAGCGTTGCCAACTCTGAGCCACAGAGTCATTGATTCTGCAGTGGCTGTATGAGAATGGGTCATCTGAGTCCACTGGGCGGGCAGGAGGAAGAAGGCCAGCTGTCAAGCAGTCAGCATAGCAGGAGAATAGTATTTTCCCCCAGATCAGTTATCGACATGATGTGCCTGTGTAGGCTGTGCCAGAGCACCAGGCAGTGGACACTGCTGGAGTCGTGTGGAGCCTCCTCCTGATGAGCTGCCCTAAGCTCTGCCTACCCCTGCATTCTCTCTGTCCTGTAGACTTTGCATCATTAAATGCTGCTTGTATCTAACAGAGGATAGGTACTTCAGCAGCCAGGAAAGCATGTATGGGTTACACATAAAAAGGATACATGACAGAACACACAGTATCCAACTTCAATCTTTACTTGATCACTAAACAACATGGAATGTGAGACAGAGGGCTTTCCTCTACTTCTGTGAAGCAAAAGTCCCTGTCTCCACTTGCTGACTGCTGTAATTCAATCTTATTTTGCTGTAGTGTGTTTGAACGCTGTACTCTGTGCTTGAGGTGGCTCTAGCAGCTGTGTCGAAGACTGGCAGGAAAGGGAGCCCATCACAGCACAGAGTCCTGGAACTCAGATACATCCCATCTTGCAGAAGGCCTCTTTTCTATGAAGTAAGGCCTTTACTATGAAGTACCGACCAGTAAGACAAGAGTTACCGCTCCCTGACAGTCCTAGGGAAACGCAGGATTGCAGTCATGTTCATTAACCTACAGCAGCATTTCTATCGAGGAGAGCATTTGCATCAAAGTCTGCCCTACCACAAGGAAGTGGCAAGTAGGGGGAGGGAGAGACAGGGAGAGTCTGGTTTGCTCAAAAGGTAGTAAAACTGATAAGGGATCAGCATTAAATCGATGTGAGAAGAAAGCTGTCATTTATTACTTCCTAATGTGACATGCTTCAACCTTTTTCCAGAAACAAAGAGACTAAGGAAACAAAGTAAAAGTCAGGATCAATCCCTTGTGTTTCTCCTGGCATGACACCTTTCTAAGAAAACAGCTTTTCTGAACTCACGCCCAGCAACTTCAATGACCTTGATACAAATCTCTCAATCTTGGTACCCCGTCACTCGAGTTAGCAAGAATCTTAGCTATTATCTGCAGAAGTAGCAAGTTTCTAGTCTCATCTCGCTCACTGGAGCTGGAGGGTGTTTAAAAAGGTGACTTGGTGAAGTTTTAAAAAAGCTACAAAAGAGGAAAAAGTGGGCAGATTAAAAACATGTGAGCTAATTACTTTAACCGCATGTTTTGATTGTATTTTGTAATTGTCGGAGGGAAGCTTTCCCTAGGGACTGTTGGAAGGTGGAAATAGGTGAGCTGCTGCTGGGGACCACGGTTCTGTGGTGGGCTGTAAGCACACACCGTTCAGCTCTGCATCCCCCCAGAAAGCTGTGCCTGAATAGTGACAGAACTCTCATATTTCCATGTTTGCTGCCCCACAGGGATTTGGCCGACATGTGCCTTTGATGCCAATGCAAGGGAAAACCACTCCCAAATGAATCTGTTTAAGTGTCACTCAGCAGCAATCTAAACTCTGCAGTAAAAGGAACAATTCTGACTTACTCTGCAATAACACAAGCATTACAAAGGGCAATGCACTTAGCTGGGACTCACAAAAGACCAGAAGTGATATTAACATCAAAGGTACACCTTTTCTCACAGTCATGTCTACTTTTTTTGGCAGCAGATAGGGATATGGAAAATTGCTGGGGGAAAAACATTCCAGAATTAATATCCCAGTACTGGTATTTTTTAATATTTTGAACATCTTCTGCAATGGCCGCTTACTGTTTTTCAACCTAGGAGACTCAAGAGTTTATTTCTAAACTGATTTTGTTTGGAAAATGTTAGCTTAACCTTTTAGCCATCCTTACTAGCACTATTTTACTTACTGCATGAACAGCTGCTTACAAGATACCCTGCAATCCATCTTCCTCAACACCAGAAGCGTTTAGAGTTAAGGACAACTACAGGCAAGCAAGGCACAGGCATAGGTTAGCAGTAACCACGTGTGTGATTTGACTGAGTTATTTTCGGTTTAGTTTACAGAAATAAGGCCATTTTACTTGTGTTTTCATGCATACATATCTATTGGTGGAGGAATATCCCTGGGTGAGATTTCCTATGTGGTATCAGTTTGTGAAATAACAAACTGAGTCTGCTGATGTTGGAAATGCAGCCTTTTCCAAGTTCTTTTTCAGTGTATTTTTTTTCTCACATGCCTTTCTTGCAATAGGAGAGTTGCTCTCTGTCTCGTGCTTACGTCAGCCCAGAAGACCCTCCCAGGCAGTCTGTGGAATCAGAGCGTAAGCTTCTTGGCACGTGTTTAATTTCTGTTAGACTTAGAAGCATCAGAAACGGAACTAAAATCTGCTTTCTCAGAAAATATATTCTTCTCTCATTCTCCAGAAAACCTTAGCCTTAGACTACTAGGAGATGACTGGCACTCAGAGAAAAGCAAAACAAAAAATTCATAAAGCTGGCTTCTGGGCACATAAATGTTGATGCAAAAGTCATTTCAGTCTGATTTACAAATACCAAGGCAGTGCTCTAAATGTATCGCCCAGATCATTAGAAAAACTAATTCTGAGAGACATAAATGACCTAATGCTCCATCACATGCACTGGGAAATAGCAAAGTCACAGGGAATGACGACACTTGATAAATAAAAAATATTCGCTTAAAAGTAAATGTTCAGTGGAAAGACTGGCTCATTCTTTAGAAGTGCAAAGTTTGGGCTCGTTAATTTCACATGTAATGAAACCTCACGACCTAAGTGAAATTCAGAAGCCTCTGGCCTCTATCCTTCCGTCACTCATTGAAGATTTACTAGCAGATTGTGTGAGTTCTCATATTACTATAATGAAATTAATGCCTGAAACTATACACGAGTGTAATTTACCGCTCACACTGGGAAGTGCTTGCATGAAGTGATTTACTGTGGGACCCCACCGACCAGAGCGGATTCACCTTCACCTGTAGGTACCGGACTTAATGCACTCCCGCAGTTCTGAGTTAAGAGTTGGGAGACACCAGCTCCAAGAAAAAGAGGAAGTTTGTTTGCACCTGAAGTGGAAACGAAAGCCCTCCACAATGGACCTGCTCACCGCCCTCCGTTCTCATCTCTGCTCGCCGGAGTCCCGGTGTCCGGCGGGACCCCAGTGCTGCAGCCGTGCCCTGCACTCACCCACCCTGCCTCACCTGCTGTACACCAGGCACTCCATGTGGTTGATCTCCTTGTCGGAGCGGTAGCGGCTGTAATCCTCCCACAGGTCCTTGATGGCCGTGACCGCCAAGATGAAGAGCACGGGGGCCAAGGCCAGCTCCGGCTGGAAGGCATTGACGGCTGGAACGAAGTTGAGGAGGGCGATGAATACAAAGTAGACGTTGGCCAGGCGGTGGAACTGCTCAAAGAGGTTCTTGGGTAGGAAGGACAATGCCGTGTACTTGGTGGTCTTGAGGCGGTTGCAGGCCAGCACCGTCCTCTTAGACTTCTCCGGCTCGGCCTCAGGTAACAACAGGCTGGAGCGCACCAGCCGCGTCTTACTCTCCTTCTTCTTCCTCCGCCTCCTCTTCCTCTGCCTCTGCTTCCCCTCCGGCAGCACCTGGGGCGCTCCCTCTCCTCCTGCCGTGCCCTGGGACATAACTGCCGCCCCGGTGTCCTGGCCCGGGCAGCGTGGGCAGCTCCCACGGCCAGCCACGGCCCTAAGTTATCATCCTCCGCCGCCCGCCACGGCTCTCCTTTCCTCTTCCCCTCGGGGGCGGGCAGGGGGAGGAGGGCTCTCTCAAACCCGCTCCTAGCCGCTCTGCCGGGACCTTCCTCGCTTTCTCCTCCTCCTGCTGGCCCGGGGAGGGGGCGTGGGGAGGCGGGGAGCCGAGCCCGCCTCGGGCTCTCTCCGCGGGCCTCTCCCCGTCCCGGGCGCGGGGGATGCGGGGCCGCCGTCCCGTGGCCGGGCGCGGGCAGCACTGGGGGGGAGCGGGAAACGGGAGCGGCCCTTCCGCGCCGTCCTGAGCCTGCCCTGAGCGCCAGCCCGTCCCGTGCCGTCGTACAGAGCCGGGAGGACACCTCATCGTAGGCTTTTGACTTTCAGTTAACGTGGGGGAAGGAGAAGGAAGCTCGAGCGAGGGAAGTGAAAATTTCCCACTGAAGAGTCGGCGCTGCGCACCGGCCTTTATCCACGGTGCTCCGGCAGCAGCTGGTGGGAGTTTTTACCAGCTGACTCACGGCCAAACACTCCACTTTCTGCCTGAATCCGTGTGCCACGTATATACCCATGCCCGTGCTTAGCCTGGGAGATAGAAGACATCTCCCGGCTGCTCACGTCTGTCTGGTACGCTGGCTCTGTTGGTGGCAGCCATGCTGCTTGGGACAACCCCAAAGGTGGCAACAAAAAAAATCAGGTTTCCGATGGAAAACATTAGGCACTGCCACCCCCACACACACCCTGGCAGTGGTGTGCTGTAACGCACGTTCGCCTCTGTGGATTTTTCTATTCCCTTGTGGTAGGGTAGGTCTTTCCAGCAAGGATTGGAAAATGTCAGCCTCTTGCTCTGAGGTTTATGCTCTGCACTTTCTGGAGAAACATACAGTTATGGGTCATGATGGATAGACAAGAAATACAGAAGAGAAGATAATCTAGATTGAAAGATTTAGTCTGAAGTCACAAGTAAATAAATCTAGTAAATAAATGCAGAGATTTAAAGAATAAATAATAAGAGAATAAATTATTACTACTGAGTGTGACATGAGTCTTTAGAGCATCCCTTTAGGTTGGGATTTAAGAGCAGACCCTTCAGATGTGCAATTCCTTAGGCAGCATGAAAGGCTGCCACAGGTCACTCCAGGCTGCGTCTAAACTGTAGCACAGATGCATTTTATGGTGTGACCTTTGGTCCTGATGCTGTGATATCCCAAAGTAGGATCATACTGAGTACAAAAGCAAGCCCTTCATACCTGTCAGCATGTTTCTTGTTGTCACAGAAAATAGACATAAAGTATAAACATCTAGTCTTGATATGAGGTCAGGACAGGACTGGGGCATCTTCTGGGGAAAGTACCTAGTCCCACAACTCAGATGCTGCCATGACAAATTTCATGAAGACCAAGAAGTGAAAGCCATTACCTGACCCTCACAGCCTGCATGTGGTGCTGTGTTTTCATCCTTCCTCCATTTGCAGTATGTTCGTAATTGCTCTTTAAAGTGTCCAATTAATTATGAACCCTTTTCAGGCCCTGAGCCACTAGGTGAGTGCTAGTTCAGCACATGACCTGATACTGGTACAGTGTGAAGCCACAGTGAACCCTTTACCAATCCTGCTGTCAACTCTTCTGATGCTACTTCAAATTTTGCAGGGATTTCCTGGGTTGCTCAGCTCTTGGAATATGGAAACAACAAGGTTTTACTTAGTGCAAGGGGAAAAGGGAAAATTGGCCTGTTTTGGGGGTTTTTTTTGCAAAGTCTGCTCCTTTGTTGATAAGGGGGAAAGTACAAAATGTTAAGGGAAAGAAAATAAGAGAAATTTTAAAATCCCTCCCAATTTAAATTTTCTGTGGTTTTTTTGTTTTGTTTGTTTGTTTGCTTTCTTACACTTGGGGTTGACTTAAAGGGTAAGCTGGAATGGACAAATATCCTTTTCCTGTGCTTTGGAAATGCTGAAATGGGATAAGGAGGACATATTATCGTTGTGCAATATTCCCATAAACTGAGTGTCACCCATCCAAGGGCTCCTTGCAGGCAGTGGTGGATACTCCAAAAAGTGAATTGCTGGACTTTCTTCCACTTTCCTACCAGCGTCTGCAACCCACTTTTTTGTGGGGCTCTGGTTCACCCCTGGCTTCCAGGAGCTGAAGCACTGTTCAGGCTTCATCTTTCCTCTAGACGGCCCTTCAACTTTTTAACACAGTGGTTGGTGATTAGAGGGGAAGCAACAGTAATCTTTGTTCCTTTCTTTTGTCAAAGCACATCACCTCTTAGAATAAACTGTTCATATCTTTATCAATGCTGGGTGGCTCACTAATGGCTTGGGTATAGCACATCTGAGTGGAAAGGTGGTGCACACACCAGTGTTGTGAAGTAGTGAGAGCCTGTGCTGGGAGGGCAGGTAAGCCAGTTGCTCAGTCACTGAGTCCACCACATAAAAATGGTGTATAAATCATCAAAAAATGGTGTGTAGATTGGGTTTAGCACTGCATATTCAGCAAACAGTAACTGAAAGTAAATTAAGGATTAGATATGTAGTAACATTAAATGTTCAAACACAGTGCTCAAGGCAAGGTAAGAAAAGACAATTCTCACATTACCCTTAAGCTACTTCTTTAAGAAAAACACCTGTGCAAGTTTGGAGAGCCTAACCTGGGATGAATTGTGCTTAAACCTAGTGGTATTAGCCAAACCTGTGACACCAGATATCCCAAAATTGTCGGTTACAATCCCACAGTTATAAGAAATGGTCTATAATCAGTGGGCTATACTTTAAAACCTATTTCATTTGCATAGTTTTGGAGTGCTCAGGATTGACATTAACAAGATTTCTTCTGCAACGGAGTAACAGGAGAGAAACTTAAAGATATTGAACAGAAGCTGAAAGTTTTTATGGAATTCCCATAACCTGAGTTTTACAAAGAGATATAGCAACAGAAAGATAACAAACAGTTGGGTGGGAGCCTCTGAAGAATTCTGCATTTGTTTCCTAAATTGTTTATTTAAAAGCAGTTTAAAGCTTTTATATTTGAGTGTGGATTGGCAGAGTTAAGTGCCACCCTTGGAAAGTTTCACTATTAAAAAAAAATTAGAAAGTATGCCACACCCCACTGGTCAAGAGCTGAAAAGCTCTTCTCATATCATTGACCGGGACTTCCTCTGTTGCTAGTAAACTGCATTTTAACTAATACAGGCAAACTAAAGTATTGCAAGGCAGTGCCATGAGGAAAGGATGGCTTTCTGTGCAGTCACACGAAGAATCCCAAATTCTGGATATTTATACTAAAACCTGATGAAATGTAATCCATGATGAATAAAAACAAGGGTTAACCTTATTTTAAAAAGCCTGTACAATCTAGTGTTTGTTAGGATTTTCTAGCCAAAATTTTGTCAGTGTAGACACTCCCAAGAATTTAGTCCTTCCTTTCCATTTGTAAATAAAACTGCACAAAGTGTTTGAGAAAGCATGAATATTTGTATCTAAACTCATATCTGACCTCTCCCTGCCCACACAGTCCAAGTATGTGAGGTTGGAAATAAGAGGCAGACAGACAGCAAATTCAACTTTCAACTGGTACAAAACACATATGCAGAAGTCTGGCTCTAGCTTTTGAATACAAAAGGACAAGTATGTTGCTTTTGTTATCGACTGCAGTATACCTGCATCTCCCTTTTATGGAGTCTACTGGAGGAAAGGAGGTGAAAGGAAATTGGCTTAAATCACTCCAGATGGTGCATGGATCTTACAAAGTATCACCCTCAAAAAGCAGAGGCGAACTGTTTTGAAAAGCCTGAGGAGCCAAGAACCAAAGACTAGATTTACTGGATAACCTGAACTAAAATGTGGACTTTTTAGTGTCTTTCAGGGTCACTGGAGCAAAGCACTTTAACCAGGTGATGTCTGAGGATTGCTCTGTGGTCCAATTGCTTCCTGACACCCCTTGATGTCTCCTTCCTGTCCCGAACTCTTCCTTTGTTGTCACATGGCTGTTTCTGACCATCCTTCATCTCACCGCATTTTGCTGGGTATCTGCCCTCTGATTTCTCCTGCCATTAACCTGAATCCAGCGTCCAATGTGCAATATCTCTTGAATTTCAAGCTCCCTCCAGAGCCTTTCCCAGTGCCTGACTCTTTTCTTCAACTGTGCACATTTTCTTCAGATCAAAGACTAAAACTGAAAAAGGAAAGATGTTCTAAGCATCACTTATGCTGATAATATACCTAGTGAGCTCTTTGATAGCCTGGGCCACTAAAAGCTGAGCCTTAAGGTATGACATTGCCTTTAAGGCTAGAAGGAACTATGGGATTTTCTGACCCAAGATACTATATTAAATTGGCCTTTTAGATGCCACACATGCTACAGCTTGAAATCATTACTGAATTGTTATGTGATCAGGCTGGTTGCTTAGAGATCAGATAACCAGTTTTATTCCTCTTCTCAGAGTCATCAGCCCTGATTACGTTTGAAGTATTTTTTATGGCTTGGAGTTTTGTCAGTATGTGAGAATCATAACATCAAGCAAAAAATGCCTTTAGCCTGCTGGTTGCATGGAACAGTTTGAAATTGGCATACACCTGAATGCTGAGAATGAAAACACCGTAGACATAGAGAAAAGATCCCAAATACATTACTGATATAATAACTCCTGATTTGACTTGTTATGGTTTTTGAAAGCTTAGAGTTATCATTATTCCATTTTAACAATTAGCTTATTCCTGTCATAAGAAAGTGAAGCAAATCTAATTTTAACGTAGTCTAATTTACTAGGCCACTTTTGTAATATTTATATGATCCTAAAATAAAGATTTCCCATGTTGGATATTGCCAGAAACATCTGTCAAATTACTCGTGATTCTCCTTTGTTCCAGAGGACTTATTTTAATATTAGCATGCTTAATATTATGGAACCACCCAGAGGCCTTAGTCGGAATCTAGGACTTTAAGAACTATAAAAATAACTGTAAAGACATGGTACCACACATCAGACAAAATCTGTTCTGCCCTTTGCAAATGAGACGTATCCCATCTGGCTTCCTATAAAGGGGACAGGCATGCATGTTTTGAACTAGCAGAAAGAAGGCAAGAGGCTTTCAGTGTGAGCAGCCTGCTGAAAATGCCAGAATTTGATGAGGCAAGACAGCAGCCAAAATGGCATTATTCCTCATTTCCTTCCAGTCTGCAGGAGATATGTAGATACACACAGACACGCACATGCACATGCACATATAGAAGCATATCTATATATACACACACATATCTATATATATATGTTTATATATACCTGTATGTATATATATACTACAAGCAGTCTCACAGAATTATAGAATGGCTTGGGTTGGAAGGGACCTTAAAGATCATCTAGTTCTCATCTCACCGTCATGGGCAGGGATGCCACCCCCTAGAACGGGTTGATCAGGGCCCCATCCAAATTGGTCTTGAGCATCCTGCCAGGGATGGGGCATCCACAGCTTCTCTGGGTAACATCTCCCAGCGCCTCTGAGTAAAGAATTTCTTCCTAACACCTAATCTCTTGTCTTTCAGTTTAAAATCATTACCCCATGTTCTTTCAATATCTGCCCATGTAAAAAGTTACTGTCCCTCTTTTTGATAAGCCCCCTTTAAGTACTGGAAAAATCCAATGAGGCCTCTCCAGAGCATTCTCTTCTCTGGACTGATCAACCCCAACAGTTTGATCCTGACTTTTTAGAAGAGGTGCTCCAGCTCTCTGATCATCTTCATACCCCTCCTCTGGTCCTGTTTGAACAGGTCCATGTCTTTCTTGTGCTGAGGACTCACTCCAGAGCTGGACACAGTCCTCCAGGTGGGGTCTCACAAGAGTGGAGTAGAGGGGCAGAATCACCTCCCTCAACTTGCTGGCCACACCACCTTTGGTTCAGAGCAGAATATGGTTGACTTTCTGGGCTGCAGGTGCATATTGACAGGTCATGTTCAGTTTTTCCTCCACCAGAACCCTCAAGTCATTCTCTGCAGGACTGCTTTCAATAAGTTCTCCCAGTCTGTACTCATCTCTGGGATTGCTCTAACTCTGATGCAGCACATTTCACTTGGCCTTGTTGAACCTCATGAGATTCTTGTGGGCCCACTTCTCAAGGTTTTCCAGGTCCCTCAGGTTGGCATCCCTTCCTTCAGTCATGTCAACTGTACTGCTCAACTTCATGTCACCTTGGTGACTCAATCTCCCTATCCATGTAATTGATGAAGATATTGAAGAATGCTGGTCCCAAGGCAGAGCCCTGGGGGACACTCCTCCACCTGGTCATAGAGCCATTGACCACAACTCTGTCTACATCCAGAGAAATCCCACTCCTTCATTTCTCAACAGGCAGAGAGAGGAGATTTGTGTCCCAAGGTGAGCAAGAGCCATGTGAGAAAGACATGCTCGGTGTTACAGCACTAAGGGAAGTCAATCTTGTGCAGGGCCTGAACAGCCCTGCTGAACCTTTTCAGTGCAATGGTAAGACATTATTGAGGAACAGCTTCTACCTTTTGGAAGCGGGAGCAATGGTACCTAGCAAGCCTCTCACATTCTGCATGCATTTCACTGAAATGTTTTTCCCATCTACCATGCCCCAAGGGCACCTGCATCTCACATCCTGCCAGGTACATCTTGCAGGATCTGCTCCACCACACCTAGCTGTTCAGCCTGATGAGGGATTCGTAGAGCCTGTGTCTGGCATGTAAGGGACTGGAGTAGGAAGGAGGCTACAGTGCTGTGGAATACATGCCTTTGGTTGGTGTCTTGTGTGGAAAGAAGCCTGTTTAGAGAGTAGAGGGCTGCCATGTCCTTTCCTCCATCACCTAAACAGCCATATCCATTCTATGACCCTGTTTGCATGCAGACCCCTGGCAAATGAGCCAGCTGGCCTCCTGTTAAGCCTCAAGAGCTGCGGATTTGGAAATTGGTACTGCTGTATAATAAACTAGATAAAAAACTAGTCAAGGTGTAGGACAGCTGTAAATTAAAGACATAAAGCATTCAGGTAGCTGTAGTTACCTTATAGGCATGGTACAAGTGAAAAATACCACTTTGCAAATGCTTAATAACTAGTAATATTTGAGATGTAAGAAATAGCTGTACAGAGCCATTGATCAGCATTTAGAGCTTTCAGATCTGGAAATTTCTCTTGTAATCTCAACTGGAAAAGTGCTGCCACATTTGGCGGAGAACACTGCCACTTCTAGGACACCAAGAACATCCCAAAATGTGTCAGTAAGAAAATGGATCAGGTGAAGCCCATGCTTAAAAAAGCACATAATTTTTCCACTGACTGCAGAAGTCATAAGTGATTAGTGCAGAGGAAGCTGTTTCCTTGGTGGTATCCAAAGCTAGGCAAAGTAAACTTCCCCCTTAATATCTTGCCCAAGCCAGTCCACAGCAGAACAACCAACACTCCACTGTAAAAGACAAGGTTGAACTGGATGGGGCACTCATAATACAAGATGCATGCAGGAGAAACCCCAGCCATGTAAGAATCCTGTGGCAGCTCAGCTGTGCCTTGTACATCTGCCAAAAATTATAATACAGGGCGGCAAGTTGTCCACTTATGCAGCGGGAAGTCAGAGACAGCTCTTTACCTACTCAACCTCCCCACTTGCAGAAATACTTTTTTTTAAATGTCCAAGGCATTTATTGGGGGAAATCCGTAAGCATTCCTTCAGTCCATCAACCGACATCCTCATACACAGGGACACTGCAGAAGAGGAAATGCAGGAAAACCTATGTAATTAACTGCAGGAGTAAAAACAGACAGATGCTATTTATAGAAACTGCAGTTTGTGAGGAAACGAAAGTTAATATCCTTACTGCAGTGCTGCCAACTCTTGCTATTTCATGGTGAGTCTCACAGTATTTGTTGCTGTTCTTAAAACTGAATGTCCTTGCATAATGGCATCTTGCAACAATCTCAGCTTGCTGAGGCAAAAAAGCATGGTTGAAAAAAACTTGAATGTGGGAACCCCAGAAGCAGAAAATAAAGAGGAGAATATAAAAGGGCTTAATGTTTCTGGAAACGCTGTGATTCTTAAAGCAATTCTATGATTTATTTAAGTCCTGGTGATTTTTAACACCAAGCACTTGGAAGTGATTCTATTTGTACAGGAGCTGCTGTGGGGTTTCCTGTATGCATGGAGTCAACACATATTTCACATCTGTCTAAAAAGAAAATACTGTCTCAGGATATTGTTCCTGAATGCCAGATTGGGTGTCTCTTCAAATGAAGAGATATTTAATGACTCATCATGCTTATATTTTGCTGTATCTAGATTTTTTAAAAACGTTGCCCAAAAAAGCTAATTAAAGATGCTTGAATGAGTTTTTACAAGAATTTGTCTGAGGAGAGCTAGCTATGCCATCACTGGAGAATTAACAAGGGGAAGCTGGGACTCTTCTGCTATTTGGTTGTTAGTCAGGATTGCTTGAAGAGAAAGTTGTGCAAGCCAATGTTTTCTTGCTGGCTAGTCACTACAGCCAGATTTGCCTTTGGATTTTGTGACTCTGCGCGGCAAAACAAGATTTCCATTCAGCTCAGATGCCGGGTATGCAGAGAAGAGAAGTGGCTGCAGGCTGTTACTCCTTCTGGGAAGACGAGTTCTGCTTTCAGTCTGCTGCAGGTCTAGGGCAGAACTGATTGATTGTCTCTTGCCTTAAGCTGACTCAGAATGGCCAGGCTTAGTACAAAATGGTGTAAATGGGCTGTAAACAACGAGATTTGAAAAGAAAAGGAAGAAAAAAACCTCAACAGCAGGAGAGTGAAAGGGTGACTTTCCCGCCTTTGGGGAACTCATCTGTAAGTAGAACTGATTGGAAAAAAATCTGGTTCATTGAGCCTGACTGCTTTGTTGGAAATCTAGTAGCCTGAAGAGCTTTTGCTGAAATTAAGGCAGCATTTTCAGTGGTACCTGCTGTGTTTGTCAGGAGTCTTGTGATATTGCTTATGGGGAGGTTTGCCCAGTCTGCTTTTCCCCTTGCCCCAGCGGCAAGGGATGCCCTAGCGTATGGGATCCCTGACTCTGCAGCACTCATCCTGGTAGCTGGGGCTGTTCTAGCTGCTCTGGAAGCTTGCAGGCCTCTTAATGTGTCTGCTAGTATCAACAGAGAAACTGGCAAATGCAGTACTTTAGTAACATGCATCCTGAAAAATATTTCAAGTAAAGCTTTGGGACTAATTCAGACTATCTACAAAATAATATAGCCCAAAGTAGAAAATTACTTGTAATTTTCAAGCTTCTGAGTAGTCCTGCTTTTAATACTTGTGTCCAAATTCATGGCTGAATACCAAGATCCAAACATACAGTTGTTTGCTACATACTTTAAGAACATTGTGACATATTTCAAATGTGTTGTCTCTATTTATATTATATACCACTGACCATAAGAATAACTCATACTTTTGGCCTACTAAAGCTAATGAACTTTAGTGGAGTCTTGCTTTTAACAACGGTATCTAACCAGGTGTTTCTGCAATGCTAGAATAGGTCTGATCTGCCTTCTATTGAAATGGGTTGATAGACCATTTCCAATTGACAAATTCCCTATAATTTCCCAACAGATTAAAAACCTATAGAGATTTAGAGAGACTCATTATTTGGTTTTTTGTGGTTTGTTTGGGTCTTTTTCCTGGTGTAATCCTCCATGTATAGTGATTGATCTTACTGTTCTGTTGACCTCTCTATCACATAGCAAGCAATAGCTGGTCAAGGCTGTATGACAGTAGAGTGTATGTAAGCATCAGTTACATCAGGGAATGTATACCACAGAAACAGCTGAAAGATGACTTCTAATTCAGCATTCACTAATGCAGTAAATATTAAGACTGTATAAAACATATATAAGATAGAATATTAAAATGGGAGGGGAGGCTTTTTATAATCAACTAGCTTTTGCTGTGTTTGGAAAAACAGAGAATTAATGCTGGCTCTCTTCTGATCTGGAAGAAACTCTCAGTGGTGGAAAAAACTGATACTCCTTCCACCCTGTTGTCCAGAAGCTGAAACTTTCGTAACAGTACTTCCATGGTGCTGTGCTGGTTTATTGACTTGGGAAATTGCTGCGTCTGCTTTGTCAGCAGTGTCAGTGATCCATGTTTCATTCCTTTCCCTACTTACCCTTCCCTGCTGGTCTTAATTTAAATAGGGTTTTACTGTCTGTGTTTTTACATTACCATACTAATCCCTATATGAATGAGAGTGACCATAAATAAGCTATATATATACTATACAGCACCCTCCATATGTGCACAATATAAACACACATACATGCACCCACTGTATGTATACACACTCTGTGTGGACACACACTGGACTAACCTCTGCAGAGCATACAGAGGTGTAGTAATCTGCTGTGGGTAGTGACAATATTGTAATTTGAGAGATTTCTGTAGGCCATTGCTTGCCTCTAGTAATTTAGTTACATTCATTAAGCAAAATCTATCATTTCATACTGCAACTCAATCTCCTCTATGCCTTGCTTGCAAGAAAAGCAGTGGACTTGAGATAAGTAATGTTTTAAATAAATAAGATGTGGGAAACCAGAAGGAATGCCGGTGAAAGGGTGGTGTATCAACAGTAGTTAGAAGAAATCTGAAGAGCAGCCAGCATAACAAATTTAAAGGGTAGAGAAGAACTGCAATGGCAACACAATGTTTTGACCAAAATAAAGCAATTTTTACATGTAATGAAGCAGTAGCCTATAATTTTTAAAGACCCATGCATTCAACAACCACCAGCTGCCTTTCAAGTTTACAGGCTAATATATCTTCATATTAAGAAAGGATATAGTTTATTCTCTTTCAACAAAACACCAGATAGCTAACACAGCAATGAAAAACAGACTTCTTTTTAAAAAAAAACCAAATTCTGGTGAGTACTGTTTATTCTGTTTATTCTTAACATGTTGATTTTTTGTCCACTATTACTCACTCTGCTTGGTTACAACATGAAAACCTCTCTGCTCTTCTGCTCTCTGACTCTCCTTTCCTGCTCCTCTAACTCCCTTTTTCTTAACACAGACCTTGGCCAGCAGCATGATAAACTGTTGGAAGGTATGTGCATCAATCAGAGGAGTGCTGAAGTGTGATCTGCAGCCAACATAGCTGTGCCAGCAGAACCCCCTCCTATGGATTAAGACATATCAGCACAAGTGCTCTTTTACAGGATGACTTTTTTTTTTCTCTAAAGGGCTGCAGAAAGCTCTATCAGCAGAAGTGGAGTTTTCTCAGTCTAATGTGCAACTGGAGTATGAACACTTTGCCCAAATGTAGCCTATCAACACCAAGGTACCTCATACAGCACTCAGCATAAATTTTGCTTTCTGCACCTCAGAGGTTAATAAGAATATCTCCTAAACTCATACCATGGCCTTGGCTCTCTGCCTTCTTCCTCATTCACTCTCCTGCTTTGGCTTCTATCATTCCTCTCAAACTTATCCAAATTTCTGAATTTCACCTCACCACTGTTTATTCTGCATACTGTGATCTTTATTGTCACATTCTCCACACATTTTTTGGTACCTCCTGCCCGCCCTAAGAATATTATTTTCCTATTTCCCAGCTATGAGCATTTTTATATCAGACTGCTAATGCAAGGCGTATAAAAGTGAATCTTTTTGTTCCCTAAGCTCCCCTAATGTACAGAAGACAAATAGCACATCTGGGTCTTTTATTTGTCATCTGGTATTTGGGTTGTTGAAACTTATTTTCATTCAATCAGTTCTAAATTCCTGCTTTAGTATTTATATGTAAACTGATATTCTCAAATAATAACACAATCTGAGTATCTGGGGGTTTAAGGATTATTATTTTTTTGTTACCTGTCATTTACAGAACAAACTAGTTCAAATCCTACAGCACTTATTTGTTCTCTGCCTAAAACCAGTGAAAACCACCTAATCCCTCTTCAGCTTCCAAAGTTCTCGCTATGTCAGTGAGGGGAGAGGATGGCAAGAGGAGGCACCCAGACTCGAGCTGCAGTTCCACTGCTGGGGCTTATTTATACAGAAATGATCAACAATTTAGACAATGCCACTGGAGCTGAAGAGTTACTCTTCAGCTTCAGTGCTAAGAAACCATTCCCCACAGGGGAGCTGATTTGGGATGGAAAAGATGTCTCACCCTATCGGAGGGATAGAAGAGCTTCTGGTTCTGCTGTGCATGCGGAGTGAGTCTGAGGGGTGGCACTTGTGCTGGTATACTGAGGAATTAACATATGAGTGAGTGTCTAAGAACCCGGAAAGTAAAGGGTGCTTCGTAAAGGGGGTTCATCTATTGTCATGACACAGTGGTCACTGACTGCCAGGCCTGAAATCCTACCTTATAGCAGGTGTGCATGAAGCTTTGAGGTTTTTCTGGGAAACTGAGAACTTACATGAGAATACGTTATGTAAATATCAAGTGATTCAGTTTGACTCATGTAATCCTTGGTGCAGAACTCTGTCTTCCTTGACTCCTCCGTGCTTAAAAATAAAGCAGAAATAGACTGGGGGCATATAATCACCTGGAATACTTAATTTTTAGCTCAGTTTTTGGTCCCCAATATTGTTTTGGTTTGTGCCACCTACCAGTCTTTCAGTCAATGTCTGGCCAATGGTTTGGAGCATAATGTGTACCAGATATTTGGGAGAGGATTATGAAGGCGACAGTTTAGCTCTTCAAAAGTGAGTACTACTGTCCTAATAGCCTGCAGAGATTGGGCCCTGGCATATTTTATTGATTATTTTACAAGTAGTCTCTGAGGCTGAATTTTTGTCCTTTCACACTTTTGTTTAACCCATGAGTTTTATGTCTTCTGTTTATGTTCTCTTCTTCACCTGACTAATTTTCTTTGTCTGCACAGTAAACAAAGAAACTAATTTTTCTTACTTGCAGACTACTTTCACCCTAATTCCCACATCCATGTAACACAGAATGCAGAATTAGGTAGTGCACTAACTCCTGGCAGATACCTGCCTCTCATAGAATAAAGCAAGCTCAGGGAGCACTTGCTGATCTTTTGTTGGACAAACGAGTCCTCGAATCTCTTTGCAGATAGAATATTCTTTGCAGCTCATTGACCATCACACAAAAAAGCCAATGCTGTCCTTCATTTTCACATCCTCAACAAGGTGTGGCACAGCTGGGAACTCATCTCTCTGCTCCAGATGTTTCTCTCCACTTTTTTCCCCACTATATGAAGTTCTCTATTTTTTTTTTTTTTAATTCTAGTGATGGTTTTATTCACCTTACAGTAAACTTTAGGTGGGATTTGTTGGTTGCCCTGCAAATTAAGGAGTCTAAAAGACCCCAGAAGAAGGTCAAAATAAAGCTTTGAGCTGGTATTTAATTAGCATTTATCAACAAACAGATTTTAAAGCAAATATTAGTATAGGCTTACTAATAAAAGGAAGTGTTTGTGTAATGTCACTCCCACTCATTTTCACCTTGAGGTATTTTAGGAATTGATGACCTGGAAAAGTGAGCAAATGGTAAGTACTGTGCAGACTGTGGGCAGTAGGAAAAACTGTTTGTCTAAATTCAGTGTTGTGACAACTTTGTGATAGAGACATCAGCCCCTGGTGTCCTTGGAGTGTAGGTGGGTGAGTGAGTCACTTATTGCTATCCTGACATGCCATAAGTAGGTGGCTGTTTTCCGTTGTCAGAGTATGGTCCTTCAATTTTTATTCAGTGAGAGACATCAGCATTTAAAAATGGATTTATTTTGGCTCACACTTGAATACCTGATGTCATTTTTCATTCTGAGCAAGGAGCTTCTTAAAAACAATATACTTTAGACCTGTCTACTGCCATTTACCAGTTCCACAGTCTTGAACTGCTTTGTCTGCTTTAAAACAGTTCAAGGTGTCTGAATGCAGATGATATGGTTGGAAGCAAAATTGCAGCCAAAAACTACCTTGGACAAATGGTATGCTGTAACTGTCTTTTATCACTGGTCATGCTTCCTATGACAGAAGCCATGCATACGAAAAGGTGTAGGAAAAATGAGTAAGTAGCACTATGGTTAGTGCACTTATCTTATTCCAGACATCATTTCCTCAGAAGACTAGAAAAATGTGCAGATGGAAGAAACTTGGTATTGCTGCTATTTAAATGGCAGTTTAACACTGGGTTCTCTGAAATGGTTTTAATTAATTGGGAAAATTTGTTGGAATTATTAGCGCATTATATTGAAAGAAACATCAGAGTTTCTGGTTGCCTCCAGTGAACTGCTGCAGAGCTTGTAGTCATTTTGCTAAGGAGCAAATGACGAAATGGTTTCCAAAGGTCCCTTCCAACTCCAAACATTCTGTGATTCTGTGAAATACTGCCCACTAACAAACATGTGGCTGAGGGGACTATTGCAACGCTGTTCCAGAAGGGTTCATTAACTGAAGGTCTTCTGTTACCTTTATTAAAAATGAAATATTCATCCACACTAACAGATATTTTTGCTACAAACCCAAATTCTTAATTTTGTGACAGTCTGGACAAAGCTGCTGAAAATTTAGGACAAAGTCCTAGAAATGTCTGAATCATTAGCATCCAAACCAGCCAGTCACAGTATGACAGATTGAAGGATGTGTGGTCAAGTTGAAAGATACTTGTTCAAAACTGCCGTTCCTCTTTCTGAGAGTCCTGCCTCCTGACTCTGCTGTTAGGAAGCTGGGTGCAGGCCCCAGAAGCAGCACCCATTCTGCAGCCCTAGCAAGTTTCAGATTCAACAACTGTTTATCTGGCTTTGGAGTAATTTTTCTTCCTCTTCTTGGGGAAGGAAGAACTCATATTGTGCTTACATTTTCCTCCCTGTTGTGTTCAATAGAGAACTTTCCTTGAATATGCCCAGTTGCAGACCCATTTCTGTATTTCAGCCAGCACAGCCTGGCCTAGGAGCTGCTTGACCTTATTCCAAAGTGGAAGGGCCTTTCCCTGTTCCCTTGGTATGCATCTCTGCTGAACTCGCATCCTGGTCCTCAAGGGCTGCAGGCATGGCCACTGCCTCTGACCACATGCAGCCTTCCCTGAGCAGTCTTTTTTTCTCTTCCATTTCTTCCTCCCATCTCCCTTGTTTTACTTACCATGTACCACAGTCACTTCAGTCATCCTCATCAATTCACCCTAGCCATGGGCAGTTTGCTTCTCGCTGAAGGCTGCAAGCATCTGGCCTCCTTTGCTTTCTCATGGTTCCTGTTTTTCTTGCACTCAAGAGAGTTCACTTTGTTCCTCCCTTTCAGAAGAAAAAGCCCCTGACAACTTGCACCTATACACCTATTCTTCTTAATGCAGCTAGCTCAGCTTACAGCCTTAAAAACCATAGTTAAATGGTTCTGTCTTTGAAAGATATGGGCAAATTTGAGTTTGGTACAAGTAGTCACAACACCATTAATGCTAATAAATTTATACTGTGGAAAAAATAGTCTAAATTGTCTGTTTCCCATTTAAAATAACCATCCAGAATAAATGTGCAGTCTGTCCATGCACAGCTCGTTCATCCTCATTGCCTGTGTCTCATGTGGCAGAATGTTCTTTTTAAAAATTTCAGTAATAAAAAATGTTTCCATTTCTAGTAATACTCCATTGTTTGCAAGTTTGGACAATTCAGCATACTTTTGGTAGGCTTTTAAGGATTAGTTCCTGCATTCTGCTTATTTTAGTACAAAGAGACTGCATATGCATATTTCCTAAGTTATGGTTGAATTTGCTGCTAGATATAAATCCCTACAAATACACATTATTTTGAAAACCGGTAATGTAGAGAGTAGTATGTATAGTGATCATTTAAAGTTTTGCTTGTTTTTTGTGAAAAACTAAGAGTGAACATAATTGGCATTTGGAATAGAATTAGCAAATGATATTAGACTTAGAATTGAAAGTACAGCTTTCTTATCTTTCTAGGATCCAGTGTGGCAAATCTGATAATAAAATTGCTTCATTTTCTGATACTTCTTTTTAAACATTTCCTTCACTTTAAAAAATGCATGGGATTTTTAAAAATCACTTTAGTGACCAGGTGAGTTACATGCATGCAGAATTAAAAAAGAGAAATCCTTGTTCAATTTATTGGCTGCCCCTGATTCAAGATCAAGCTTTGCAAGCAACCTGCCTGTCTCAAGGACAGCAGGATATTGCATGGCCTTCACCAAAAAAAGGGAGCATTCTGGATCATGGTTGAATACTTCTGGTCAAGGAAGTTTCCAAGAAGTCTGCTTTTAACCTGTGCCTGCTCTCCAGGGTAAGTGGGTACTCTGGCTTTGACGTTCTGAACCTAATCCTACCCTACCCACTATAGTGGACAAGGTTTTATAGAACAATTGTAGAACAATTTATAGAAGTTTTTTTCCTTGTTTTCATTATGGATCTCTCTGAGGATGGATGTCCTTGCTTTGCCTCTGGTGACAGGGTCTACCAGGGCTGGGCCATCTTCCTGTCCCACCAGTTCTTGACTTCATCTGGTTTCCTAATTAGCTCCTTAGGTGTTACCTGGCAGGGGGACCACCTCTCCCTGTGGATGAATGTAACAGCATATTGCACAAAGGATCCTAAATCTTCTTCAGTACCTCCAGTTTGTATTTCAGTACCACCAGCCTGAGAGTTTAAGAAAAAAACACAGTTACTGCTGGAGCCCGTGGGCACTCATGTTTGTATAATGGCACTCATCTGTGATATTTGTGCTGCTCCTTCCTTCCCCAGCCTCTTGTCCCTGTTCCTTTGCTGTAGGTCACCTGCCCCAAAACTGAGATGGCTGAGCAGTGCATGTGGACTTCAGCAGAAGCCTGGTCATGTAACTCAGCCCCCACTCAGCAGCTGCCTTTATCTTGATATATCAGGGAAGACCTTGGTGCTTTCTTCTGCTAACCAGCCTCAGCAGAGAGGTGGTGATAAGCACTGGGGACAAGATGAGGTGGGAACACCCCAGGGAGCTACATCTGTCTGCTACCTAAGCTCTGTGAAATAGCTTTCATCAGTGTTTGGACTGCATCTAGTCTGGAGGCAGCACGTGGAGCAGCAGAGCTTCAGAGCTTCACGCAGCTACAACAGCAAATCCCCTTCTGGCCCATGCAGACCAGTAGTTTGTCACCTGTAAACGTAAGAAGAAAAGGGACAGGAGAGAACAGAGCCAGCTGAGAACCCGGGAGAAGTCCAGAGAGAATCACAACTCACACAGTTGTCCAGAGAAATCACCACAGATACTTCAGACAAAAGGGTTCTGCTTTTTTCCTATTTTACACTTCTTGGGTGCACATGGACCACTGGCTTCAAAGTAGTCCTAGTAGTTCTACTCGTAGTACATTACTGATGGTAATGGACATGGTGATTCAGTGAACAGCAGTCTGAGAACAGAGAAACATACAGCAGCAAGGGTCCAAAGATAGGGGGAAAAATCATTCAGAAACCTACATTTATAGAGAAATGCTACCAACAGACATGTATATGAACCTAATTCATTGACAAGAGTGGACAAAGCTAGCAATTCCCCTGATACATCACTCATGATCTGCTTTAATAATGCACGAATATTGCTGGCTTTGTGCAAGATGTTGGCTGCAATGTGGAAGCATATAAAGGAGAATAAAGCATTTAAAATTCAAAGTTGCCCATGTAAGAGGCAGTGTAGCATGAATGGACTCGTTTGGAGCAGATTCCCATTAATGAGGTTTGGGAGGAAAAGCTGTCAGACTTGTGTTGATTTGAATTCCTTTAGGTTGGTATAAGCAACAGGATATTGACCACATTGGTTTTAAGATAGGTCTGACAGGACATTATTAGAATTCCCACTTCATTCAAATACTTTATGTCCACACTTAGACACTAGAAGGAAAAAGTGCCATTCAAGGAACAAACCATTGCACTTGGGAAGCCCTCAAGGTCTCATTGTCTTGCAGGGGATGACTATGGTGAAGAAATCAGTATTTGTCTATTTTTCTACCATACCTGTAATTTCTCCTGCCTACACCTCCACTTCTGTCAGACAACTCTACCAAAGTGAGTGGATGCTGACACATGCTATTTTGTCACCCTTAAAGTCCATATAGCTTTGCCAGCTTGGTGTCGCTGCGAGCGGATGTCGAATAAAGAGAACTCGAGAGATCAAGTGGCAAAAGAGGTCAATTTATTTATTAAATTCAGCTTTTATATACAAAATGGACTCTCACTTGATTGGCCATTAGCTGTACACCTCCCGCAGCTAATTGGCCACTTGGATTCATGAGCGTTTCAATACCTTTATCTTAGTTTATATAAACAAATAGATTCTTTCTCATGAGAAAGAGGTTTCTGTGCTGTCACAGCTTGGCAGTAGTCTGCAATTTAGAAGAAGTTGACCAGAGTGCCTTGATATTTACAGCACAGGAGCTATTTTCCTTTAATTATGAAATTGCTATGGCTACGTTAAATGCCAGATGCTTTTTGTTACCTTCCAGTTTCAGTTCAATTAATACCTTGACTAGCACATCTTGCCTGAAGCCTCCTTTTCTCTGTGCTCTTTCTTTTTGCATCTTAAGTATTTCCTTGCAGTGGTCATCTCTTCACAATACAGACCAATGCAAAACAAACGAGAATGGAGGCACAGAGGGCTCCAATACAAGGAGCATTAGTTATATCCAAGGGACTTTTTGCATGGAAAAATTCCATACACTTCATAGCCATCATCTACTGGGAGGCAGGCACTCACTTCAGTACATTCACAGTCTTACCAAGCTGTAGGTTTTTAAACTTTGGAGCATAGTTATAGCAAGCATGTGTAAAGAGGTTAAAAGCAGGGGGGGAGGTCAGCTGCTGTGTTCTTCTTGCCTTTCCATGCTTCTTGACTGGTGGATGTTAAGGACTGTAAACATAGACTACATGGATAATTTCTGGAAAACAAACAAACAAACCCCAAAACAACCCCTAGAGCAACCAAACAACAAAAAAAGCCACAATAAAAAGTATCTACTCCAAGCCAGTGCAAGCTAATTATAGCAACTCTGTGCCAAGCTGTCATAAGCCCCAGAGTGAGCATGCATGGCTTCAGGGAGAAGGACCTGTGGGGAGTGTTTCTGTCCTGCAGCTATCTCCCTGGCTCACAGGCCATAGCTGTGTGCTACTGTTATTGAAGGCATGAATAAAAATCTCTTTCCTCTCCAGTTTTTACATTATGTGAATCTCAGTGGCAACCCAGAACTAACCTCGTGGGCCCCTGGGGAGGTCAGGCTGACAAGGTCAGATATGATGAGAATTCATGTTTGCTATAATTGTGATTTATTTCTTGTGTAGAATTCACTCATCTCAATAAAGACACATGGCTATTGTTGAACCTACATAAACTGTTTCATATTCATCAATAAAATGGTTGGGGGGGGGGCATGTGGTGAATATAGCTTCTCTGGAACTAGTTCAGTATTTAATTCCTGCTAATGTGCACTATGAGATTGTGTCTAATTCAATTTGCAAAAATATAAAGTGCCATTTAAGGGGAACTCATATATGGTTAGATGAATGTGTAACCCAGATGCTTCTGTAATTCCTTTCAATGTCATTAATTTGGTATGCTGAATTGTTATTTACAGACTCTAGTTCCATATAAAAGAGAATAAACCTCAGAGAAGTAACCACAGTAAGTGCTTTTAGGAGTTGGTTTTTTTCTGTGCAGTAGCACTGAGGAATGCTCTTCATATCTTGTCTTCAACCTTGAACTTCATGAATATCATTACACAGAAATATCACACACTGACAAATAATAAAAACACCAAAACTAAGAATATCCAGAGAAATTACTGAGATTGGTTTTATTCACTTAGTTATCACTGTAGTTCAATGAGCATCAGAATCAGTAATAGTGAAGTCAAGATAATTTAGGTCTCAATGTATGACAAGTGTAACAGTAGTGTACTGTACCATAGCTTGGCTTCTGAAAGTCCTTTTTAAATTTTTTTGTGTAACTTGATGCAAGTGTGATCATCCAAGTTGCTGCAAGATCAGGTATACTACAAAACCCAGACCAACCTTTTCTGCAGCCAGTCAATTTGATATAGGGAACAAGGGTGCCACTTTTATATTCCCAAGCTGCAGAGCTAACCTCAGTTTTGAAAACTCTCTCTGTATTTTGCCTTCTGTATTTTATTTCCCTGGAGGCAATATAGCTTTAATCACCCGAGACTGACTGCATCCCATTCAGCTGGACTAATCTTAAATCTGACTACTATTAATGAACTTGAACTTGGAGAGTGCTTTAGTCACAAAATGGGCTCAGGCAGCAAGCTCACCCTCATATATAGCAAATAAGTCAAATAAACAGCGAAAATATGCTGAGGGTATACTTAGTTATATACACTAATGTATTGAAATTATAGAAATGCTCCTCAGAAATTCTGGGACAATTTCTCCTCTCGCATCCAATGGTGTGTACTATTCCTGGAAGAGGTTGTGTTAAAATGCATTTGTAGAACAAAACAGTTGGTCCCGAGGAGATGACACTCACACAAGATACATTGCCAGGAATTTTTACTTTGGACTAGTTCTAGTTTGTCCCATGGTCTCGATGCCCATTAGAAGCCATAGTGTTATAATAGGAAAAGCATGTTGGTGGGGATAGCCAGGAGATCAGCACCAAAAACACACTTTGGATCTGAACTGCCAGTGTAGGTGCACCCCTGAGGCCCAGTGACCCAGGAGCTGCCCAGAAATTAAATCTTTGCATGGGAAGCTCAGCTGTGGCACTGGAGTTTCCCAGGAATTAAGAGTGGAACAGATCGGGTGGTTTGAAGTCAAAATGTAAATAACAGGCATGAAAAGCAGCCAAAGAATGTGCAAGAGAATAGAAGATAATAACAAAATAAGTCTTAGGTAAGGTACTCAGAAATAATGAAAAATGTATGTGGAAAAGCTACAGGCAAAGGAAATACTTTCTTTAACATTTAATTATGTTATTTTCCTCAGAAAGGCATGCTCATTTAGAAAAATCCTGAAAAAAAATCCAAACCATTAAACAGGAAAGGCTCCACCTACCCATAAAAAATATATAGCACCTTTTCTTTACATAGGGTATATGAGTGCAAAACTTGTGAACATGGATTCTGTTGAACACTTTTTGTTTGATTTGCCCCTCATTAAGTAGTAAGCGCCGGGGAAAGAACTGAGTCTTATCTGGTTTGCTACACACCTAACCGTTATCAGCTGGCATCAGGTAAAGAAATGAGCCTGAAAGAGAGAAGGATAAATGCAGATGCTGGCATTCAGCGAGGTCAAAGAAGTCACACAGATGGATGAAAGGAGTGAGAAATTTTCTTAACGCTTGTTTTCAAATGAGCAGCTCTAGCAGCAGGAGAAGCAGCAAAGCGTGCTTCACCAGAGCACTCATGTCTCATGGCTGGATTCTCACGTGTCTAATAAAGTAGAAGCAGTGATCTGAGGTTTTTTCTCTCAGGTGGGCTATTCACAATATTTATCAGGTGCAATTTCCTGTGACTGATGGGTTGAGCTAATGCCAGCGGCCTCTCCTTGATTAGTGTGTTTTTAAGAATCTCTCCCTTTACCTGTTAGGCTACTCCCATAAAAACCGGTTTGGTCTTAGTATCACAGTGGTTTTGATCTTCATATCAAATTTGATTGAAATAACTAAATGGTTTGAGAATTAGTGTGTTAGAGGGGCATGCAGTGGAGGTAAGGAACAAGGGGATACACAGAACCAAATTGTCTGATACAACAAGATTGCAGAATTTTTTTTTCCTTTAGAAACCAGGCTGAAAAAAATAGATAGGAACAAGCTCTGAAAGAACATGATTTCTAGATTCTTGGCATTTTTCATTTTAATTCAGTTACTAGAGATTGAATGAAAAATTAAGAGTACCACCCGAAAAATTAAGAGTACCACCCAAAAAATATGCAGCTGCTGCATGTCATTGTTTGAGTGTTTTGCATCAAGTTTTTTTTTCTGGAGTTTGATAAAGGAGGTGAGTTTAACTGCCTCCCCCTTTGCGTTCCTCATAGAAATCTGAAAGCGAATCTTTAAATGATATTTTTTGAACAAGAGGAGGCTGCTGCCATAGCACTGGGAACTGAAGAATAAAATACCTGCCTGACTGAGCTGCCCTTTTCATCCAGAGTAGTGTGAGATAAACTCACTGAATCAAAGCCTGAGCTCCAGATGCCTTGTACAGTTGGAGATGGCTTCCTGCCAATGGGTTTCCAAAGCAAACAAGGAAGAGCAAATTTGCGTAGCATGAAGTGCAGCCACACAGGGAGGCAGTGAACAGGGTGGTTCCCTTCAGCATGGAAGGGAATGTTAAGTGCTTTAATACAGTGTTGTTTTAGAACAGAACAGAGCCTGAAAGAAAAAATATAGTTTTCGACTCTGATCGTAAACTCTCTGAGCTTAACCAAGTTAGTCAATGACATTTTGGCTGGGAGTGGCTTGCTTTAAGGCATGTTTCCATGACTTAGAGTAGTTTCTGATATCATAGAATCAGAGAATCATAGAACAGTTTGGGTTGGAAGGGACCTTAAAGATCATCTTGTTCAGCTCCCTGCCATGGGCAGGGATGCCTTCCACTAGACCAGGTTGCTCAGAGCCCCATCCAACCTGGCCTTGAACATTTCTAGGAAAGGGGCATTCAGAACTTCTCTGGGCAATCTGTTCGGGTGCCTCACCACCTTCACAGTAAAGACTGTTTTCCTCATATCTGATCTAAACCTACTTTCAGTTTAAAAACATTCCCCCTTGTCATCCCACTATGTGCTCTTTTAAATAGGCTCTCATCGATAACCAAGCTAGCACTGAAGTAAATTGGAAGTAAACTCTAGGTCAAACTAGCAGGGGCCAAACAGATTCAAATGCCTTTAGCAATAAACCTTCATTGGCAAGATCTGCAGATCCATGCAGTTGGCCATATCAGTTAATAAGATAACTTCTAATCTCCAGCTAAGTGTACAGAGATTGCATGCAGGAAAACCCTGGATATACCCGCTGGTGTAAGATGCTTTCCATGTGTAGTATAGTGAAGGAATAATAGTGTTGAAAATAAGCATGATCTAAGAGAAGATTTTTGTGTTGTCCTGCCTGCTTGCTGTGTGTGCTTATGAATTTTAGGAGTGGTCTTTTATGAATGCTGAAAACAGTTCCCACCTTGTTGCCTTCTTTCATGATATTGTTGGACTCAGTGATCCTAAAGGTCTTTTCCAACACAACAATTCTATGATTCTATCATATGAGAGCTGACTGACCTCTTTGTCTGACTGCCACAGAAGCACCTGGCTCCAGTTCACAGTTTAGAAACCTCAATTCCTGTTATTTGTGAATTTACTGCTGAGGGGTCTGTTTAAAAAGAAAAATAAATGAATATATCAGCTCTACAGCAGCCCATCTGGGAATTTTATAACAGTATTGCATCTTCACAGGAATAACTGTGGAGGATTGCAGATTGAAAACAATGGCTTCAGTTTGTTACAGCTGAGGTCTGGGTAGCAGGAGACTTAGTACAGGATAACAATTTGATATCTGAGACTGTGATTCATTCAGAGACCATAGCTCCCTTCTGTACCCTCCTCCGCCTGGTTATCCATTGAGCTAAGAAAAATAAACCGCAGAAACGTAATGAGAAACAAATGTTGTTGCTGAGTTAGTCTGCAGTGGGAAGCCAAACTGTAGAAATTACTTCGTTACTGTTTCAGTCACTTTGTTTTTTAAAGGTAGTTAAATAATTCTGAATTCTCTGTGAGTCATGAACTTTGGAAACCTCATCATAGGACTGACCTGTGTCCTACATGCAGGCTTGGTCAAGAAAACATGAAATTGAAGGCAACAGCATCCTCTCTGGGATCAGAGTGAGATGCTTCCAGTGGCGGACATGAGCATCTTTGAACAAGTAGTGGAAAGCATGTTTGTTACTTATGGCACATAGCAGCACTGCTCCTGCAAACTGGGTACCTGTGGCTCTCCTCTAATTGTTTACTGTGACTGCATGGGAAAAGGGGAATCCAGAAAAGGTCCAAAGCAGTGTAGTCTGCCTCCCTGTGTTGGATAGGTGTGCTCCCTACAGAAGTGTGCTGGCATCTTGGGCATTGAAACAATTATCACATGAAATGAGGTGCCTCAAAGCTGGGCAATATGGTGTACCTTCTCTGGGACTTTTGCAGCTCTCCTGAATCCCTAAAAGGATTCAAGTGTCAGTTGCTGGGTAGAAGAGCAAATGCCATTTTAGAGGGACCTGGAGGGGGATTACTGAGCTGCCCAACATGGCTCTAAAAAAAAGAGTCCGAATGGTTTAAATTGTGTTGGACCCCAGCTTTCAGCTCATGCTCTTTTTATTATCTTAGATAATACCAAAACAGCAAACCTGTGGCTCCGCCACCGGCTGGGTTGCCTTTGGCGAGTGAAACCGCTACTCAGCCTGCCTTCTCAATGTGGATTAATGATCAAGTAGAATGGGCGGATTACGCCTCTCAGGACAGTGAACCCTGAGGGGAAGGCAGGTTGAGGCAGTTTCCCGCCACTAGCCTCAGTCCATCAAGGTTCCGTCTCCTCCCCCGCTCCCTCAGAATTATTTTAATATTCATAAAGTTAATATAATTTTCATGTTAAGATAGAAACTTTGGTAATTCTGTTATCCCCGTTGGTCAGTTTAAATTTGTCCCTCCTTTGTCCCCCGGTTATTGGTTACCTGTCATCACCCATCACGTCTCCCATAGGTTTACCCCTGTTCTCCTCCCCTTTTTCCTTCCCCTTAAAAACCCCTTGCAACCGGCCCTCGGGGCTCGTTCTGTGGCCCCCACCTTTGCAGTAAGTTCTCCTGCACCTGCCAGGGCAGTGAATAAACTCAAGGTTTTGCTACAAACGAGTCCTCCTCTCCTCCTTCGTCGCCGCCGTGTTCGCTACACCTTCACCGACTGCTGCCAGCCCCAGCCTGGGCTTTGGGACTAAGAGCTCTTCTCAGAGCTGCGTCGCAAGGGTCGAGGTAAACGCCTCGCCGCTCCGCGCTCCCACGCAGCGGAAGCCTCTTGACCGGGCACTCGGAGTCATTGTCGCCCGCCGACCAGCTGGGCGGTCTAGCGGTCAAGCGACACAAACCCACTCCAAATTAATGTTTTAATTTTTTTTTCTTTTGTTTGGCAAGACTTGCCATAGAGATTCTAATCATATACATGGTAAAACCAATGCTCACTAGTTGCTGGAGCATACACATATATACATGTATTACCAGAACTTATATATTTAAGTCTTTCGCTTATATATTTAAGCTATTTGAGCAACTAATTATTTGAGAAAACAAAAGGGTAGTACATCAATTTGCCATTCTGCCCACGTGGGCGCTGTTTTTATACTTTGTTAAAAATCAAAGACTAACACACCATTATCTTTAAACTACAGTTTTCGCTCATATTTTTATTCCCACTCTTCTCCTAATGCTGCATAGTACATAAAGTTTTAACGTGTGCACATTGTTGCCACCTGATCCCAAAGTGTCTGCTATGGTTTTTTTCTATAGCTCTGTCTGCTTAGCGATTGCTTTCTTATGGTGCAGCATTTTAGATTTGGTTGGGTTACAATTCAGGGTGAATCCCTTTTAGGGTGTATATATATATGTGTGTGTGTATAAAAATATATTATTTGCATATGTGTGTACATGCATGCACAACTGTATTTAAAACAGTGTTGTTTCCAAGAGTGGAAAAACTCCTTGAACACTTCAAGTATGGATTCAGTGTATTTCTTCAATGATGTGAAGATGCAGGGACCTGTTATAGTAAAAAACCCCAGCCACATTACATTTTAGAAGCCTCGTATGTTAAAATATATTTCTGAATAATTTGTTGCTTAAACAGTCCTGATGGTTCAGTGTGAATTGGGGTTTTAATAGCAGCTCCCAGCTGAAATGAATGGTGTTTGCTTGACTGAGCATCTTTGTCAACTTTGAAAATTTTAAATCTGGTTGTATCCCTCATGGCGTTTTGGGTTCTCCAAGGAACAAACCCAACTGTCCTTGCAAGGCATCCCTGCTCAGGGGAAGGCAGACAGGTGATGGCACCTGGTGATCAAAGATGCCAAAGTCATCAGAGAGCTCTACAGATACCACTTTGGGAGCTCATTCACAGATACAGCCTGGAGCAGATTGCAAGCCAGAGCCATCTGTGTAATCTCAGGGATGTAAGCAAAGCTGAAGCCAACTAAATGGGAACATCAAGCTTTTCTAATACATCACAGCCTTAACCACAATATGGAAGTTTGTGCAAGGCTGTCTTTGCCAGATTGTCAACCTCAAGTGACAGCTGTCCAAGCAAAGGCTTGCAGCACTGTCTGACATGCTGCAAAGAATCCCATACTTCTTCATCCACCTTCATCAGCCAACAAAGAGGCACAAGTCCAAAACCCACCCATATTTCTTTAAAAATGTAAAATAAAATCCCAGCAGATCCAGAACCTCAATGTCTGGGCACAGAGTAACAGCAGGCAGAATGAGGGGGGAGGAGGAAAAAAATGGAACTAGTGGTATGGTTCTCCTGTACTCCATGGTCAGCTACTGCAGGTAGCAGTCCTCACTAGGCTGTCACTCGTCATTCAGCAGCAACAGACTGCTTTAAACTGAAACTTGCCCAACAATTCAGTGCTGCAGTGGCATTGCCCGTGGGAGGAAATGGTTCTGGATGAGCTATCTCAGAAGCAGCACTAAGACCCTTGCCTTGCTCTTCTCTTTGCACTGCCTTACACAGGGCATATAAAACCTAAACTCAGCAGTCTTTCCCAAAACCAGTAAGACACTTTCTAGAGGGATGACCAGAATGAGCTGTGCCCCAGAACAAAGCTAGCACATTAACATCTCAATCTTGGAGAAGGCTGTTCAGAAGTATGTAAGAAAGAGTTTTGCTAAAAGTGATGAGCATCCGTGTTTCACGCACAGAAGGTACTGAGCAGACAGAAGCTTGCACTTGACCTATGTGTTGTTCACTGGCTGATAAAGCCAAGAACAGGACCCAGACACCTCCCTTCAAGACCCAAGCCTGTACTTCACCCTCTGAAGACCCCACTGTCTCCCATGAAGCTATGGTTCACTCTGGGCAGTGAGGAATGGGTAATCCTGGAAAACACATGCATTTTTCAGTGTTTTGTGCTCCTAAAAAAATAGCATGTGGTCTCCACAGTTCTGTAGTGCAAGTACCGTAGCTGATAGTACAGGTATTTTTACTCCATGATGCTCTGTGATTCTCCAGCCTTTTCTTTGGATTCTGGATAGTGAAGTTGCTGAGCGAAGGAACATTATACAATCCAGAAATGTATAAAAAATCAGTTCAAGCCTGTAGTGTGAGCATCTGGGGAAGGCAGAAATATGAAGGCATGCCTGGCAGCAAGTGTACACACTGTATAGTGCCACACGGAGAAGAGCAGACAAGATTACCCCAAGTGATGTCTCTCTGACATAGCACAGCACCAGGCAAAAACCTTACTCACTTCACGCTGGCTGTGTTGCGCCTAAGGATCTCTGTGCTGAACTTCAGCATGCAACATAAGTGTGCACAGAGCTACCAGCAGTCCCGGACATGCCCGCAGCACCATCCACATCCATGCTTACCTGGGGGGACCGTCTGGCCCACATAGCAGGGGGCCCAGGGGACCCCACGGGTTGGGAAAAATAGATACCCCCCAAGTTATGGGAAGGAATAGCTTCCCCCCGCCCAAGGATGCTTCATTCTATCACGTTAATATATTTTGAGTTCTCCATTCTGTTTGGCCCCTGCCTTCACCCAGAAGGAACCCCTCTCCCCATTGGCCCCCTAACCCCAGTCCCGCCTATTCCCCGCCCCCATATAAAACCCCTGGGTTCTGCCTGGTTTTCCTGTTTCTGTGCCCTCTTCACGTGTGGGGTTTTGAAAATAAAGCTGCCACGTGGAATTTGCCAGCTGAAGGAACCTTCCTGCCTCTTTTATTCGCTGCTATATTAGAGAAGTTAGCCAGTTGTCGCGTGTCCTGGAGAGTGCCAGTCCTGCCCAGGCCCGAGGAGCCGAGAAGGCACTGTTCCAGCCGCCTGCCGTGACTTGCAGCTTTGCCCCGGACCCTGCAGCCGCGGTGGCGGCGAGTCCAGAGCGGCTTGGCCGAGTCCAGGCAGGATGCAGGCAGGAAACCCCCAGAAAGCCAGGCATCCTGCACTCCTCCCAAAGGGAAGACACCAACACTTACCTACAGCTAAGTATCATCAATTCATCTTACCCAAACTGTGTCTGGCTCTGGGAGTGCAGGCCTAAGTCCAGACACTGCTTACAATTGGTTTGCTCTGTGACAAAGGCAGCCCTTGGAGCATATTTAGTCTTTCTCAGAAACAGAGGAATTCACACTGCAATTCACTGGGAAAAAGCATCTCTGCTGGTGCAGGAAAGTAGAATGCAACCCCTTGAGTCTTAATAATTCCTTGGGGAATGAAGTGCCAGTGATGTTGTCATAGACAGTACAGGAAGGCTGTAGTTTGCCCAGTCACCTGGGGTTATTTATGCACTCAACCTCACTTTCAAATCATTGTTGTCTCCAGAGCTCTGGGGTCCCCTAATCTTTACTACAATTTGGTTGCAAGGCACCAAATCCTTTCTTCCTTCAAATGTTTATGAGCTGCAACCTCTTATGAATAAACAGCTCCCTCACAAAAGGGTTTCAATGGAGAAGATGTTTTACACTCTTACTTTGATCAGCGCATGGCCTGTCAGGATCAGTGATTAAAAGCCTCCATGTTTCTTCAGGTTGCTCTCTGAGAAAACTTGGTGCTGAGAAAATCAGACCATATTTCTTCTTTGTTTACAGTGATGGCACTGACTTTTCATGGAGGAGCAGTTAATTTGAAGAGAACTTTGCTTTTATGGGACAATAGGTCAGGATGTCATACAACACTCTTCCTCTGCAGCCCCACGACAACGACTGGATAGTAGGAGGAATCTCTGCCTGACAGCCTTCCAGCGCCCAAACGGTTAGATATTCAGCTTTTGAGAGGTTTGAAGACAAATTTCAGGCTTTTCCTTCAACCCATAGTGAATGCATATAACTGGATAACAAGCAGTGTCCTTCTGAAGAAGGAGCTGCGGAAGCAGTCGGGCACCATGGTTAGGATGGCTCAGAGTGGCTTTGAATGTCCTGTACCCGGAGTTGAGCTGTCTGTGTGCCCTGCTGGCAGTTAGCAGAACACTGAGACAAGGGTTTCTCGCTCCTCTGGGGAAGTGCCCAAGACACTTGCTGGCATGTGCAGCCATGAGGTGATGCCAGGGTTCCTCGCCTGTTCAAAGTGCTGCCACTGAAATGCTGGCAGCAGCCACAGCCTTCCCTCCCATGTGCTCAGCCTGATCTCTTTCTCTGTACACCTGGTTTGGGCTGATAGCATTTCTCAAGGACAGGGAAGTCCCCTGGCTGTGCCAGTCCACTCCTCAGGCTGTTGGGTTCTAATTGCTGGGGTTGGGTAGGGGCAGCTTGGCAGAAGCCTTACAGCCAGTTGCCCAGCAGGCAGAGGGAGCTTGTTCTTTGCTAAGGGAATGTTTTGAGGCAGAGCTGCAGCTGGACAGTCCTCCAGCACATGGGCAGGCAATGTAGTGTTGACAGAATGTTGCCAGTCACAGTGAGCAGGGTGGACAAGACCATCTCTGACAGGTGACCTCCACCTGTTTCGCAGGGGACTGGGGGCATGAGGAGACCACAGCAGTATCGCTGCGTGCCCACTGGCTTCCTTGAAGTGGGTCTTGAAGTGGGGTACAGAAAATACGATTTTTGCAATCTGCATGGGTACAAAGGGCAGTGCTGCTGCATGTTGTTTTAGTGTCCACCCTTCCTACTCACTTTGTTCTTTTACTGCCCTCTGAGAAGGATGGTTGGACCTGTCCCACAACCTCATACATCAGGGACAGTGGAAGGGAGCCTCACCCAGCATGACAACAGAGATGCCCCCAGCTTTGTGTCCAAACCCTGGACCCTGACCCAGTCAAACCCTGGACCTCCTAAAAACAAGATTTGTTCAAAATCAGTGGGGAGAGATAAACACACTTGGGAGTGGGGAATCTTCCCACCAGTCTTAGATGCTGATTGCAGAGGAATCCTTCTCCAGCTATGCCTTGTTGGCTGTGGACAGATGCCAGCTGACTGTTTCAAAGAAGGCAGCAACTTCTGAAAGGATAAATTTAGATTAAGCCAATTCCCTCCTGAGAGCATAAGCTTGCATAGCTGTTGTCTGGTCCTTATGTTTTAGTAATGTCGTATTCCCCTCTCTGAAGGCTAAAGAGCACATACTCCTACTCTTTTTCGGTGATTGCTCAAAGACTTTCCTCATTCTGGGCGACTGCTTGAAAAATCATCCAGCTGAGGGCAAGAAGGGAAAGTGCAAGAAAGGAGAGAGAAGGAGCTGGAACTTTGAAGAGTGGCACAGGAAAGTAGAACAGGAGTCATTGTCCACAGAAATATTTGTTTATTCTAAGTAACTATGCAAACACAAGACACAGCTGTTGGCTTTAATTGCGGAGACTGTGATTGATAGCAGTCCCCATCTGTAACCTGTGAAGGGATTATTTTACAGCTTTTTAGAGTCTTATTAAGGACTTTTAAACTTTATTCCAGGGAAACTGTTCAAAAGGCAGACTTTAGTCACAAACACTTTTTACGTTTTAAACTGAACAGAATCAGTGCAAATTTACTACTAAGAAAAAATTTGAGTCCCCAAATTATTGATGTACAAGTGAAAATGAAATTAGTAGTGAGTATGAAGTAGACTTTATCTGTGTCTAAGGACTGCATTTGCAGTAAATAACAGATTGGATAATATTATTTACAGGTCCATGAACAGTTTCAGTAGAAATGAAACAAAACCCCAATAATCATACGGTAGAGTGATTCAGTGTGAGCTGCTTATTGTCAAGTGTTTTAGTTAGGATTTTAGCGCCTGAGCACTTACAATACTCGGCTTCATTAGAACTTCTGCTTTTAATATTTTTTTAAAAAGCAGCAAAGGAATTGTTCTGGCTTACCAGGCACCTGATATGGATTGTTTATATACAGCCACAGATGTTTTATTTAAAAGCACATGTGAAAAGCCCCTGTGTATTGAAATCAAAGGTGAAGAGGAACTAGAAAGTGCCTGCATAAGGGAGGGCTTGGCCAAGCAGAGAGTTGCTTTTTGGGGAGGCCAGATTTAGGAGCATTGGTCAGAGATGATCTTGTTCTTTTTTACGCTGGGCTGGTGCAGCCTCAGTGCTCAACAGATGCCTTTAGCTCTCTTGGCAGACCTCATCTTGCGTGCACCCTGTGCTTTGCCATGATGCACCTCAGTGCATGGAAACAGCCCGAGACCTCCAGTTACCACAAGTGGGGAGCAGAGAGTGCTCAGGAGTGAATGTGGTGGCTGAGCAGTTTCTCACATGGATGTAGCAGCAGATCTTTTAAGTAGCACCCCCAACTCTCCCTGCCTCTCACTGCTGCACCTCTGCAGGAATGAGGAACTGCCCTGCCTTTCTGCCCCACCACTTTCCCCACTTTGCTGATTTTTTTGAGATTTCCATATAAAACCTTTCTTTCCTTATAAAACCTCTTTGCCTAAATTAGGAGCAATTAAAAGGCAAGAAATAAAGAATCTTACAGAGAAACTGGGACCCAATGCAGAGCACAGCAGACAAGCAAATCTTCTGCCAAGTGTTTTCTCAGTACTGGCCAAATTCTTGCAAACCCTGACAAAATAAGCGTATGCCAGCCAACTTATGGTTTGGTTTGTGAACAGGAGTAGGGCTCTTAATTCTGCACATGTTCATGTATGTGAGCAACTCCTTGCATCTGTGGAGGGCTGCCGAAAATGCCTGCAATTGTAAACTGCCTTTAATGTGTAGGAATTGGACCTTTTTATGGCCAGATTGCCTTTGTTATCTGCTGGGAAAATCTTCCTACATTAGTTTCTCCCTGTTCTCTCAGAAAGGCTGCATAACTGCCCAAGCAATCTCTGCTGGCTTTCCGGCAGCTCTCCTTCCCTCTGCTTTCATGTGCTAATGTGCTAAGGGGGAATCATGACAGGGCCCAAGGAGTAAAGTTGCTTTTCATCACATTTCACATCTGAATTAAAATGAGCCTACAGATCCTCACATGAAGCAGGTACCAGCCGTCTGTAGCAGGGGGAGCATGAAGAGCTCTGCCCTCTCTCTGGAGAAGCAGCCCTAGGCTTCTTTCCTCACTAACCACCCTCCAGACCAAAGTCTGTCTCTCACCTTCACTGAACTTCTCCACCACTGCCACCCTCAGCTGTTCTTGCAGCATGGATTCACTTGCCTTACCCAGAGGTCCATGGATATACAGATGTAGCTTGGCTACAGACAGGGCAGGTGCCCACAGCATGGCAAAAGTGATGGGAATGGGGAGAGAGGCACTCAGTGCATTATAGGCAAGGGTTTATAGGTAAGAGTGGTGTCACCTACATGCAAAACAGAAGGTCTGCAACCAGGGCAGAGCTGGGCTCCACTATGGTTTTTACATGAGCAAACAGACATTGCAAGTACCTTGCAAGGCTCATGGTGATAGAAAATGACTTTGAGGTGTCTTTTGGCAGTCCATAGGGTCTGACAACCCATAACCTCAAGTGCCTGTTGCCTGTAAAATGTGCCTGTGGTGACTGGGCATCAGGGGCACTGCTCAGACCCCGCTTCCGACCTTGGGTCTGGAATGGCACCTGCCTGACCATATGCATCCACCAGAGTTAGGGACCCAGCCCAGCCTGGGGATGGGGACTGCAGGGGCACCAGTGTGGATGCGAGGGATGTTGTTGCTGCTCTCTCCTCTTTCACACCTCTTGCTTCTTACTTGGCAAATGGATTTTTTGTTTTTACTTTTCAAAAAGACTCTTGCACTCCTCCCTGTTGCAGGCAACTGGAAACCAGGCATTTTGTTGCCATGGGCAGAACTGGGCTTTCCTGTGGTGCTAACCAGGCTATTCAAACCTGTACGTAAGTCAACTTCTATAACTGGGTCCACCCCAGATGTTCAGATCAAGCTGTAGCATTCACTCTGGGTGGCTGGATTAAATTAGTGGATAATTTAATAGGAGTGCTAAGTCCTTATGATAACAGGTAATGTGCAGCTTTATCTTGTAATACTTTTAAGGGAAGTTTAGAGCTCCTAAAGTTAGTTATTTCCACATCACTGTAATAACAGTCTTGTTCCCCTTGACTTACAGGGCAGAATAGTCAGGATTTTTTTCCCAGGTTTATGTCTGGGTTTGTATGTTTCAGCAAGTTAATTATAAGGGGTAGATTTACCAGAAAATCTGTTGGCTGGGTGATAGCGTGGCCTGAGCATCTGGGGATGAAAAAGGAAGCACAGAGTCCTGGGACTGTGAGAAGCAGTGTGCTACCTGTGGTGAAAGATAAAATACCTGGAAATGGACCTTCATTTTTCTCTGAGGTGAAAGAAAAAAAACCACCCCGAGTTTGAAACACCCTTCTAGGAGTCATGAGGATGACAGAGAGAAATTCTGATACAGTCTCCTTTTCCTTTTCTGCCAGCAGCTTCATTTAGTGGCTTTCCCTGTGATATCTGTCTATTCTAATGATCAGGCACTTACAGGCTAAGTAGTGCAAATTTTTACGTTTCAGACTACTGATGCATCCAGAAATGCAGTAGAAAATTATTATTTTTGATGACCTATCTCAGGTGGAAGTGAAGAAAACCTGAAATTAATTCTTGAACTCTAATTTTATGTCTTATCTTAGCCCACAGGAACCATCCATTTCTGACCATATTGTATAAAATCTTAGGTCTCCTGGGACAACTTCCTCAAGTCCACACAACCTGTCAGTTTTCATATGCTGGAGGAATGCTTTAAACTGAATGTTTCACTGATATTTGTGACATATATACATCAACACATTGAACTCTGTGTGAGTGTGTGGATGATGTCACATATTGATTCATAAATGCTAATGTAACTGTTCTCCAGTTATCAGTCTTACCCTGGATAATCTTCATTGGCTCCTCTCTTGTGTAGAATCAGTGAAACCTTTTTTTTTTTGTACTTTTTTCATGGCTGTAACTGTGGAAGTTTACTTTTAAATATGTATTTGTTTCTTACATTCATAGGAGAGCATAGTGAGACTGTGTGAGATCAACTACATGTCTACTTGTTCAAAACTCTTAATCTGAAGAGAACCATGTCATCCTAGATATTTATATTTGCACTAGCTCACATCCTAATATTTTACCCAAGCAATGTCTTTAAGGCAATGCTGCCCTCATGGCAGTGATATAAAAATTTGATCCGTTTGATGTAGAAATCAAGGATGTTTTGTGCAGGGAGGGGTTGCATGCAAATCACTTTCATTTTTCCCAGAGATAATGGTTATTCTGTCATTGTCCATTGATACACTAACAACATAGAACTGAAACGATATGGATTGGTGCTTTCTCTAAAAATACAGAGGAGCCATTAGCAGGGATGTGGGTGTTTCATAATACTCTCATATTTACTTCCAGCATTAGGCGTGGTCACTGCTCAGAAATCTGCATATCTTTATGCTCTACTATGACATGATGCTAAAGCACCAACATTTCCAGGAATTTAAGAGAACAACTAAATCCTGGGGAGAGGCTTGCTAACTTCACGCATGCTTACCTTGCTTAGAGAATTATATGGGTTATTTGCTTCATGCAGTGAGAACCAAATCTTCATTCTGCAGCTGTCTGCTTCAGTGGGAGTCTTGGTTGGGGAAAGACTTCTGAGTTTTTCTGGTCAGACAGAAGTTAGTTCTTTTATAGGATCAGAGAAGCATGCAGTTCTGTGTGCAGCAATTAAATATCCCTCTCACTGTGCAAGAGGCAAACCATCATTTTAGATTAGTTCTCTTTTAGATGTTTTTCCCTTTGCCATTAGAGTAATTTAACCTTATCCCTTCCTGAGAATCCTGATTTGCTTTATGCCAGGGGGGCGGATATGTGTGTGCTTGCTGAATATGTGTCATATGCTATCCTGCCACGGAGCATTAGTGAGCAATGCTTTTACACAGACTGCAGGGCCCATTTTGCCATCAAAAAGGCAAAACGTGTGTATGTAGGAGGAGGGAAAAGATATATGAATTACAAAAAATTCGTATCTCTGAAATGTGGCTTTACAGCTGTCAGAGTACATGTAATGTTTGCAGCCTCTTATTGCCGTATACGAAGTGGTTCCATAGCCTGAGGAAGAACAGATTGGAGCTGCAGAAAAGGCACCCACGTGTGTGTTCATGCCCTTCCTACACCAGCACTGCATTTCAGAGAGCAGAGAAATTTCAGAGGATGGGTAGAAAAGGATGAACACATCTTCCCAGCAAGTTGTGGAAACAAGGTGAATGGTGCCCGTCAAATTAACCACGCCCAAACTACCTTAGGCTCAGAAAAATCACGTCCAGATTTATCACTGTATTTTGAAAGCCTTCTAAAGAAGACCAGACACTGCTCCATTTTTCCATTGGTCTTCTTGTAGATGCTGACAATCACAGTCTTATTTTCACTTGCTAGACATTCACATGAGGGTGAGCTTAGAGAGAAGAGGATGTATCAATTTCAAAACAAATAATTTTTTTTTGTCCAGCAGCTCTTCTGTCTAAATAAGGTGGTCTTTACCAAATGTCTTGAAAAAGTTTGGGATATTCTCCTCAGTTGTTCACCTGTTGACACCCTTACATATATGGTTCTAGTGAACTTATGTTTCCCGTTTGCTGTTTTAAATCACCATACATGAATCTTGAATTTTAGATTTCAGACTCACAGTTCCCATTGGGAATGTTTGTGAAGAACTAAAGGTCATTTTATCAGTGACCTAGAATGGAAAATAATCTTTCTGTTTTGGAGCACTTCTGGTTCCACTGGTTTTCCCATTTTGAGGCAGAATAATCTTGTTACAGTTGGAATTGATGGTAAGCCATAGAAAGTCTCTCAAACCAGAAGACACCTGCACAGGAGAGAAAAGAAGCCCTCTAGCAGCCTAACTGCTGTATTTCAGTGTGTGCTAACTTCACATTGCATGTGCTGACAGTTCTTGACCACTTGAGGGTCAAGGAATAAATTGCTACAGAAAATTGTTGACAATTTGAGCTAATGAATAAATTTAGGGTCATGATCCCTTCAATGGAACTACTTGGGGAGTTAATTTTTCTGAATGCATAATTTTCTCAGCTTCACTGGAGAAGCAACACAAAAATTGGATTGCCATTTCTTTCCAGAAGAGAAGAGAAGCAGAGGCTACATGAAACCACAATCACTGGTGTCAAAGACACCTAGAAGAGTTTCACCCTAATCTCTCAGTAAGTTTCTGGTAAAAGAAAACATGAAACAGGGGATAAGCAGTGACAATATCAGCCTTAAAATACAGTTTATTCCAAGCACTTCATTTTATTAGTTCATTTAGCGTTCATTTTAGTAGTGAATCTGATCTAAAGAATTTGATCCAAACTCCATCCTATCTACACATGAAAGCTCCTCCCTTGAGTCAAATTATGCTTCAACCTTCAGCATGCATGTCTGTCCGGGAGAGACAGTGACACAACTTCGAGTCTTGCAGCTAACCCAGCTGCCTTGTCATTGGGCATCTGGCAACTTGAGCTGGACTTTGCAGTGTGCATATTCCCTTCTGTCCTAGGTTGTCCCACTTGGACATAATTAAACCGTACTGTAAAGTAGAAGGTTTCTATTTGTAGTCAAGGTGATCTCTGTGAACCTGGAAACTGCTCCTTAGAGCATCTACCAAGGCAGATTAAGCCAGCCTACTGACTTATATTGCATTCAATTTACAAGACTCATAAACCTCCAAGATGAAATTTTTTTCTCTGTGGTGACCAGTGGTAGGACCTAAGGGAATGGCCTAAAGTTGTGTCAGGGAAGGTTTAGTTTGGATATTAGAAAAAGGTTCTTCACCCGGAGGGTGGTTGGGCACTGGAACAGGCTCCCCATGGAAACGGTCACAGCACCAGCCTGACAGAGTTCAAGAAGTGTTCTGAAAATGCTCTTGGGCACAGGATGTGACTCTTGGAGATGCTGCTGTGCAGGGCCAGGAGTTGGACTTGATGATCCTTGAGGGTCCCTTCCAACTCAGCTTATTCTGTGATTCGTTTAAGTGTCCACAAATCAAACTCAAAAGCTTTCATTATAAAGAAATTACCATACTTATATCCTTGCATTCCCTCAGTTATTTTTAGTAGCCCCCTCAGCCACTCCACTGGTCCTTATTTTCTTTATCCTAGAATGGCATGAGATCAAACTCAAACTGTAGTGTGCACATTACACATCAGGATCACAGCAAGAGGCAGAAGTGGACACAAAAATGTTTGTCAGTGCAAAAATAAATGACACATCTGCTTGGAGGCAGAGAATCTTGGTAGATCAAATAAATCTTTTCCCCTAACAGTCTTGAAATCCGTCAAAATAGGATGCATACAATAAAGGTGTAATCAAACACTTTATTTCTTCCTGTTGTGGCTGCCTGTGTTTCTCCAGTTCAAAGTTAGCCTCCAAACTACAGAAAGTTGCTTTTGGTTCTCCAGAGGTGTAATTGCTAGTGCTTTCCACATTCCTTTACAGTAACTAGTTGAAAACCATGTATCTGGGGCCTTCTAATGAAGCCTCTAGGTATTTCATTGGAGCTTAAAATGCTTTTATTACAAAAACATCCTTTGAAACTGATTGCTACAATTGTTCTTTTTCCTTGCAGAGTGTAGGTTTGCTTGGGTTTTTTTCTGAGAGAGAGTACTTCCATCTGCTGACGATAATTGCTAGACATTACTGGAGAGCTGCAGTATCTGCCTTCACTGACTTCTGGACTGCGGATGTCTCCTCTTTTATTATATGTGTACATACATTTGTATGTATATATGCATATTGCATATCCTTCAATGTGGAGATGTGGTTTGATGATGTGTTAAAGCTCAAACACGTCTAGGACTTGGTGAAAAATGCCTTGAACCTCTCATACAAAATGTCAGGTGTTTATAAACTCCTTCTGCCTGTTTCAAATGTGTTCAAAGCAGTTTGATGGATTAACTTTCTGTCAGTAGACTTTATGCTTTGTCAGTATTGCCTGTCCAAATCCAACTGTTATTGCAACAGTTTTTGCTGTTCTTTCTAACTCCTGCTCATTGCCACCCAGGATCATGCCTCCAGTTGCTGTAAGTTTTAGGCCTTGTGATTCCACTTTTTTTTTGCTCTTTGCCTCCACTGGGCTTTTGTTAACTGTATCTGCACTGAGCTTTCTTCTGCAGCTGATGTCTGCAATGCACCTTTCCTTGATTACTCTTCTTTGAATGAGATCTCCTGTCTTCTATTAGAATTCTGCACTACTGAAAGACTGGATTTTCCAAAATGCCTGCTGCAGCAGCCAATGCAATAGCCATCCCACACATATTGTATGTGTATACAACATTCTTATCTTCCTGGTCCAGCCTTACCCAATGGAGTCCTGACTAGATAGAGGCAGAGGTTTTAATCCTTCTGGATGTCAGGCTAGGAAGGCTGTTTTGCAACAAGATGCCACTTTCTGAATCATAGCTGCAGAGATGCTTTAGCAAAAACAGTGAGGGAAAGGCACAGAGGCAAGGCCAGCTGTACTTAGAGGACCTACAAGAGGACTGGGGTTGTCAGTGGCCAATCTGGCATCAGGGCAGGGAAGGCTGGCCTGTACTACAGCAAGTCTGACTGAAACCTGGCAAGTGAGGAGAAGCTGTTTTCTGAGTTCAGGAACAGAGCCAGTCCCCCATATCCCCACAAAAGGGGAAATCTAAAGACAAGGATGAGAGTTCTGAGGGAGAGAAGGAGAATGGTTGGGAATCTCTTTAGTTCTCAGGTGTCCACAGAAAGGTCCAGAAACAGGACAGAGCCACCAGCCAAGGTAAAAGGCTTATTCCCCATATTTTCTCCTCCATCTCTTGAACATTTTGTTTCAGGAATAGCATAGCACTGATACCTCTTCAACTTCTCGTGTCTACACAGCTTCTGATCTCTGACCAGAGCCAGGAATTCACAACAATACTCTTCGGATCCCAAACATGTACACCTGTACCTCTTTACCTGTCTGAAGGGTTCTCCCAGGCCCATTACAGCAGCTGATCTGCAGCATCTCCTGGAAACATCTGCCTGGCCCTCTAGCGTCAGGTTTCTGTGAAAACCAGCTGCCCTCTGGTCCCAGAGATGTTCCTTTGGCTGGTGATATGAGAGGTACATATCAACTTTTAAAACACTTGTATGCATGTGTGTACATAGATATATGTGTACATACAATGCACAGCAGTGATGACAGTTTGACTGGAAAAAGGCTTTGATGAAGTGGAACTACCCTGTGCCTCTACTTAACCCTTCCTGATCCTCACCAATCATTCATCCATTATCAGCTTATGTATCACAACTCACACCATTGCACTGCAACTCAACAGAGAGCTGCATTGGTTCCTGTACTGGCCCTAGGATGGAATGATTGCACTGCTAAGGTCTCCTACTGCTCAGCTGTCCAGAGACTTGAGCCAATCTAGAGACCAGCTCTGCCTCTCCTGGGAACATGATGGCTCCAAAATATCGGGAGGTATCTGGTGTGAGTCACCCCTGCCTGTCTCCCTGGTGAATCAGAGGCACAGTGCAGTGAAACTTTTGCAGAAGGACAGCTGCCCACAGAGCTGGCCCAGGCAGCTGAGAGATGCTGGCAGCAATCGTCCTAAAATAGTGCAGGATGGGAATACAGCTGGGGTGTGGAGGGTGGCTGCTTTCATTTTCTTGCTTGAGAAGAATAGAAACCTGTGGTTGAAACCAGAAAGCAAGGCCCAGGTGCACCCCACATCCTGGAGGCTGTTTGCTCTGGGGTCACCCAGCACTGAGTTTACTGTGGGAGGCAGGAGCTTCCTGGTTGTTCATGGGGAGCATGTTCTGGGTGAACACTATTCACAGTTTGGAGCAGAGGTTTCTGCTCCTGCTGTTGTATGTCATACTCGTGAAGTGGGATGAGCATTGGGAGATACTTCAGGTGGTGGAGGCATAACAGTGTTCAGCACCTGGCATCCCTTGTGCTTTTAAACACCCTCTCCAATCTTACAGCCTAGACCAAATCAATAATGCAGCACTAAGTCTGCCAGAGGCTCTTTTGGAGTGGTGGAGGTGAGATGATTCTAAAAGCGCTGTAAGATAACCATAAGGATTTCTAGTCCTACCTGCTAAACTGCCTCCATCCCTTCTCCGCCACAGTTCACTGTTCCCCAAGTTTTCCAGGTGGAAAGCTCTTTCTTTTTTTCCTCCATGTTTGCATTTTCTTTTCATTGAAACCTTGTGATCTCTATTTAAACAGTGCTGAGATTATTATTTCTGAGGATGGGATATCAAGGATTACAGAAAGCCTGGAACTAAAAAGGTGCATTTGAACATTGTAAGAAAAGCAGAATATGCAGAGAGACTGTTATCCTTCTCATTTCTGCACAGTTCAGAATTATAACCAGCACCCCCAAGAAGTGTCTGATGCAGTAGTAATTAGCCAGGACTTCCCCAAATCTCAGTGGTGTATGCTGCTACAGAGATAGCTGGTCCCACCTGTCAAAGTCCCACCAGCTGTCTTCTCTTCCTGATGCCATAAATATTGCTCTGAATTATTGCTTAGGTGAAGGGGAACCAGGTGAGATAGTGGGGAATGATTCCTGTCTGACCCTCCATTGTGTCAAACGCAAACCAATTTCATCTTGTCATCCTCAATAAAGGATACAAATAAACCAGAGGTTTTGCTTTCCATTACTTGCCTTCCCTTCTCTGGATGGCACTGCTCTTTTCTTGAGATCTTCTTGTTCTCTGTAACAGTTTTTCTTTCAAATTGGGTTATAATACTAAATGTGGCAATGACTTTCAGCTGGATCATAAGACAAGGATATTTAATGGGTCATGCCCAGTATCCAGTGTAGAAAGCAAATGTTAGACCCAACTGAAAATGAGAACATGTGGAAACAAAGTAAGGTCATAGCTGACATAGTTTGTTCATCAGGTTAAAAAACCTGGTCTGTAATTTACCAAACAGCCCTGAGAAGTTTCTTGAAGATGAAAGCAATAGAATTAGAGAGGAAATATTCAAAACACACAAAATGTGATAAACAGGATTTTGCTACACAGAAGTTAAACCTAATGAGTTTGAATTTGGACAATTTGTATTTCAGAATGACATCTAATTCTGCATCAGAATCCCACTGCCTATCTTGTGAGGTCAACAGAAACTTATTTTTTGAGCCTGTATCCCTTGGGGTCTGTCTGAAGTCTCCAGCTGAACATGGCACAGCTGTCCCTCATGGTCTGGAGGATTTGTGCCACAGCACAATACATTTCAAATACACCTCAGCTGAATCCCCTTGGTTCAGAAGTCCTCTCAGTAATATTTCTACTAAGAGGAAACAACAAAATGAAGCTCAGACTCCTGTACCTGTAGCTCAATTTCTTACTCTTCAACTCTGACTCAGGAGGGGACAGTTAACCAGGTTATTTTTGTGAGGGTGGGATGAAGGAGGAGGAGATACCTATGAAAATATTCAAAGCTGCTCTGATGGGGATGTGAAGTGTTGGGGCAAAAGAGCCAGAGAAACACCAGATTGTGAGGACGAGGATGGCTTAATAGGCATATCAGCAGCTTTTCTGCAGCAGCATGACGTTTTATGAAAATGAAAAAACTCAAACACCTTATGACTCCCTTACCACCCTGACAGCCATAAACTAGATCTCACAGATGAAGTACTTGAAATGTTCCTCTCCTCCTTCTACATATGGTCCCAAACCACAACAGGATGTTTCTATTTATGGAAATCTAATATTACACACACACACACAAAAAGAATAAGTAGCAAAGTAGAAGAAAGATGGACAGAGAAAAATAGTTCAGATTATTCAGTAGAGTAATCCAGGTTGCAAAGACAAAGGCTATATTTTTAACATTTTGCTCTTATACCCTGTCCTTTTTGCACAATCTTATCTTGGCTGTAACTTGTAGTTGTCTAGAGATCTCTTGGGAAGTAGTCACATTATTATTTTGCTGTAAAATACCCCTGGGATATGGAATGGATATGTAATGATTGCTTAGTTTGTGGGAAGATTTCTTTAAACAATTCTTTGGAAATTGAGGTACATCCCACCTAACTGCAGCTATAAAGTGCTTTCAGCTGTGATAGCAAGGTTGCATTGGTATCAGTCGTGTTGCTTTTTTAATCTCCTTTCTTGCTTTCACCCTTAACAGAGGGAAACCTGGGGACTAGCTGTCCTTGGTTTCATTCCTAAAATTATCCTGGAGTAAAGTCTCTTTGGATCCTGTTTGGTCGATTCTATGATAAATCAGCTTTTCTGGGTTTTATTTGTTTTCCTCCTCCAGGACCAAGCCCTCTGTTACTGCCTTTCCCCTTTCTCGCTCTGTGTACCCTGCACGGGTATAGGTGTGCATGTTTTATTCATAGCCTGGGGTTATCTTTCTGCCAGTACCATTCCTCTTTTGTTTTTTTTTCCCCTCCTGCCCTCAAGTCAGTGTACAATATCAAGTGCATCTGTTGTTTATTGATTTATGCAGTGCTCTGAGACTGCGCTCAAGAAGCCTTTTACAAGCAGAGAAGACTTCATTTATAACTAAAATACTGGGACCTCTCGGCTGGAACAAAACAGCCGGATAACAGCGCCAGTAACACAGCTCAGCAGCTCTCAGAGAGAAACTGAAGAATACCATATCTAATTGAAGCAACAAGGGATAGTTAACTACTGCGGGAAGAATGTAATTGCTTATGCTGGAGACTGGCCAAGACACTAGGGTTAACATTTCTTCTCTTACAAAATACATGCTGAGACCTTTAAATGGCTACCGCTAATTATAATTACCACGAATAACACTGTCTAAACCACCTTTTACTATCACATCACAGTACCAACTTTATTATTATTAATGCATCCTTCAGAATGGCCTTTTTTCAGTCTGCCACACAACAAAGTAATTCACAGAATGCTAATAAAGCTGTACTCAAACAGCTTCAAATCAGTGGATTGAGCATGAAAAAAGTCTAAAATAAATACAACTCCTACTTTCAGATGAGTTTTATTTGTAGCAAAATCTAAAAATATCAGAAGATATAACTTGAGTAGAAAAATAGCGCAAATGGGTAGGTGGATTTGGTTGGTGAATTTAATTTAGCTCTTTTGTCCTGAGTCTGTAAAGAAAGTAAACTGATTGAAATTTCTCCTCTACTGTGTTGTACAGTGGCTGGAAAGATTCCTATAAACTTTGGGCGATAAGGTAGCATAACTTTGTGTCCATCTCACTTTTGTCGATCAATTCCATCCTACTGACATTTGAAGAAATACATCTGCATTTGTCCCAGGGATACTCATAGTCAAAGAAAACTTTGCAGTTTAACACTTGAGCTTCATGAATGCATTTAAAATTACATGACCAAAATGATTCCAGTTTCATTAACTACTAGTCAGGTTCAGTTGAGGAAAATCTGTCTCATAATGTCTAAGCTTGAATGATAATCACTGATGGCACACAGCAGATGCCTTTAAATGTGTTTTCTTTTTCTATGTCTCCATTAACTATCATTAAATGGTGTATTGCACATCTTTACATTTAAGTAAAAAAAGTACAGCTCTTTGGGTCTAAAATCTCTATCAATTATTTTAAATAACAGCCTGTGCAGGAGATAACTGGCTAGAAGCGTGAGAAATGCAGAGAGACGTGTTCAGTCCTCTACCATCACCATATTCCAATCCACAGCTCCCATGACTTTCAGCCAATGGTTCAGTGGCTGATACCTTTGGCAGTGGCCTCAAGAGCTGCTGGGCTTCTGTCAGATCCAAGGATGGAAAGGCAAATCCCACCATACTGTTGTGTTATAGAGCCCTCACTGCCCCTTGCACGATGCAATTCCAGCTTTTAAAGTTTTCCCAAAGTCTGGGAAGGGAGCACCCCTAAGTAACACCATTCTAGTCAGGGGCAGTGCTTCAGAGCCTGCCAGTGGATCTCATGGCCATTGGCACAGAGCAGAGGGACAACGACAGATGTCCACAGTTACACTACTCTGGGTATGCTCTCCTTAACTTGGATTGGATGTCTAGGCTGGTTTGGGGCTTCTGTGAAAAAAGTGTTCAAGGTGAAGCATGCAAGTATGCATATTGGCTGTAATGGGACCACTCCCGTGCCTGCAGTTTAGTGACTGTAACTACTTGTAAGAATGAAGCTGTAAGTTTTAATTGTACAAGGATGTCAGTAAAGGCTTCTGCTAAAGCAGGAGGCAGAAGGGAGGTCTGGGTGCAGACAGTCCTTCCAGTCCTCACCGCAGCATCTTTAACAAGTCGCTTTCCACCCAGCCTGCTCCCTGTCCATGGAAGCGTAATAGAGATTCACATTCTCACACTTGGAAGCAATGCTCAGAAAGAGTTACCAGCTTGTTTTCCTGAGGACACTGCCACAGGGAATACAGTGATCTAATAGCAAGATTTTTAATTAATTAGACTATCTCTCCCTGTCAGTGTTGCCTCTCTGATGTCTTTAACTGATGATGTCTACAATAGTGCTAAAAATACTGAAAGGAAACTATCCTGAGATCTGGGGAAAATTTAGCCTCCATCACACCCTCTTGCTCTGCTGTTCTCAACATGCTAGAAATCAATGTGTGCCAATAGCATCTTCCCTCTAAATAGGTTTCAGTCTATGATATTATCATAGGTTCTCACAGACTTCTTAAGTTATGGGTTTGTGTGGGTTATGTGTGTGGTTTTAAAAATTATTTCTTTCATTTCTGCAGAGCTAAGAGAGTTCTATGATGAATAATAGTCCTGTATTTGCAGAATTTATATTACTAGTAGTTAGAAGGATGGATGTTCCAGTCTGCTGAAGATTTTAAAATCTGATTTGCTTCTGAAGAAGAATAAACTTGAATGTTTTAAGGTTTCACAAAGAAGGACTTTAAAAAATACTTTAGATAAATACAGAGTTCAACAGAGTGCAGTGTTTTATGGCAGTGCTTACTTGTTTTTCTATATTGAAATATATAATAAAAGGTGACTATAATTGGAGAGGAAATTCATTTGTGTAGTTAATGAGGCATTTTTATTTATGAATACAATAAACAAATAGAATAAAATGTCACGTAGTCCAAGAATGTATGGCCCCATCAAAGTTTCTGAATCCAAGTTCTCTTGGGGAAGATGTTTAAGCCAATAGAACTGAGCTTGACTTAGAATTCCCTGAGGTGTCACAAACATGCAAACCCTATTTTTCAGGCTGGGTTTCAAGACCATGCAGAGAGCTGCTGTGCCAGCAGTGGCACACAGAAGGCAGGTGCATGCAGGCTGGTGGGGACAGGGGAGCAGCAGCAGTGCCTGGCTGAGTTTGACAGTGGGAGGGTGCTCTCAGTGTCCCTGGAGGTTGTTATGTCTACAGCAAAATACCCAAATTCTGAAGTCACATGGCCACGTGAAAGTCACGCTGGAAAGGTCATGTGGCTGATATTTTAAAATGCATGTAATGGATCCTGGAAAAGGGAAAGGTTTTGGAGGAATACAGATGTTTGGCCACCAATTTGTCCTGCTGCATGCAAGTTAAGTACTTTTGGAAGGAACTGCAAAGTTTGGTGCTCTGTATGATGTGGAGCTCCCTAGGGAAGAGCTGAAGTTTCTCTGGCGCTGACTCACACTGCCCTGGCTGATGGAGCTTGTTCCTCGACTGACATGATAGTAATTTAATATTGTTTTTCAGTTGAATTTGTTGAGTTTTAGGAACTTGCACTAAAAACGTCTTTAAAAACATGCTGCAAAGCTACTTCCACTGTGCCACTTGGGACTAGATTCCTTTAATTGCTGCTTACTTAGAAGAGTAGATTAGGAAACCTCATCTGGGTGCATGAAGTCCCTGGGAAGAAGGTTGTGGGTTTAGTAAACATTAGCCATTTCATGCTAAGTTAATCCTGAGAGATTAATTCCTTACTGTTCAATATGCGTTTTATATTATCTAAATAACTATCTAGGAAATATCAGAAATAATTTTCCCCATAATACAACTTCAGAAGGTGATGGGCAATCCTGAGGCACCTACTGCAACTAGCAAAAGGAATAAGAAACAAAATTAAGCCAACCTATACAGTGTAAGTCACACACAATACCAACAGTACAACGTCTGTGTATAAATTAAGATTTTTAATTACTGACTGAGTGGATTACACTCAACTACAACAAATGATGAATAGTTGTGGAAATAAATCCCAGATTAGTTATGTGCAATAACAGCTACAAAAATAAGGGGATGAAAATTTGTCATCTGAGATGACTTTTAGTTATTCTAAATTAATCATTAACTTGACACCTTCCACCAACAAAAATTGTAAACTTTCAGAGGAATCTCACTTTTAAAAAGCTGTTTACAGCATTAAAGTAATTTTGATCTCAGGGCAGGGTGTGGGGGGAATTTCATCATTATGGAGTGCTGGACAGAGGGTACATACTCAAGAAGTGTGCAGAACCATGAACAGCATCGCAGATACCTTTCCTCCCAGAGGGATGTTGCTTCAAGCTGAGGAATCCCAATAACCAAATTAATATTACCCAACCATTCCAAACCCACAAGATTTGCATGGATTTCTCCTTCCCCATCCCATTTTTATATTTCAAGTTTTGCAGGTAGGATCATTACATATCCAGCTGATTTCTGGTATGGAGGTATTTTGGGTAGTGGGATAAATGATTTGTCAGTGTAAAGAGATGTGTGTCTTACAATGACCCAACTATCTTCCTAGATCAGATAAAGGCTCACATAGAGGTAATTTCTTTACTGTAAAGGAAAATAGATTTTGAATAGATAGATTTGTTACTGCATAACTGTGAGGGTGACAAGGCACTGTAGGTCTATTTGATGTCTAGTGGAACTCAGCCCCGTGGGTTGGGGAAGGAGCTCTGCTCCACCAGCTCCCTCCAGTGAATTCTCATCTGTACCTTTCTCTCATGAATAAGTTGGTGCTTTAAGGAAACCCATATGTGTGTGTCATCAGTTTCTTATCTATGCAGAAATCTTATTTTAAATTCTGCTACTGTTGTGTTTACATAGCAATAATATGGATCATATTTGTATTTTTATAACTGAGGGTAAGGTAGAGCATGCCAATTAGCTTATGCTATGTTTGGGTTTGTTTGAAATACGCAAACATCGCTTTGGCAAAAATTCCACAAAGTTCCTTAGCACAGAAATTTCGGTGCTCTCAGTGAAACACAGGTATCAGTTAGAGTGGGTCTTGCTCTCTTCAGACAGCTAGAAAGGGGAGATATGAACATTCAGGTCTCTAAGACCATTTAGTTTCAGCTATGTCAAGAATTACTTCTGTTTTTCACAGCAGTTTTATTCTACAGCAGCTTTACTCTAGCCAGTGTCTGGCTCCAATAAAGGACAGCAATTTTCGCCTTAATTGCTACATCGCTAGTTGCTAAAATGGTTACATCATTTGAATTACAATTGCATATGTAAGAATTTTTCTTTTTTTCTAGCAGGATGTCTGCTCACTTACAGTGAGCACTTGACAGACACTTGATAGTGTCTTTTTCATCAAATCATGGATTCAAGATCAGAAGGCACCAGTAAAATAATGTAGACTAGCTTTTTGTGTAAGAAAGTCAAAGAAACTCAGATACTCTTTTCTTATGAGCCCTCAAACATCTGTTGTATTCACAAGATATTGAAAAAAAATTAAAGATCACACATTATGAAGAATCCACCAGAGCACTTGTTAATTTCCTCCATAGTTAATTCTCCTAATGCTTAAAAATGCCCTTAATTTCAGATTGAATTTATCTATGTCCTGAATATCAGCATGTTTTTTAACTCCTGGAATATGGAGTAGTAGTCTGCAGGAAATCTTTTTTGTATATGGGTTCTTATAGATCACTTTCAACACCTTTTGATCCCTTAAATGACATTAATAAATACAGCTCTTTGAGCATTGTACTAAGTTTTATAGGCAACAAATCTCATTTGTGGCCCTCTTCTGAGCCCTTTCCCATTTTTCACCATCGTCCTCTCAATGCATCTATCAAGTCTAGACACACTGGCTACATCTAGCATAGTAAATTAAACAGAAAACTGTTTGGGTGCTTGAACTTGACTGCCCCTGGTGTTAAATTGTTAGCACAGGCCCTTGTGTGGTTTTTCCCTGGATCAATGAGACAGATCCACTCATCCCAGAAAATATCTGAGCGCAGTTTGGGTTTAGCACAAGCCAGCAGTCGTTCTCAACCAGCAGCTCATCTGCAGTCACAGTGGTTTAGAAATTAGCATAGTTTACAGGCACAGATATGGACCATTTCATGCCAGCCTTCCTCAGTGCTAGTGGGTGGCACAGGGTGCTTGTAATTTACTGGCAGAGGCACAGACAGTAGTCAGGGGCAGCCTTACAATGCTGCATTTGGAGAGCAGAACATTACCTTCATGTTCCTCATTGTTATCTATTGTTCATGCTTTCAGATCTACGCTCCTCACTGCTCTGTTGTCCTTGGAGCTCGCAGTGATATTATTATCTACTGCATTCCCAAATATTACCATTGTCCAAGGATCCCTGGATTTTTTTTCATTTTTCTTGTAAATTTTTTTTACAATAGGAAGGTAGCAGGGATAAAACTTGTATTTCCAAAGGCATATTTTTAAATTTGACTGTGTGTGTTATTTATCTAAACACCCTTTATGAGTGTGGGTGAGCTTTCACACCTAAACATTCTGCTCTCATCATTTATCACTTCACCATTTTTACTATAAATTATTTTACAATTCCTTCCAGAAAGTAGTACTAATGAAAAGGTAATGAATAGCGTTGTGGCAAGAACATCTGGGAACTCCTAGGGATTCTAAAATTTCAGTAGGGGAATGTTCTGCCCTTTGCCATTAATGCTTGGGATGTATCAGATACCTTACTGGTAACCCGTTCGTTTGGCTGCACTGATTTCACATAGCCTCATTGTTTCAAACTGTACACTTCCTCCCCATGGGCCTCAAAAAAGTCTTTTTGGTCAATGTAGCAGTGAGAAGAAGAAAAAATAAAACCTTTCCCAGAGGGCAGTAAGTCAGGGTGAGTGAGATAAGTAAAATCCAGTCAGCTCTGGATTTCAGCCCTCTGGAGACTTATTCCATCTCTGGGAGAAAAGTATGTGAACTGAACGTCCTCCTACATTTGTAAAGAGGCATTTTTAGTGATAATGCAAACATATCTGGCTCCCTCCCAGTTACAGAAAGATTGAATTCCTAACCTAAAGTAGAATTACTCTTTTCTCTGGTAATTTCAAGATCTAAGCTACATTTTCATCATTCATCATCATCACGTGGAAGGTGCTTGTGTGTCAGCTTCACACTGTCACATAACTGGTTAATCAATGCATATTTAACATCATCTCGTGATAGTTTTCAGGCAAGGAGTTGGGATATTCTGAGGTTCTTAAAGGTCACCTCAATGACCAATTAACTCAGCACTGGGTTTCTGCATCTCTGCTAACGGCAGACCACGGAATGATCTGCGGTATCAAGATCAAGAGGCATATGTTTGGGGACAAATGTAGCAACTTAAATTCAAGTATTTTTACTTCGCATTTGGATTACTATAAGCTTTTGATCACCTTACAGGTGACAATTTTTAAGATGCACTAATTTGATTGATTACAAGCTTGTCACTGTACCATAAAATATCAGTGCAATGTCTCAGTCCATGTCTAATCTGCCTACTTCAGAAGATAGCCATGTCTTAATCAAGATTTTGGTGAGGTTTAAAATAACTATATTTTTGCTATTGCATTAATGCTGTTGTTGTGCTACTCAGTGGTTTCTCAGATATTAAATCATTACCATTTGGAGTATATATAGAGGAGAAGGGCAAGGCAGAAGAGTTGAAGAGAGGGTGGTTAAGTGACAGTCATGCAGCAACTCCAGTGTAGGAGTTCACAGATCCTCAGATTTCTTTTATTGATTGTAAAAAGCCCCATTCCTCCAGGATGGGAAGACATTACACCTTGTTCAGTGAGGAGGGATGTTCTGCTGAGCTGCTGCATATGCAGGGACATTGTAGGAAATATCAAGGAGACCTCCAAAGTGGAGAGACTGGGATGCTAGTCTGAGAGATCATGAGCTCAGCTGGGTTTGAGAAGTCCTGTCAGATATACCAAATATGTCTTTTTGCTTAGCAGATTATTTCTTCCAAAGGTCCCAAAAAGAAAGAAGGAAACCATGTCTGCAAATAAGGTTACAAAGGTCAGAAAGCACTTAAAAATTTGACACTCCTACATCTGAACTTACCTCCAGGTTTACTTATCTCACCATGCAGGACTTTTGGACTTTTCTGTCCTTTTTCTGTTCTCACTTCTTCCCCCCACTCTCCCCTGCCTCCACTCCTTCCCCAGTTAGGCAGGTTTTTGATACAAAAGGTTGCTGGGTTTTCTTTTTGCTTTCTTCTCCCTTCCCTGGCTATTCTGCCTGCTCTCTCCTCTCCCCTTCTCCCTAAAAGTCTGCAGAAAAGCACTGCAGCAGAGGTAGTGCGGTTAAACTGAGTGAAAGAGGCTGGAAATTTATGCTCTGAAATTTGTGAAACTCGCTTGCACATAGTGCTCTTTGCACCTCTGGTAAACGATAGGTGTTTTGCATGGCTGCATGGCCTGGCTGTGTCCCAAGGACAGAAAAAGGAACCAATTTACAGTTCTTAAAGAGATAATTGTTGGGCTACTGGAGTAGTCCTGCAGGAGTCAAACCAGGCCAGGTGTTAAAGTTACTTTTGGGTGACTAGGGAGTCAGGCAGACTCTGGAAAATTTGCAGAAGAAATTGGCATTGTTAGTTGTGCTGAGCTTATACAAATCTGAAAATTTTAACTAATTGATCACAGGACCATAGAATAGTTTGGGTCTGAAGGGACCTTAACGATTATCTAGTTCCAGCCCCTCTGCCAGGAGCAGGAAAAACTTCCACTAGACCGTGTTGCTCCTCTGCTTCTGTGGCCGTATGTGTATGTGGTCTCCTAGTACTGCTTATCAAGAGTGGAGTAACTCAGGATTTCGTATGGATGTCTCCCAACATCCGGGGGGGGCACCCAAAACCCTCTTCTCAAACATGGTGTTTTCATTGTCTGCAAAGGGGCAACCCTCTCCCGCTGAATCGGGGAAGCTGTGCTCACACCACGTCGGCAGCTGATGGCTTTATCTTGGTATTACTGGAGGGTTTTTTTCCCCATTCAGAGGAAACTGGATTGTCAGAGCACGGGATGTTTCACGGCTCCGGCAGCCACCCACTCCACCGAGTGGCTCGGATCGCACCCCCGAGCGGCTGCAGCTCCGCGGGGCCAGCGCTGCTCCCGCCCCGCAAATCCTGCGGGATGCTGCGGTGGGAGGAGGAGTCATTTCCACAATTAAACAGCACCACCTGCAGGCCCCGAGTGTGGCCGGTGCTGCTCCGCCGGCTCTCCCGGTGGTGCCCCGAGTGGATATGCCGGCATGGTTATGTCTGCTTGGGGCAGACAGCAGCAGCGGCTTCTTCGGCTTCCTTTGCCTGCTGGCTCAGGGACAACAGGAGCACCCGGCTGTGTTGTCACAGAGTGACGGGCATCGGACCTGCCCCTTCCAGGGTAACCACCATCAGGAAAGATGTGAGCGCTGGGCTTGCTCACCCTGGAGAAGTCTTGGGGAAGACCTTATTGCAGCCTTTCAGTATGCAAAGAAGGCTTAAAAAGGAGGGGGAGTGATGTTTTATATGGGCAGAGAGTGACAAGACAAGAGGGAACAGTTTAAAACTAAAGGAGAAGACATTTTGATTAGATGTTGGGAAGAAATTCCTTACTATGAGGGTGTTGAGGCACTAGCACAGGGTGCCCGGAGAAGTTGTGGATGGTCTATCCCTGGAAGTCTTCAAGGACATGTTAGATGGAGCTTTGAGTAACCTGATCTAGTGAAAAGTGTCCCTGCCATGGCAGGGGAAGTGGAACTAGGTGGTCTTTAAGGTCCCTTCCAACCCAAACCGTTCTATCTGTCTAGCAGGAAATAGAATTCACCACGACTGTGAATGTGCTTGCTCTTAGATGCACTTTTCCATTCAAAGAGAAAGAAAAGACAAAACCCCCGCCCTTACTCCTGCTCCTGGACTTCCTAGGTGAGACACAGACCCAGCAAAATAGAAAGAAGGTGAGTGAGACACAAAATGATATTTTAACATTGATAACTTCTCCTTTAAATCACAAACATTTTTAGTTTTAAGCCCCCTGCTGCTGGCACATTAAAATGTCTTCTGAATCCCTGACTACTCTTAAATCATCAGTACTAGGTTGTGAAAATTTTTCTGCTGATACTTATTTTTTTACTAATATCTCTGCTCTTATATGAATTCTGCTAAAAGAACCATGACTGATTTTTTTTCTTTCTTTTTTTTTTAATGCTGAGGGTCTTTGTCTTTATTTTCAAGAATGCATTTTGCTGATATCCACCTGGGGATTTTTTAACTGCTGCCCAGCTGCATCTTTCCAACAAAACTGCAGAATGAAGGCAAGTTTACTATATCCTCCAGGTATAATATCAATATTTCTTCATAAAATAAACCCAACAAATCCAAACATTTTAAAGAAGATGAGTACTTTTGAATGGATGAAATGAGCCTCTGTGGAAGAAGACAATTACCTATGACTCAAGGTGGAAGATGGTTTATACTTGGCTACTGCTGTGCTATTATACCTTGGCTTGTACCCGGAGCAGTGACCAACTTCTCCCTTGTTTGGGGGTTGTTTTGTCCCAACCACAGCTGGAGTTCACTGTTGTTGCTGTGAGCCTTCTCCAGATGTTCATGGCACACTGGCAGCAGAGGTGGCAGTGTGATTTTTGTCTTATAAGCTGGTCCAGGGGCCACCATCCTTCAGCCTGCCCTCCTGCCTGTTCCAGGCACCCAGGACTCCCACAGGGAGCCCAGGATTACAACATTGCTGCTGCCTGCAGTGAAAGTAGCTCTGGTGTTCTGTGCCCCTCTCTGCACTGTCATTATCCCTGTGACACCACCCTGCGATCAAGATCACAACAGTCTGGATCTTAGCTACAAGGACCTTAACAACGCCTCCTTCAAGGGATGTATAAGTAGTTTGATGTATAGTGGCTGCTTTGTTGCCAGGAGAGACAACTGAACATTAGCTGCTGTCTTGGGAGTGCCCTGTGGCTTCAGGCACTCCCAGGATTTCCCAGCTCAGCTATGTGCAACTGCAACCCTTTTGTTCAGATCAATATCTAAGCCACAAAATCATCCTTCTCCAGTATGCTGGGAGTTGTATGCTCTGAGGAAGCATTACCATCCAAGCCTGTGACTTTGTACAGTCAGAGACAGCAGAAGTATTATGTATGTAATGAAAATACCTCAGAACAAGCTCTGTCTCTGATGACCTTCTTGCATGAAAACTAAATGAAAGATTTGTAGCAAAAACTGAAAAATAATTTAAACACAGTGTTGGTGTCCCAGTTTGACTGAAGAGCAAATGAAGTATTAAAGCATTGTACAGGGTCCTGGTGTAACCTTATGTGGGACAGAGGTTGCAGCTATGGACACCAAGGATCAAGAAAAAGGAACTCCAAGAGAAACAGGGATGTCATGCTAGTGTTGGAAAAGCTGTCATGCTGGTAAGAGGAGTCCTAAAAGGACAGAGTAGATTCTTCTGGTCTGAAAATGTGCCTTGACTGTATGAAAAGGAGGAGAGAGGACCCAAATCCCTAATCACTCCTACAATGAGTTCTGGAAGGAGTTTCATGAGAGGTACCTGAGAGAGCAGGAGTTAGATTTGATACTTGGTCTTTCTGTCTGTGTTCAGCCATTGCACTGGCCAATGTGTAAAGCAGCTAGTGCTTTTCAGAAAGGGAGGGTTAAATGCTGCATAACTAAATTGCTGGTGTCCAGGCGTAAATGCCACTGATCCTGCTTGCCATGGGAAGTTTGTCATAAGTGTATGAATGCCAAAAAGTGGCAAAGCTTGCCCACAACACAGTGGTCATGTCCTCCTGCGGGGATGGCTGTTTGCTTCAGTGCATGGTGGAAGCACAGAACTATTTCTGAGAGCCCTGTGGGGCTGTGGGCAGCCATCACCCTCAGCTGCCTGTGATTTGTGATCATGAGTGTGATGGCAGGTGTAGATCAGCATGCTGTGCACAGTCACCTGGTAACAATCTCCTCCACAGGTTTTTACAGCTTAAATGTAGTAGGCAAGAGGGAATGACCTGGATTTTACTCTGCTGGATGTGGTGCAATCACACTGGGGATTCAAATGTTTAGTTACTATCCAGCATTTCCGCAGAAATCGCAGTTCTCCCCTGGGCAGCTTCCTACCCTTATGGGCAGGCAGGCAGGCATTCCTCCAGCCTCATATCCCCCATCACATCAAGCTTGCCAGCCTTTGTTATTTGAAACCTGGATGGATTCATTGGAAACTATAATTTTGGAGACCATCAGCAGCCTGGTGGGGCTGGAGGGGGTCACTGCAACAATATCTGAGCCAGCAAGGCTGTTTCCCTGGGAAAACAGCTGCAGCTCCTGCTGAATGCTGCAGCTCAGGCCAAGTGTGGCATTACCTGCTGGTACCACATCCCTTGCATTTGTGCTGTTAAAAGGAAGATATAGCTGGAGCATGGTGACCTGTTTCCTCCTTCTCCTGCCTGGGACTCCTGGATTCACCATGTTGGGCTAAAAACTTCCGACTCATTTCCCAAGGCAGTGCAAGCCTGTGAGATCTGCACTGGGAATTACGAGGTGTATTCTGACTGCACAGTCTGGGTACACAAACAAGCCATTCCTGTTTCCTTATTTGTTTGTCAGAAATGAAGATTTGCTTTCTGCTCACAGTGCTGAGCATTGCTTGAACTCTGCAGCAGATTCTTTCAGCCCGTAATGAATTATGGCTTTTCCTAGAAGGAGGGAGGTATCCAAGACTTGGATACTTCTGCTCATGTCCCAGACTAGGCAGACACAAGCAAACTCAGGTCCAGAATGTGACAGCAATGGTAGAGTAAAGCTCCCAGGAGGTTTTAATGGCTTGGATGTAGTTTCACTGTAACCTGGCTTTCCATGTTCTGGAACAGAGCTGGCTTGGGCCCAAACAGTTTGCAGACTACACAGACAGTCTTGATCCCTCTGCATGGTCTGTGTCTATACATAGCCACAGAATAGAAACCTTTGTAAATGGACAGTCTACTGCTTGGGTCACCACCCTCCCTTGTAATGAATGTTTCTTATGGAAAGGTCTCACGTTGGAAAGAAACCTCACTAGTGAATCTACTCAACTGTTCTAATCCAAGGCAACAAAGTATGCTTTGGTTATCAAAAATTTGCATAACACTCATTCTGTTTATCGGTTAGGAACCTCCGCGTCATGCCCTAAATAGCTGAAAAGGTTTACTCATCAAAAAGAAATGTTTTGTTGCTTGAGACTTCATTAAATGCTGTTGGAAAAGATTGTTGCCTGTTTCGAAGTAAAAAAGATCATGAACAGAATGTGGTAGAAATGGAAACAGTTCTGGGTTGCAGGAGGGTTAAACCAAGATGGGATAATAGTGCAATATGCTGTTGTTGAAAACCAGCAAACTTTACTTTTAATTCTAGCTTACCAAATGATTAGAAGTGCAATAGAGCAGAGATTTTTGTAAAATGGACCTCAATTTATGCTGAATATTCAAAAGCAGAGCTGTGAAATTTAAGCACCTCCAAAATGTGTGGTTAGCTTCTGCTTTCAGAAATGCCTAATTGCAAATTCTTTTTCTTTTCTAGTTTATGAGCTGTGATGGTGCTTTAGACCTTGCCAAATATAATATTGCAGGAGTTGAATTGCATGTTCTATGACTTGAAAGACCAAGAAGGCTAAAAATATTGGCATTTATTTCCTGTTACACTTGAAGGAATACAAGCTTCTTAATTCATGAGACTGGAACAGGAACAAGGAGGGACTCAAACCCTGAAACCAAATAGAAATTTTGGGAAGAAAAATATTAAGATGAGGCACTATTTCAGTGCCGTGCTTGTTTTTGCTACCCTTCAGAATTTCATATTAACTATAAGTTTTTATTTCTTATTAACTATGACATAAAAAAGGGGATTAGGATACCTGAAATGGTCAGTTTGCTTGATGTCGGTCTCCTTTCCCTTAGTGGCTACTCAGCTGTGGAAGGGTCTAAAGCTGGTTCTAGCTTTAGGTCTGCACACACAATGGAATTTTTTGAGTTCTTGGCTCAGAGTTCCCATTAGTGCCAGTGAACAACTTTTTTCTGGATGTCACTCCCTGGGAACGAGATATCAAGAAGTTAGAAAAAGCAGCTCTTGCTTAGATTCAAGGAATCTTTCCTGGGCCTGGCCTTCACTTCTTGTTCTGGGCTGTGAAAATCAGAACAAATATAATGGTAATAAAACAAATTATACATGCAGAGGAATTTAGCAGGTGTACAGGCAGATACTGGAAAATTCAGCATGTGAGCTGAACAGTCTGTGAATAAATGTTGTCCACATTCTTCAGTATCTGGCATATTTAGATGGTGCCAGAATATCAGATAGTCTTTTTTTTTTTACAGAATGAGGAGAAATAGACCTGAATATCTACTGGGGATTAGCTAAAGTTCATCATGTTGCTAAATGCACAATAGGAAAGTTCGGTAGGATTTTAATGACAGGGTAGTAGAGAAACTATATGGAAAAAGAAAAGGAACTGAGTTACAGACAAGATCCAAAGAAGGCAGACAGCAGCAGCAGAAGGCAGGATGCCTTGGGAAACTACAGTGGCAGATATCAAGGCATCAAAGACAAGTATAAGGTATCAAAGGTATGAAAGTCAATCCATTGTTTTAAGGCATGTATGTATTGGAAAAGGGAGCATATAAATTGGACTCCTGCCACCTGTTTCTTTGTGAGTCACGAAAGGAGTGCAGTAATTAAAGTGTAGATTCACAGAGGTATTTAATTTGTCACTACTATTTGGTCAATGGTGATTTTAATGAGTTTAAGGCTTTTTGCCGGTGGCTGAAAAGCATCTACTTCTGAGGACGCAGCCACAAGCCAGGCTACGTAATCCACATCCAGCAAGGAAGCGTGAAAGCTGGACACCATGTATAAATGAGAAGAAAGAAGTGAAACTTTTTTGTGTCTATGAGTCTGAAACCCCACTGAAAACATGCAGTTTTAAGCACTCTGTGAGAGAGATAAATTTCAGGTGTCACAGTCTGAGGTGCAGTTTGCAAAGAGGTCATGGAGCCATCAGTCCCTTTTTGACAGCTTTGCTTGCTCTGGTGCCCATGTTGCTGTACACTGCCCTCTTGGCCTGCAGGGCCAAGACTGAAGGATCAGAAGGGGAGGTGCATTCTTGCTGTCATTATGAACACTATGGTGTCTCTGGTGTGATGAAGGACAGCTTTTCCTTGCCTGCAAGAACTCAGGTGCAAATTTTCACACTTTCATTAAAAGAGCAAAATGGAAATATTGGACTTGAAAGGTTCATGTATGAAGAGGCTTATGGTATAAGCACAACACAGAGAGGTACACCATTTTGGGGATGGAAGCTAGAACTAATGAATAGTGGCTGCTGGGTGTTCCTAGCTGCTCCCTGAAGAAACATGGGAGATGAGGATGAAGGACAGCAAGCGGGTAAAGATACCAGAATCTGAGATACAACATCTGGAAGCTGGCAAAATAGCAACTGCTTCTGAAAGGTGACTCCAAATTAGGCAAGACTGACTGTATTAAAAATAAAAAAAGCATGGCTGTCAGGATGGACAGTTTGAATCCCATCTAGGGAAGGTTGCTTTAGCTGCCCCTGGTGACACAAAGAGCAGCCTCACAGGAAGAGTAAGACTGGATGAGAAGGCTGCAACTGACTTTCTTACAAGTCTTGTAAATACTAAATGCAAAGAAGGACCAAACAGGATTTTGAAAACAAACTTTTGGTAGAAGAAATGTTAGATCAGGAGATGTGGAACTTCTCTGGAAGAGGAGGTGGTGTGGACTGGAGACATTCCATCCAGAAATGACCTTCTGCTAGTGGGATTAGAAGGAAAGGCTCTAAAGAGGAGGAAGATACATCCTCAAAAGACAAAGGAGAAGAGGCTAATAGAAAACCAGAGCTAATGTTACATACGGAAGTAGAGGAATGTTGGTCTTGTAAAGAATCTGTTTAGGGTCTCAGTCCTCCTTCCAGAGATGCTCAAGGGGATGCAGAGTCTGATAAGCAGATTACTTCACAGAGCCAAGCCTTTTAGGTCCAGCCAATGGTTCAGATGTTTCCTAGGTTGGTACTGATAAAAAGTTTTTTTCACCCAGTAAGTTTAGTTTAGAAATCATTCCTATAAATGTCTTGTAACACAGTTTAATCGGCTTACTTGCTCCCTGTTCGCAGAAAAGACTTCAGGGACTTGGAAGCTGTGGATGCACATTTCATGCCCAGGTTAAGACACTCCCTGGTCAGACCTCTGGCACATCGTTAGGTTCATCTTGAGAGCATGGACTTCTGCAGCATGAACCTTAGGAGACCTCAGTCTTGTGGAAAATTTTGTTTTCAGAAAATTTTCTGCAAATCTGCATTTCTCAAAGTGTTCTTTTCTACCAACGTTTTTTTAAGGTGAAGACATCTGCCTTACACAAGAGAGGCTGCAAAATATCTCACAAAGAGCTGAATGATAGTAATTCAAATCAGATTGAAATAAATCCCAGCTAGTTCTCCAGCTCCCCTTAATCTCTCAGGGGGTTCCTCCTGCATTGCTGCACCCGCTGCTTGTGAATGGTCTTTGGAAAATAAACTCTTACCCACTCAGTGTGAGGCATTTCCTGCCCCATCTTGTGATCCAGGAGACAATCCTGATATCCCCCAAGACATCAAGTATGCTGGAGATGTTGTTTGAAGCCCGGATCAGTCTCATTTGCCTTTTCAGATTAAGTCAATGTAGTGGTTTGAGTTCATTCACTTGAGTTTTTGGCTAAACGCCAGCACACTTAATAGATTTTATTTAATTTTGTTGTGAGATAAGGATTAGGAGTAGGTAAAGCAGGCTCAAACTTTAAAGAATATAAAGAAAGGTTATTAACAGACTTAAAAGGAAGGGGAAAAAATTAAGAACTAGAACAAAACTTTTAGAATACTTTTGCTCTTCCCACTTTTCTGTTTTTTCCCAATGACAGTATAAAAAACAACACTTCGACTTTCAGTCAATTTACCACTTCTAAATTAGTTTTTCTTCAGGTCATTTAGGGAGAGAAGTTTCTTCCTGTTTTACTATGTTGACTTTTCTACAAGAAATACAGTTTTTATGATTTTCAGCCTCACAACTAGCAGCCGCCCAGGAGAAAAAGATTTCTGTTTGTTGTGGAAAGTCCCTCCCACACTAGTAGCTTTCTTACAGTTACTATGGTGGGTTATGACAGTTTATGGGGTATTTTTCTAAGGATGAGTGGTTCTACTACAGCAATAAAGAAATCCCCTTCTTCCATGACTGGCAACATAAGTCTTCTTTGACCATTCCCCGGGGCAATGGATCTGGATTACAGCTTCTTTTCTGTCTCTTCTTAAACTTCTTATCAGACTGCAATTACTTCAGTATTTACTTATCTTTACACAGGTGCCTTGGTTCACTGGCTGCACTGACTGCAAGTAGAACATCACATCCCCCCTTAAACCATTTCTTCATACATTACAGGGAATATTTTAGCTTAGTTTTAACCATGGTTTCACAGAAGAATTTTCAGTTTTCACATTAAAAGCACTCCTCATACTCCACCCTCTAAGCATTAGCTTTGCTTCTTTTACTGACTTTGAGTCTTTATGCTGTGTTTCTGTAGGTGTCTTTACTCTTTTTCTGTCTGTGCAGGGGAAGATAAGTGTCTGCAAGTTTTATCTGGGTAATGAAAGGGTTAATTTCTTTTTCGGGCCTCTGTGACAGTTTCATGATCTTTTGCCGGGTTATTTAAAAAGTCTGAGCCAGACTGCAGAAGCAGTCAGTCAAGAGTCTCTTTAGCTTCGCTCTGCAAAGCTGACCCAGCCCTGAAGGAGCTGGCCCGGCCCCGGCACGGCCCCTGCCCGGCCCGGAGCAGGGGCCCGGCTCTGCCTGCTGTAGTTGGAATGTTTTGCCCAGCTGCATCAGAGCCGGAGAGCTCAGGCCGAGTCCTCCCCCACGCTTAGCTGCACTGCTGTAAACTCCCGTCCAAACCGCCCCCCCTCCCCACTCTGAGGGGGGAGGGGTGGGGAAGGCAAGGGCCCAGTCTTACTAAAGAGAGAAGCACAGGACTTGCTTCTCTGGCAGCAGCAGGACAAGAAAAGAGTTTTTTCTCAGGTGTATCTCTCTTAAATATGTTTTTTTTCCTGGAGGTGGAACAACTTTTAATTGGGTTATATAGTTATCAATACTCAAAACTAGCTGGTCACTGGCTCTGTTTCTCAGGAAGTAAAGTGTACTGCTTCCTGCACCATAGGTCACTTGCAAGACTGACCCTTCCTGGGTAAACCCACGACAGTCAATTTATTTGATACAGGGTCTTTCATGGTTAGCTCTGTTTCATAATGAGGAACTCCGTGGAATGACAGATCCTAGGGCAGGTATACCAAACTGAGTTTGTTCTGGCAATGTTGTTATTGTCAAGAAGAGGAGAAAACATGAAAATATTTGGGCAGTGCAGGCATGCTGCTCTGAGGCTATTTCTGTAGCGCACATGGTACATTTACCACAATTTGAAAAGCAGAGCACCAAAGGAATGTGAAAGAAAGTTCCCTGCACACCAAAGTCATGAATAGTTAATGCAGCTGGATGGCAATGGTTATTCTGATTCAAGGAGAAGTTTGATACTTGCTTTCTTTCCCATTTGTAATCAAAACTAAACATGCTGCAATTCTCTATACAGTATTACAAGGAGATTGGGTTCTGGATGGATTGCATGGCAAGCTATTTGGGAAACACAGACCCTGATGATCCTGCTGCCAGGAGCTTCAAAACTTCATATTCTGAGGACAGTCCACTTTCTTTTTGCCTGGCTACTTGCATGTTAAAAAAAAACCAAAACAAACCACAAGAACAGTCCATCTAGCTCAATATTCTGCATTTTCTTGTCTTTTGCAGCAGATGCCTAGGAAAATAAGAACATGGCAAATGTATCCTCAGTACTCTGCTGGTTTCCAATGAGCTAAGAATTAGGAAGTCTTTGAGCCAGAAGTGGCATTTTTGCTCCAAGTAGTCCTCAGTGAATTTGTCCTGAGGCATTTAGCATCTGTGGCATGAACTTCTGTAGCTGGTGTGACCAACCATTGCCTCTGCCCATCTTGAACCTGATACTGCCAGAAATGCAGGAATGGCAGCTGTGCTGATGGGCGAGGAGAAGATCTTTTTTATCTGACATGCATGCTGCGTAGGTCACCTCAGAGTCAGGTGTGTATCTTCTCCTATTTATTCAGGACGTGTATGGTTTGTTTCTGAAGAGGAAAAGGAGAGTACTTTGATTTCAATCTACAAGCCATTGTTTGAAGAAAATTCAGAACATGTGTTGTTTCTACTGCTTTTAGTCTTACGGTTCAAGCAACAAAAGTAAACCATACTAAGGTGAAAGAGAAGAAAGGAATTAAAAATGAGAGTAAATAAAGAAAAAGAAAGGAAAAGGAAAGAGAAGGAAGAGAAAAAAACGGCCTACAGCAATCTAAATCAAAAGTATTGAAACAGTAATTCACATAAATATCCTGTTGACAGTATACATAGAGCATTGAAGAGTTATCTGAATCTTTCAATTGATTTTCTGTTATTTTTTCAATCATATCACTAGTCAGTTCCCATGCCACTAGAAGCTACACCAAAGATTTCCCTGAATGTAAACTTGTCCCCTTTAGTTAAAGCACAGAGAAGATGCCACAGGGAAACACTGGGGGAAATGAGTGAAATCCTGGCTCCACTGGAAGAATGGGGAATGGTCCAGGCTGTGCTAGTGCAGAGTGGGGAGGTCAAGAGACAATTTCTTCCCTGCTGTGGTTAACAGGAGTACACTGTTATTCTCTTGAGGCATTCCAAAATTATGATCTTCCCCTTCCAAAATAATGGGAGTGGCTCAATAAGGTTTTAAAAAGTATTTTTGGTCTGTTTTTTTCTCATGAGCAAGTGCTTTCTGGACTTTGGGGGTTGCTTGTTTCACACTTTTGAGTTTTAATCTGCAATTCCAAGACCTAGAAGAGGACGTCCTGCAAGAACAGCACCCAAGAGCTTCCACCTCCATTGGGTAGATTGGACCTTAAGATAAGCAGAGACTATCAGAATGTTTGTGATAAAGCTGAATTTTATCACTGTTGTGGGCTCTGTGTGTGCTGTGGGAGCACATATACATTGCCTTGAGCACATGGTCCACGAGGGATGGGGGTTGTCCTCTGGTTCACTGAACCCAGTGTCCTGCAGCCAGGACTGTGCCATAGGCAGAGGGAAGGGGAGGCTCCAGTGCACACAGAGATCAGACATGTGGATGTCTCTTTTATGCAACATACAGAATCTGGCTTTTGGGCGGAGAGCATGCATGGCTTCAGCAAAATTACACTTCACCAGCAGATCTCCACAAATGAGATGTTGCAGCAATTTCTATTCTCCATTGTGCTCTTCTGAGAAATATCAGGAAGCAATTTTAACCACATGGAAAATGAGTATCTTACTGCAAAGTCCCATTACAAATCAGTAATCTACATCAGAAACAGTGGGAACGTGCCAAAACCTTTCTCAAGAACACAAACAGAAAATTACAACTGATGCTCTACTATGTTTTGTCTTACCTCTTTCCAACTGGTCCATTTTCCCACAAATAAAATAAAAAGTTTGATTGCAGGAAAAGTTTAGTGGAATGGGGAGAGAAGTTATTGAACTGCTTGTCAGTTGTTATTTTTTTTTTACTGAAGTGGGTGCAAAAGTTAATCTGCAGCAAAAGGTCTCACAGCAGGAGCATATTTGTGAAAATCACTCATATCATTTAATTACTGAAATTCTTGTTGCAGCCTAAATTTTTTTCTGCTCTAAGTGAAGGAGGAAAAACAGTTCTTACATTCACTATACTCATACATATTTGGGCATGGGCTAGGTTTTGTTGTTGTTTAAAATTAAAATTAAAATCAGCTTATTGCTGCAAAGTAGAACAAATGCAATAAATAAATTAAAAAAAAGGTAGTAATGCAGGAAAATGTATTCCAGATAGTGAAATTGAGGGCTTGCTGACAGCTATCACAAGAAAAAGCATACCAAAAAAATGGTTCATTACTTTACCTCTGAGCTGACAGGGAATTCTTGGTTAAAAGACAATTTCCTATTTAAGCAAGGAAAGAAATAAATCAATTCCATTGACTAAAATACGCTTTCTTTAACAGAAAAGAAAAATGGTGTCAGATGTTATCTCTAAGTACACTGCACACAATGCCCATGCAGGCAGAGCAATAACCACAGCTGGAAAAGAGACATCTCTTTTGCAATGAGTTATTTTTCTGGGCACCAATTCCTGTCTTTTTGAAGAGGCTAGACGGTTACACAGACTGATTTAGGAGAGTTCATTAATGTACTGCCCTCTTCTTTTCCTCTTGTCAGCTTCTCCCCCATCATCATTCTCTTTAAACTGAATGATACTCAAATGAACGTACCCTCTGTGTGCTGTAGTACACGTCTGTAATTTGAGTACATAGCCAAGGGGAATATCCTGGTGGGCTGAAAAGCCCTGCCGTGCTAGCCTTTTGATGAATGTTTCAGTAGTGTTGGCTCAGGATACAGATATGAAAGCGTAACTCATTACTACTTGTGAAGTTGGGGAAAACATATTTTCAAGGACAGTTTTAGAGTTCCAAAATGTGGGGATTTGCTTTTGCTTTGTCTTGGTTTTGGGCATGAAAACTGATGATGTAACTGCTTTTGTGTTAAAAAGAAAAAAAAAAAAAGATGGAAAATAGGGCTTAGCTACAACAGCTGTGCCACATAAGCTGACAGAGAGATGGAAACCGGGGAGGCCCCACTAGGCAAGTGCTCAGGCAGGTCACCCAGCCGGGGAACTCTGGTTCCTTGTCCTGGCAAGATGGGCAGGAGACAAAGGGACAAGCAAATCATCTGCCAGAACTCAGCACTATGCCTTTCTGCTTGGCAAGAAATGTGCCAGCAGAGTCCTTTCTGGACTTCCTTAGACTTCAGCCGTCTTTGTGAAATGCTTTAGGTGTTTAGGATCCTCAGTTATTCCCTGCTCACAGGTGGGAATCTAGGTTTCCTTCAGCTAAGTGAGATCAGCCCTGAGCTGCTTTTCATATGGAGCAGAATAATGCAGCTGAGGAGGCACATACTAGAGATACATTAATGACATAATATAAATCAGAGGTGGAAAAGATGGCTTGCTGTATGTATTAGAGAAATTCCTGGGACTGCATCTGAGATGTAAAAATAATCTGAAAGACAGCAATTAATATATGATTTAATAATGACCTCTCACCTAAGAAACTATGAATAGAAGTACTGTCATAAATAAAATTAAGCGGTTGACTTTTGCCTCTTCAAGCCCTCATTATAAGGTTAATAAAGTTACTCAAAGTTCCCAGTTAATTATTGAAAGGTTTAGTTGTTAAAAGGAATAGATATTAAAGGTTGTATTTGTTGTAATGTTTTTCTCAGTTCCCTAACAATGATGTAAGTTATGCTTTTTGGTTCTCCCTTTGAATAAGTTGAAAATGATGATTGTTTTGTATTTTCCCTGTATACCAGTGTTCTTTTTGGTTATAAGATGTGTTTTTGTACTGATTTAAGGTGTTAAATGTATGTTTTAAATGTGTTTTTACTTTGAAAAAGGGGTCTGGAGCTCCCCAGTTAACTGAGATTCCTAACTGCCAGTTTCTAAAAATAGCACCCCATTGTTCATCTGTCACTTGACTCCATGGCAACCTTGAATACTAATGAGGCTCCTTCCCGCCAGAAAACTACCCCCTAGACAATGACTCAGCCATTGGTGGGCAGGAGTGACCTCACCATTTAAACCAATTGTCAAGGGCCATGGGGGCTGGACAGGGTGCAGGCAGGGGCGTTCCTGGGCGGGGTTAGCAGGCCATAAAAAGCCCTGTCTCAGGACAGGAGCTGCCATTTTCTCTGTGGACTAGCCTGGGGAAAGCTTGGTGTTGGAGGAAGGCCTCCATTTTCCACCTATAGCTCAGCTCCAACACTGTAGTCCTCTGCCACTGGGGCATATACCAGTCTTGGTAACTCGGATCTCCAATCTTGGTAACCCGGTTTTTCTTTTTTTTCTTTTTCGGACAATTCTTTTGTTAATAAACCTGATTTTGCTTCCGATCCTGGACTGAAGGTTGTCCTTATTTCTGACAANTTTTGGATTTATTTTTCCCTGATTCTCTGGATTTACCGGGCGGTGCTGGACATCACCAAGGAGAGGAGACCCCCCTTCAGCAGCGGACTGGTGAGGCCATATCCCTCAGGGGACCTTTAGTTAGGGAACCACTCCTTTCAAGGAGTTTATTAATTTTTAACTACTCCTTTCTAGGAGTCCATTAAATTTTAATTTTAATAGGGGACCTCCCAGCGAAATAAGGCTTGTTTGAGAGAGTGAGTGTGGGGACTGGCGCTACCCCTGTGTGAGTGAGAGTGAGACTGAACAAGCCCCATTACAGGGTGCACCTTGAGGGGTCACTCCCTACAGGGTACAGGGGGAAGACCGAGTGGGGTGCTAGCCCAAATTGGGGAGGGAAACCCAAACGGGAGGTGCATGACTCCCACTTTATAATTGGTACCCAATTACCCTCGGGAACCCCGGGGAAGACCTAATTACCCTCAGGAACCCCGGGGAAGACATTATAATTTAGATACTACCTACTCTCCCCAGGCAGGGATAAACTCTGTCCCCGCCATCTTGTCTTTCCTATTTTCAGCGGGAAAATCCACCATCTTACCTTCTTACTCTCTGTCCCCGCCATCTTGTCTTTCCTATTTTTTTGGCAGGAAAATCCGCCATCTTACCTTCTTACCCTCTGTCCTCCTGGCAGGGCTCCTCCATTTTGCCTTTTCCTCTATTCTAGTAGGAGCCACCGCCNCTTTTCCTCTATTCTAGTAGGAGCCACCGCCATCTTAAGATATATATATATTTAAGGTTACAGCAGGCCTATCCACCATCTTGTTGATTGAAGTTGTCATAATAGAAACCAAGAAAAATTTTAATTAATTATAAATCTTAATTAGTTATAAGTTATAAGTTATATGTGTGATTGCTTATTAGTTATTGTTTTGTGGCCAATTGTAGTCGGTACTTTTATCTCATCGGTTTATTTTGATCAAGTTGGATTCTGGTTAGTGGCATTATTACTTAGTGTTATTGTTTTGGCTAATAAGGTACCATTGTGGAATTTTATTGTCATCTTTATTCCATTTGTTACAATATTCTTGATTTGACATATATATATATATATAGTAAGTCTATTTGTGTAGTTGGGTTAAAATTTATTATTAATCGTTCTTGTTGCGGTTATTTATTTCTGATACAATTGTCGGTTTAATCGGTCAGTGTGGTTGCTAAGGTCCTATAGTCAGCCATTTTTTTTATTCTATAGTTGGCCATTTTGTTTTACTCTATAGTCGGCCATTTTGTTTTACTAGAGTTCACACGGTCTGCCATTTTGCTTGACTTAAGTTCCCACGGGCAGCCATTTTAGTTTAGTTGGGTCTCTGGTTTTATTACATTGGTTACCCTGTTATTTATAAGAATTTTAAACTTGTTTAAGTAGGCGATTCAGT
>VZTJ01006075.1:0-22550 GCA_013397795.1 Orthonyx spaldingii
CCTGCCCCATCATCCAGATCATTTTTGCAGATTCTGAACAGGATTCAACACAGCATTGACCCACAGGGCACACTGTTGGTTACTGGTCTCCGGCTGGACTTTGTGTCACTGATCACAAAATTTTGAACCTGGCAACTCAGTCAGTTTTTAGTTCACTTCCAGTCCATACTTCATCAGCTCCCTTATGAATATGTTAGAAGATACAGTGTTTGACAGTGTTATAAACCTTGCTTGAGTCAAGGCAGAAACTGTTTACTGCTCTCCCTTCATTTATTGAGCCAGTATTTTCATTGGAAGAGGTTATCAAGTTGATTAAGCATAACTTCCCCATTTTGAATCCGTGCTGACTACTACAAGTTAGGTTGTTTTTCGTGTGTCTGGAAGTAGTTTCCAGGTTTAGTTGTTCCATCACTTTCCCAGGGACTGAGATGAGGCTGACTAAACTGTAATCTTCTGAATTATCCTTCATCTCTTTTTCTCAAGTCATGAGTTTAGAAGGCCAAGATTTCTGTCTTACTGGTCTGAGTGTGTTTAAACAGATATAAGAATTGTATCCTTTTTGAAACCAGTGGAACCTTGAGCACTGGAATTAGTGAATATAATGTTCCTATGGCTGCTTAATTTTGGAGACCTGTGCTGGTACAGCTGACACTTTCTAGTCTATCTGACTTATTGTTGTTTTCCTTCCAAAAAATTTTTCCAAAAGTAATCAGGAAGGTCCACTGCTGCAGATTAATTATCTCCTTTTTGCAGTGTTTTTTTCTTCCTTTATGTTTTTTTACATGTAACCAACTAAGCAAATAAAAATTCAAAACACAAGTTAATTTCTACCTGAAAGTATTAAATATTTGATAGTAAGCCAAGCTTATAGAGAGTACTTTGTAGTTCTTCAGAAGTAAAAATTGAAACATATTTTTGTAGGTCCAGTTATAAATTAAGTTCTGGAGAAGAAAGTGAACAGAGAGCAAGGGAACCCCATTGGGACCCAAGGCCTGATCTAATGAGACTTACTAGGAAAAGAGGTTATCCTGAAGAAGGTGAAATCAGAGAAGAGGACAACACTGGGAGCAGAAATGAAGAAGAGTGTTTGGTGGTGTTAAAAACAGGTGTATCAGTGGTAAGTACTGATCATGTATTTTGAGACAATTATACCTCAGTCCTTTTGCCTAAGTTCTTAGAACCACAGCTGGCACAGAAATCCAGTATATGGCTGGAAAAGGTTGATGTGATTATTTGAAATTTTTTTTTAAAATCACTGTTGGAAATTATCCTGAATAAATGGACTTAGAATTGAAAAACTGTGGAAATACATAATATATACTGTTGTCTTAAGTTCTATGGTTTATATGGTCGGAAGTTTGCATTATAATAAAGCCATGCTAACACTGTTTAAAATTAATTTACTATTTGTTATTCATTGAACAATGGAAAATAAGGCAGTTAGCTAACTTCAGAGACTACTTAAAATCTGTATTAATATTCTTGGAAATTAAAATGAGTGTGAACAAAGTTCAGACATTCTTGAATTTGTTCAGCAGGCCTAACTTAGCCCAGACTAGTTCCATCTCTAATGCTATGATAACTGAGTCAAATTTACTTAGTGTTCCCTGTTTTCTATACAGGTGACAAAAATCTCCTAGTTAACGTTATTTTAGCCAACTATCCATAGCTGACAGAACTGTGGTGACTGGTGTTTATCTATGTATATGTTGAATAATGTTTAAATGTTTTTTATATAAAATATGATAGTTTTTTCTTCCTAGTTTGTTCTCAAGGCAGAAAAAAATAATTTTTCTATCCTGTTCTCTAAATTAATAGGTAATTTTAGAAAATGATTCATCTTTTCAGCTTCTAAAGAATTATTGCTCTTGATAAATTGAGCATGGTCTTGGTATATTAACTATTCCCAGCAGCACTGGGAATTCAGGCATCATAGATAATACCCGTTAATGACACTTCTGCTATAGAGCCCAAAATTAAAGATAATGAGAAAAAATATGCTAAGTTATCAGAGGTGACAACTGGGCACATTCTCAAGATCCACAAACTAAAGTTCTTTAAGTCACCAAAACCAGTTATAAATGTTTGGCATTTAATATGGTAGTAATTATCTCCTCTATTCAGCAAAACTCCAGTGATATAGTGGAAGCTGGATCCTTCTCAGAAGCTACAAGGAAATACAATTTTGCAGAGAATGTTGAAGAAACACCTTGTAAGAGAATCAGGCAGGACATCACTCTCCAGTCTCCAGGGATATCGTCAGAGAGTGAGAGTCAAGTAGAACAACATGATGATTCTCAGCTTTCTGCCTCTCAGGAAAAACATTCAGACAATCTCACAAGGTAAAACAACTGTTTTGGTTTGTAAACTCAACTGATTGATAATTATTTGCCATAGTTCTGCCATGTGTTATGTGAGTGCATGCAGCATGTCAGTTCTTGTGTCTTCCATCTGAACTTAACAGGTGCATGCAGATATCCGTATGTCTCTTACCCTGCCTGTATTCTCATAAAATGAACACAGCCAGCATTCTTACCAATCCCTCCCATGATTTCAACAGACATTTCTGATTTTATAGGGGAGGAGTTGGGAGTACCCATATTTGGGGGCACAGGGATTGTGGGATTAACCTAAAGAGAAACTGTCTGCTAGAAGTGTCCTCTGTTGCCATTTGTTTCCACTCCCCACCAGTTTACCAAGGGGGATGTTTTGGGGGGGAAGTTTGTAATTACTTTTGATACTCAAAGTGGTTGTGCCCATGATTTTGAGGAAGAAAACAGTAGGTAACTGGTTATTAAAGAGATTGCTGTTTTAGAAACCAAAGCAGATAAGTAGTTATCATCTAACAGTTTTAGTTTATAAACAGTAGTCTGATCAACTAAAGTATCATAGTTTGGGGCTTTTAGTGTAGCTTTAGCAAAAGACAACCGCAAGTGTTCTCATGACTTAAAAAACATGTGACATTTACATCCTTCAAAATTAAAATTATTTCATACTTTTCTAATCAAAGAACTCTGTATCTTGCAAGTTTAAATATGAAGATTTCTAGCATTCTGAAACTGCTTAATACACACTTACAATCAGTACTTTATGTACACATGAAGAAATTAAATTTCTGATTAAATGCTTATTTGTCACTGTTTAAATAGTTTGCATTGTTGGTCACAATGATAACTTCTTTTTTAATTGAGTTTGTTTTGATTTGTAGTATCGCTCTTTTTGGAATTGAACTTCTTGAACTTCACTGTTTTTGTTCTGTACTTTAGAAGGCAGTTCAGGAGATCATCAAAACGGACAGCACTGCCAGAACATGTATTGGAGCCAAAAGCTGCTACTTCTTCTGCCTCTGAATGTGAGGCTGATTGCAGTGAGAAGGGGATTCAAAGGCAAGAAGCTAAACTGAGTGTTACCACAGGCAAAAGTTTGAAAACTACACAGAGAAGAAAATTGGGGAAGGAACCCAGAAGTTCAAAGACAACCTTTGTCACCCTCCGGGCTTCTCAAGAGGAGGAGGATGAGGAGGTGGATGACTTTGACCTTGATGAGGAAGATGAATGCTTTGCACCAGAGGAAGTAAACAAGGCTCCAGTGTTCGTTCCTATAGGTCTTCGATCTCCAAAACCAATTCCTGTGCAGATACAGGAAACCATGGAGGAGGTATTGTGTAGCTGGGTTCTGCATATGTAATTTTGTTCTGATTGTTTAAAAATATTTTATTCTAATTGTATCTCTGAGTATTTGGGTTTTATCCAAGTTCAAGTTAAGAATGGTATTGAGAGTAGCAGGGATGTTACTTGGCACATACACTTGGTTTTGAACTTCATCCTGCATCAGCCTAAAATCCACTTACGTAATTATGTTTGCAAACTGCGTATAGGTCTGCAGGGTGCTCACCAGTTTGTTTATTGGGATTGAATGTAGGCCCAGACTCGATGCTTATCCATGTGTTTTGAGGCCCAATATGGATCAAATGGTGCACTTCAGTTTCATATTTGAATGTTAGGAAAGGAGGGTATGAGGAAAATGTTTCTGTATGTCAAGTCTGCCTTGCCAAGAAACTTTTAACTGTCAGGTAGGCTGACCTGAACAGCAGCCAGACACACAGATCTGCTTGCTCTCTCCCTTTTCCTGTGGGATGAGGAGAAATTAGAAGATTTCTCTATTGATGTAAAGACAGTTACATACAGGAAGGAAAAACTGCATGTAAATAAAAAGCAAAATAAGGAATTTGTTTGCTACTTTCCATTGTCAGGTTACTTCCTGGAAAGCAGGGCCTCAGTCTGTGTAAGAGTAACTTTGAAAGACAAATGCCCTAACCACAAATGGCCTCCTCCCTCCTTTCCCTGAGCTTCTGTTGCTGAAGATATAATAATATGACACAGAATTTCTCTTTGTTCAGTTTGGGTCAGCTGTTCTAGCTGTGTGCTCTCCTGACCTCTTGCTTATCCCTGGCCTCCTTGCTGGGTAAAAGAGTAGGAAAAAAGCTTTGACATTGTGCAGGAATAGCCAAAACACTGGTGTGTTACCAACACTGTTATAAATCCAAAAGACAGCACTATGTGGGCTGGTATGAAGAAAATTAGCTTCATCCCAGCCATGCCCAGTACAGTCTTCCCACTTTTTTTCCGTACCACTTGTGTCATGCCCAGGTCTTACAATATCCAGTACATCCTTATTAGCCACAGCTTCTCTTTCTGTTCTTTGATAAATATATTGGTATCATTCCCTTGGCCTTTGCTCTGCTCCCCACCTTAAAATGTGCATCCATGCCTTGGGCTCCACGTATTACATGATTGCTCAGGAGCGGTGGCATGCTAAGTTGAATTTTTTGGCATCAAAGCCAGCTCAAGTCAGTGACAGCTGTACTGGCCTTGTGAGGCCTGTCTTCCCTTGATTCATGTTCTTCTTATCATAACATACAACCTAGATGATGGGTTAAAAAATTTGAATGTATATCCATTAAAATCTCCAGTCCTTGTTGCCTTGGTTCCTTCAGTAGAGTTTGGTGGTGTGGAATCTACTCCTTCCTTGTCCATGCTCCAGTGTGGGTTCTCCATGGGATGCAGTCCTCTTAAAGATGTTCTTGCTCTATCTGGCAGGGGCAGATCAATGGGCCCCAGTCCCTGATGCTGCCAGTGAGAGACCATCTATATCTTTGTTAGTTTTTCTCAAATACTACACATTTTTACTCTTTGACAGATGATTTGTGGAGTTGGAAACTTAATGTCTGGAGTGCAGTCCTGTATTTCATGTGCAGCCTTAGACTGTAATAAACTTGAGCCTGTAATACTGTAGCAAGACATGGTGTTGTATCTATTAGACCAATCACCAGACGGGAAATGGCATACATTTTTTGGTGTCAGGGAACTGTTGAGGTTTGGGAACAGTGAATTCTGTTCAGGGTCTTGGAAGGGATTGTGTTCAAGGGCTTAGACATTTTTCCATTTTTTTCCGCTGTCATCACTACTTTCCTTTTGCTTCAGTGCTTTTTGCTTTCTAGTGCTTTTTTGCTTACTACTACTGCTAGTCCTCTTCCTCTCTTTGCCCATTGAAATCCTGCTTTTTATTGTCTCCTGAATTAATTATGCTGTTTCTGTTTCCAGGTGAAACAGCAGAATAATTTAAAGCTCAGTCAAAACACCAAGGGATGTCTAGAATAATAATGGTCAGCAAAGTTGTTGCATGGAAACCTTTGCTGAATCTTTGATTTCAGATATGCGAAATATATATTATGTGTGGAGTTGACAGTCAAGTTGCCTGGTTTAACACTTAGGAGACATGAGTACTGGTGAGAGATGTGGTTAGATACCCGAGGACTCAGCTGTTGTAAAATTTAAACAGGTCATTAGAAAGTATCTGTAAGAGTGCAAGCCTTTGAGAGCAACCCAAATTGAGCAGTGTTTCTTGTGAGAACTTCCCTGAAAACATCATTATCTTTCTGTCAAATTTCAAGTCCTCATTTCTGAAAATGTCAAATGTCTGAAGTTCTCAGTGAAAACAATGCTGAAGAAGGAAAAAAAAAAAAGGTAAAATGGTGAGTGGGTGTGTTTCTGTTGTGTGGGTATCTATCCCCTATCTTGCTTTGGAAATAAGTCTGAACTGTTTTTGCTTCCTGAAGATTTAAAAGGCAAGAAAAGAGTGAAAACTAACAAAATCCATTTGAGGTAACCAGTCACCATAAAAGATCTCAGCTGCATAACTTTGTTTGGTGGAGAAATGAGTGACTAGAAACAAGGCCTTAGGTTGTCTGATGCTTTCACTTAGCTACATGTAGTGCTACCTGTTCTGCCTCCTGTTCATGCCACTGCTTCCTTCTCAAATCAGAAGGTATGATTTTTGCAAAGGATCCCTCTAGATGTTGAACATCTGTTAAATATGTGAGGTTTATAAAAATTTGCATTTGACCGATTTTCTTTTGCGTCTGATGAACTGAAATACTTGTAAAATTATTTTTACAGCTGGAAATATCTGTGGGTATCCCAGATGTGCAGGTGGCTACTGATGCTGAAAGTCTTTCTTGTGCATCTGTCCAACCAGTAGAACTGAGGGAAGAAAAAGTGAGTACCTCAACAGCTGTAAGAATGTCTTTTGTTTGTTTCATAGTTCATACAAAGCTATTTCAACAGTCTCTTGTTGCCATGTGTGAATGTAACTGTAGCTTATTAGACTGCTACCTGTCTCACACAGATATGAGGCACAGCTATGGGAAAACTACGTAAGTAAATATTGTTAGCCTTAAAACCAGGGTAACCTGTGGGCACAAAATTTACGTGTAAGCATCAAATTAAAATTATGGAGTAATTTTATATAGAACTTTGATATTGTTTTTCTTTGTATTTAAGGAAACAACAATACATGAAAATCCAGCTGTGGACAAAGGTAGATATGAAACAATCTTGCTTGTGTATTTCTTGTTAACTTGCTGCCAATATATACATTTTCCCATTTCTTAAACGATGTTTCCCAAAGGTGCCACCATCTTGGCTGCCAGGCTTAGTGTCCTGCACTAGGTCAGCTGGAACTGGCTGTGTCCAGGGCAGCTCCCCTGCTGCCAACACCTTGCCACGTGTATCCAGTATACCATTAAAGGCAGTCGTGTTGTTGTTCAGTGTTTTAACAGTAGTTTGAGTTTGCTGGAGGAGAATGGCTGCTTGTCTACAAGCACTTTGATCCATCAATAAGGTCAATTTAAAAAATACGTACCTCACTGTATTGGTGATAGCGTCAAATACTTTTTGAATGTGGATAAGTGCATTTCTGGTTAATGTGCTCGTGACTTTTACTGTGTGTGAACAACTTCACAGGAATTAACGATGGAAGCACTGAAGCTGCTATGACTTTACTTGCCATGGGTGATCCAAATTTCCAGTTAAAAACAAGCACTGAAGGTATGATCTGATTTATGGGACAAAGCCTTGCTCTCGTGCTTTCTGGGTCCACCTAAGGAGGGATGGAGCAATAGCTGCAAAGCTCTTCCACATGCTGCTGCATAGGAGGTCAAGAATCTTTTTATGCTTTTAGTCCTGTTGCATTGTAACACATAGTGAGTCTAGCGAATGCAGGTTGGCTGGAAAAAGGCAGGCACCCTACTGGATACTGCCAACCTCATCACTGCTAGAAGGTTGTTTCTGTGACCTGTTTTAGGAAGGACGTATTTGAATTGATCTGGTCACATAAACTGGACAAAAGAAAGGGATCAAGCTTAAATGACTGTAACTTCCAGTGATCTTTTCAGACCTTTAATGTGGAACATAGCTTTTTCACCTTAACTAGATACAACCTGAAATTACCTGGGTTTTTTATAGATTTAATATAGCATTTGTTATCTGCTTTCTTTGGTTGATTGTTAGTTTTTGTGTTCTTACTACCAAAAGTGTTCTCTTAGGACTGTATTTATCTGTGATTTGAATCTGCATCTTTGGAGAATACAAGCTTTGTTAAATGAGGCTTGAAGTTATATAGCTTTATATAAATGCCACATCTAAGTATTTAAAATTATGTTTTCCATTCTGTTTATTGTTATAACCAGAACGGACACAAATGTCACCTGCTCAGGATAACTTGGACTCGGCTGATAACCTCGTAACTCACGCCTACTCCAAAGAAAATGTAACTTCTAGTCAGTATTTGCTTGCTTCAGACACTTCTATCAAGGAATTGATGTCCTCTGAGGATGGAAACAACATCAATGTAGAGAATCAAATCACTGACACAAGAACAGGTGCAGAAGAATATTCAGAGAAGGATGCTACTGATACCAGGTTAAATTACAACTTCATTTTCTTTAGTGAGAGAGATCCTCTGACACTGCTTACTTTTGCTAGGTTCTTTCTGGCATTTTTATTGTTTTGCAAGCAGTCTTGCTTTAGTAAAGGTTTCTCAGTTTATGTAATTTGGTATCTAATCTGTAAAAACTCCTCTTGTCTCTTTCTTACAACTTTCGTAAGTGGTGTTTGTATGTAGTTTTCAGGATCTACAACTAGTTTTTCCCTCATGAAAATTAAGTTTGTCTGGGGAAGCAGGGGGACAAAAAAATATGCAAATTAAGTTGTACTGTATCACTGTTAATTACCAAGCTCTTTTTCCCAAAGTTCTCTGCAGCTAATCAGACCAAGGCAAATTGCTTAAGTGTCACTGCTGCTTCTGGGTGTAGATCAAAGATTTAGAGCAAAGGGATGGCAAGAAACCAGTTGATCTTCTATCATTATGGTTTTTAGTGATTGATCTTTTATAATTGTGCATTTGTGAACTATGAGACAGCTTAATGGGACACTTTTCCAGAGAAACATCTGCTGGTGATCATGTATTATTTGAAAGACTATTTAACTTGTTGATTGTTTGAACAAAGTATGAGCTTATACTCTTTGAAAAATCATAATCCAAGATACTTTACTTTGCATCCAGTTTAATTATATTATTAAACCAGAACTTATTACCATGTCATATGTATTAGATTTCTGATCTTCTCCTGTTATTTAAACATTTCGATTTTTCTTTTTTTTTCTTCCTTTACGTAGAAAACATACTAGTTTGCAGCATACCTGTCTCAATTCGCAGATGATTTTTATTTTGTTTTTCTGCCAAATAGTTTTCTGTATTCTCTGCCAGTTCCAGCCTGCATTTAATGTCTTTATTGTCTGATCTACCCCATATCTCTTACATCCGCTTTTCACGAACTGTCAAAAGTCATGAACTCTATTGATGACATTTTTCCTTTTACTTGCAGTGATAGCTCTTTGGCTATGGTGAGTAGTATGAGACTGACAGGAAGCAGACACCTGGAGCCTGAGCCAGCCTCCAGAATACTGAGGTCCAATGAAAACATAATGCAGGAGTTAGTTAACACAAATGCACTTGTGGAACAACTAGAGCAAATTCAAACTGGTAAGCCTGTTTCTTATCCTAGAGCTCTAAAAATGGTTATTCAATAGATTCACATCTGTTCCTGAAATGAAAAAAAGCTGAAAGTCTTAACTTTCCATTCATGTTCACAGATGATACATTACTGTTATAACGTAGGGTACCCATTTGTGGTATAGTTTTATACATAAGTATACCTTTCAGTATAAAATTAAATAAAATTTGAATAGCAGGTTTTTTCTGCAGGTATTAAATTACCTGGAAAACACTTAAATTACTGGACTGCCAATTACAGAAATAAAATCCAATACAGTGTACTTTTTTCTGTTACTACTGTCTTTTCCTTCCATTAAAAGTAAAAGAGGAGATAGAACTATTTTTCTGTTCTTGAAGCAGTTGCAAAAAAGGTAGTCTTCAAACTCTTAATTATCTTCGTATCATTGGCAAAATGCACAACATATGAAAGGCAAGATGAGATATGTATATGTGCCTTATTTATATGACACAAGTATACATGTGCACATTTATGTATATGTGTCTATATAAGCACACTACAAAATTTTAATATATACAAGGTTCTATGTAAAAAGTAATATGAATATGTATATATACCCTCAGACTGAAAAGACATTATTTTAATTTCTATTCTTACAAAACTTAGATCCTACAACCCTCAGGGGTACTTCAGAAATGCAGAAGGTGGAACTAGAACCAATCAGATCAGCTGCAGATGATTCTTCAGTTCTTCATGACTTTGCAACTGGAAGTATGGAACTTACCAAGCAAGTAGGCAAAACTGAGAGGTAGGAAGACTCATCACTCATCACTGACTTTATTCCTACTGTCGCTTAAAATATACAGCTGAAGTTCAGGTGTAGTATGCAACTGTAATGGACAGACTGTGCTCACAGACACAGTGTATGTTTAGACAGATAGTGTACAGTTTAGACTTTAGGTTTTTCTCCCTTGCATGTTGTGCTACAGCTTTTGGAGGTGGAACATTAACTTACGTTTGCTATTTCAGAACTTAGTAATTACCTTGCTGCTTAACTGTCTTTCATGAAACTGCAGGGAAATGTTAAGGAGCTGATTCATTTAGAAATATTAATGAACTTACAAGGCTTCCTGCTTGATTGTACTTTGAGTGGGAATGTCTCCATTAATGGAGTTACAGAGCCCTTTCCCTGAAATTCTTCATGTAGACTTGTTCAAAGATTATACATTGTATTTAGTAGAACGATGTAGTTTTTAATCAGGTGCTTTGTTTTCCTGTAACTGCAGATGCTTCATATTAAATTGTAACACTGAATTTAGCATGTGCAGGGGGTATCTTCATTTGATTTCAAATTAACTGGATATATACTTTGCAGAACAGAAAAGCAGGTACGAGATGCTTGTGGAAATTCAGGAGATTTGAGACCTCTAACTGCATCACCAAAACCTGAAAAATCACACCTTGGACTAGAGGATTGTCCAAATCCAAGTTCTGTGGATGAACCTCCTGAGCAAAATCCTTGTCCTCTTGAGCACAATATATGTACAGTCAACTTTACTCAGGTAAAGAACTTAATTACAGTCCAGGAGTGTCCAGTTTTTGAAATACTCAAATGTACTCGCCAGTTCTAAAGGCCTGGTACTTCAGCTGGTAAATGAAACTTCGTTTATTGCAGGGGCGTATACAAATAATGTTTCAGACAAACTTAATCTTTGCAAACTCTGTTTAGAACATTTCAGCAATAAGTGATATGCATTAGCAAAATTGTGAGGAATTTTTAAGGAGTCTTGGTGGAAGGAGTTACCTAGGATTCATGTGTTCATTCAGTGTGACCTCTTACTGTTATATTTGTATAAATTATAATGAAGTTAAAATGTTACTGATTGGATGGAACGTGTTCATTGTCACTTTCATTTGCTTTGTTTAAAACAAACTGCATGCTTTGTTATGCTCTTTCTCACTTATTAAAAAAAATATGATCTTTACATGCATATTATTAAATGACATATACAAATTTAGCGTATTTTTACATATATCATTGATATCATCATCATGTATATTGTCATGGACAAACAGTATGTCTTTTACATCCATTTCTTTGCTTTGGTTTGTGTGCCATGTTCTAGTATAAATGTGAGTTACCTTATTTCTTCCTGAGGGAAAGGTTCATTTGCAGTTCCCTCAGGGTTTCTAGTGTTGCCTGAGATCAGTGAGCACGTAGTTACGGTGGAACAGCTGATGCACAGAAGCTTGTTTCCCAAGTGCAGCAGGTTGATGTGTCAAGGCTGCTTTCATATTAGAACAACATGCAAGAATAATGTGGCTCTTACAGGCCTGGCAGAGAGTATGAGAAAAGGCAACTTGCAGTAGATTATTCCTGGTTTTGGCAAAGGGACAAGCCATAGAAGAGAAGGAATAGATGAGCTACAGAGCTTGGTGTTTTTCTTTGGCACTCAGTGGTTTGTTAAGGGTTGTAGGAATCTGCTTTCTTAGTGCCACTGAACAATTTATCGTGTGAGTCATCTCTGACAGAGTTGTGCTGTAGGAAGTATAAATTTATTTTGACAAACTATCAATACAGACAATGAGCTGCATATAAATTTTGTATTGCCCCAGTGTTTCTTGTCAGGCTAATACTCTTCAACCTAGAACAGCTAGAAGTGAAAACTGACAAATGCAATAATGATGATGTGATTAGATTTTTTGGCTCTTCAGCATTTGACATGCTTTGTTTCTTCCTGTTTCGTAGAGTTATTTCCCAGATTTATTAAGTTGTTTTATTTCAACTGTGTTGTTTCTAGAATGAAGCTTTTGCTCAGGATGCTCAACGACATTGTATAAGCAGCACAGAAGAAACTTCAGGTATAATGTACTAATATTCAAAGTTAGCAAAAACCCACATTTGTCTATCTTGCAGTTACTAAAAGATGAATAAAACCCCTAAAATTTTCATTTAAAAAAAATTAAAATTTTCATTGACTTGATGAATCAATCTATTCCATTAACACAAATAGTGATCCACAGCACAGTGACATCCACGTCCCTAGACTCTTGTCATTACATTTCGTTAACAGAAACTAGACTTGGGAACTTTTTGAATGGTTCTTCATTAAGTTTAAATATCAGTGGAAGGGAAACTTGTTCTCTTTTCCCTATTGTGAGCTCCTGCTGCTTACCTCCTGGTAGGTATAGCAGTTTTTAGAGCCATTTATGCACCTCTGACTCACCAGTCAAAAACTGAACATGACAGAGGGAGAGAAACTGTGGTTTTCCAATGGCTTAGTGAGCTATACTTGCTCACGAAGTTATCAAGTGAATGCTATTGTCAGAGTTGTGTGAGTAGGAGGGCTGTACTGTGCAAGTGTGGAGCAGGAGAGAAAGAAGAGGAGAAGTGTAAGTAAGACAATCAGACTTCCTTCTTTAGCTGCACTGAGTCAACAGATCAGGTATGATGGAAGTTATGAAGGTGATGTCTGTTTTTTCCCTAGAACAAATTGAAATGTGGTTGGTTTGGAACCACTACTTCTCTAACGTATGGGATAGTCACAGTGACAGAAGCCCAGAATACTTACTTTATGTGGAAACTGCAGTCCAAAGCTGTAACTCATGAGCTTGTGCAAAAAATCGGGCTAGTACTTCTTAGACATCTGTTGCTATGCTCTGTTATTGCAAGAATCTTGGGATGAAGCATCTTAAATCATGTTTAATTAGATGAAGAACCCAAGCAAGTTGAGGTTGGAATAACAGCTTTACATCAAGAGCTGTCTTAAATAACAGAGTACCATTATTGTTTTCCATCTTCTGAAAACTTGACAAATGTCTGTTCCTTAAACTCTTAACAGATGGCCGTTGGCAGCTATCTGTTAATGTCTGTTTGTTGATTACATTATTTATATTTTTCGTCTATTAAATTCCAGACTATGCTTCCCAGAGCCTTTTCTGCCAATCTGCAGTAAGGGAAAAATTCTGTGTTTACCTTCAAAACAGCAGACATCTGCCATTTAAAGAAGTAATTCTTAATATCTGAGAGTTGCAATTAAAGACAGAGGGCCATTTGACCACCCTGACACAAGTTTAATTAAACTGCAAAATGCTCTTTAATGCTAGAATACCCATTTAAAAATCTTGATCGTTACTAGGCATTTTTAATATTCCTCATTCTGAATGGTAATCAGGATTCCACTGCAGTGAATAGCCACCAGGAGATGATGATGTGTATCTCATCTAAGAAGACAAGAAGCTTATTGTCTCAAGAATATGCCCAGTGCCTTTTTCTGTGGACAAATAACCGCCTAAAATTTCAGACTCCGTGTAGGGAGGGCATGAAGAGAACAGCATAATTTCATATTTGATTAATAGTTTTTTGTTATTTCTTTATTTCCCTGAAAAAATTATAGTAGTGAATGATAATAATAGATGTCCAGAAGAAGAACAGACATTCATTTTAACATTGGTGGAAATCCCAGCTGACTCAAAAGAGTTTGATGCAGCTGTTATGCTGGAACAAACTTCAGAACCAGTACTACCAGCCCCAATACTTATAAGCCCAATAAATGCAAGTGAAACAACTGTGACTGAAGTGGAGAGGTAAATGCTTTATTTTTTATGAAAGTGAAATATTTTTTGTGTACCTTGATTGTTCTCTGAATGTACAGTACAGATTAGAACTTCTCAAAAGAAGAAATGCAACAGGAAGTAATTGTGATGGACTGGTTAAAGAATTAAGAAAGTAAAAAGGGCTCTAATCAGATTTGAGGGAGATTTTTTGGGTTTTTAAAGTTAATGTTTTAGTTAGCTGGGATTTTGCTGTCACCTTAATTTTGATTTACCCTTTAGAGTAAGTCTTCCTTTTTAGTCATTTGTCCAGCTTGAGCCCTATTTTGCCATGGATACTTACAATGCAAAGCAATTGAAATGAAAAAATCTAAGCATGTTTGCATTTTTACAGTACTTCATCAGTTTTGTAGAGTAGCTGTTTATTAATTGCTCTTCTACATTTTTCATGTAGATGGCCTTCTGGAAAATGTGATAAACAGTAGATATGAATTCTTACATCATTCTCTTGAGTTTGTTCAAAAGGCAGACAAGATGAAAACACAAACTAATTAATTACTCAAAAGAATAATGGGTGGTTTGTCTACTGCGATCCAAAAAGCTTTGAATTTCTTTTACAAACAAAATTGTTATGTCAGCATTACAGTTGAACTAAATGTCTTAGTTTGGGGAAAAAAAAGGAAAAAGACATTCTGAGGAATGGAATTGTTGCAAAGTAGTAAAAAACCCCCAAACCCTAATACTATACTACTGTAAGTCTTCGATCATAACTACAGATGTGATGCAATTCCACGTAATTGTGGAGAATCTTGCCCCGTGATGCCAGATGCTAATATCATTCCATTATTGAAAGGATAGGTCTTTGAGTGAATGTTGGCTACACAGTGTAAGAATTCTACCTCCTGTGGAACTCCTGATGATAAACAGCACTGCTGACAGGCAGAGTTACAGTATATGATCTGTCTCACTGTTCCTGTACTGCTTTACCCTATTTTCCTAGTCTCTGCTGCTTCTCTGTATGCCTTATATCTATAAGCCTTTTGAGATCATACAGCATGTGGGTGTTCAACTGTGCAAATAAATAATACTGTATTTATTACTGTATCTACTGTATGTAGAAAATAGCATTTTCTAGGGCAGTTAATCAGTTGCCATATTTTTACATCCTATGAAAAGACCAAGTGGTGTTCAAACAGAACAGCTAAAGTAACTAGATTCTGTTATGACTAGAAAAACTAACTCCAGATAGCACAACAAAATGTTTCTTGGTGGTAAATGATACATTTGATGTTAATATTGACATGAAGCAAGAAATAGTATCACCGTAGATTCATGTGTAATTTCCATACAGAAACGTTATACAAAGTAAATTTTGGCTTCTTGTACAGTCACAATAATGACTTTATATGTAAACAGTATCGGATCCTTGACAACTGCAGCTGGTGAAGTTGCTGCACCTTTAAACAGCAGTATGGAAACCAAACAAGTAGAGAGTGCATCAGTAGACCCTATTCCAAAGTTGCAGACAGCTCAAAAACGGTCAGCTGCTGAGCTTGAAAAGAATGATTTTCCTCCTTCCAAGAAAACTCTGTCTGCTGTTGCACTGGGAGATAACCTGGAAACCACTTACAAGGTGAGAACATAATTTGGTGAGCGTTCATGCATGGGGTAGATGCATAACACAAAATAGAGCATTTTAATTAAGTTTATTGTTTAATGGTGTCACTTGCTTAAATATGTACTGCCTATACAACTAAAAAGGAAAATAAACACCTATAGATTGCTTTTAATTTTGAAATCTACAACAGGTTTGGGGTGCTCATTTGTTTAGTATTAGAGTTTTTTGAGAATCTATAGGCTCTCAGGTTTTTTTAATTAAACTTCCTAGTAGACAGATTGGTAATATGTCTTATTCGGTTCATTCTCCCTCACCCTTCCGACAATGACATTGCAAGCGGGGAAACTCTGGAGGTATATTGGATGACTGGCGGACTGTCTAGGTTCATTGAATGATGTTTTGAATCAGTATTGTGTCTGTTACATGAAGAAGCTGTTAGATAGATACATTCCTATCGATTTTTAATACAGCAGGTACTAGTTTAAAAGAGAAGGCTACTGGTGAAAACAAGCCTCCATCTTTCCAACCTCTTTCTGTGCTTTTTTACAATATTACCAAGCTTGTGGCAGTGACTACCATTGAATTGATCTTTGTAAGAGGGCTAAAATTGTACGGTGTACCTTGGTGTAGGAATGGGCGGTAATTCCCCACATGATTCAGAGAGCTTTTCTAGGAAGGGCTGGAGAACAGTCTTCTTCCTTCTTTAGTCTCTTATCTCAGTATCCTTGTCTTGAGTCATTTGTCATAAGAACCTCTTGAAAAGCCTGCTCAGGAAATGAGTTAAGTGATGAATGATGCTACACTGTCTTCTGTATCAGTCCTGCTCTTAGAACTGTGCATGTGTGATATGAGTTTATCAACTTCATTGTCTCTTCTGTATTGAGAGCAAAGAAAACCCTTTTTTTTTCTTTTTAAAATACAGGGTCATTCAATTAAATCCACAGATGTGCCAGTGATAACTTCTGGTAGGTATACTTGAATTTGTAAACCAAAGTATAATGAATGTGAACACATCGCAGCTTAATACTGGTTGTCATGCTAAATAGTCTTGTCTGAGGCCATCTAACATAAAAGTAGGAACAAATTTTCCTGGTACTACATTAATACCACCATTCTAACTATGCTAATACCACCATTCCATGTTTTATGCTATAAACTAGGTGTACCTGATTACGTAAATGTTGATAATTTAATAATGGTTCTAAAAGCATTGCTGTAGCTAGTTTATTTGTGAAATTTGAAAGGGTTTTTTGACTAAACATGTTATCTTCTCTTAAGCAAATATTTCCACCTGTTAAAGAGCACTAATAATCAAAAGTATCAGCTGGCATTTTAACCACACTATGCCAAAATAATTTATTTTTATTTTGTTTTGCATTTCTACTAAAAAAGTATATAATTGTTTGGGAGCTTAATCTGCCTCTGAAGAAACAGAGAAAAAGCAGAATTGCTGACAATGCAATCTTCAGTGACCTGAGCCTGTAAAGGGCTTGGTGAATTACAATTTCGGCTCTGAAAAAGACTTCTAAGGAAAGTTGTAGAAACTTAAACAGCTAGATGACTGGAGTGAGCTCTATGGTATGTTGTGCTGTGTTGTATGAGTGTGCTGTAAAATTTAAAACAACACTTCTACCAGCTTTTCTCCATAACATCTGTACGATGTTAAAAGTAGACCATGAACTTTTCATTCGTAGTGGTGACTTATAAAAATAAATGGACAAATAAGACTAAACAAAAATTCAGCCCTTCTGTTGTAATGGTGCAAGCCATCTTAATATCACATACATTTTTTGGACTCTTGTGTTATCACTGAAGTCTTTGACTCTAAACTCCTTTTACAGGGAATCCTTTTCAAAAAACTGAATCTTCAACAAAGGAAAAAGTACTTACTTCTGTGTTGGTGTCTGAGTCTATGTCACAACTGGCTGAGAGAAGCCAGCTTGAGACTGTGGAGAGTTTAGGGAAAGCACCACTTGATAATCCAGCATCCAGAAAGGAAGAGGAGGTTATGTCTAGATTAAGCTCTAACAGAAAAGCAGAAGTAAGTGGACAAGGAAAACAGGACAGTGTGCATGAATCTGCACAGTTGGAACATACTGGAAGCCCAGCATCATCTTCAAAAACTCCATTACTCAGGTATGCAGTAATTGCAATAATGTTTTCTCAGCTTGTTCTGTAAAAAAAGATCTTGTTTCTATGTTGACATTTTTTCAGTACCGTTGTTTGTGACCTGCATAGCTAAGAGTTACAGTATCTCTACTCTCCTGCAAATTAGAAAGGATCAAACTGTCTGCTTCGAAATATGCATTATTTTACTCATTAAGTGAGTAGATCAGTCGGGGGACAGTACTGATGTATTTTGTGTCTATTTGATGTCAATGTCTATTGACAGATGCCTCTTGTCAGGCAGACATCCATTGGCTGTTATAGGAACTTAGGATAATTCTTGTTTTCCATAGCTAAGTCTTGTGTTGTGAGATATATACCCATCCACTTGTTTGGGTGTTTGTCTTGCCAGTAAGATTTGTTACTGGTACAGTACTGAGCACACTGGATTTTTAGGAGTAACTTAAGTCACTTCCCCAAAGGAGTTTCAATCTTGGCAGCTCAGAGGATATTACTCTTACCTATTTGTTGACTTGATTTTTTAAACATACCTTTCTGTACTGTTTGTTTAAATGTTTTGAGTTCCTGCTCTCTGTTGCTCCAGTGCTCAGTTATTTTGATTGTAATGCTCTGCTGGCCTCTTCTAATCTATCATTTACTTTTTCACTATGCTTGTGTGAGTACCAATACTGGCTGTTTGTACTTGGGACATCCACACCAGTTGGACAGTGATGCATTAATATCAGAATCCTTGCCTTAAAATTTACTTTCTAATTTGTAAACTCTTAACAACATAAAAAGTTAAAGCTTTGTGTACCTCCCTCAGTGCCATGACTTCTGTAAGCTCACTGGTCTGGGTTTGATGCTGTAAGTAGGCTAAAGCCCTGCAGCAGCAGTCTGCTACCGGCCCATCCTTGGGAATCAGGTTTCTTTTCCCCTTGATTACATGAAGGATGGTCAGAATTTTCAGTTTGTTCTTCAGGAGTGTGTCTTCATCCCTCTTGGAACCACTCTCACAAAGTCGGGTAGCTTGTTACAGGCTGTGGATTAGCAGGAAATAGTAGGTTCCTGTTCTCAGAGTTAAAAGTTGTCAAGAGTCTCTGTGACTGTTCAAAAAAACTCTTGTACCAGAATATTCAGGAATACGAAAGCCTTTCTCAAAATGAGTTTTTGTTTTTTATCCTTAGAATTTTCATATGTCCTGTAGGTGTGTGTTTGTTTCCTTTGTACTGATTGGACTTCTGCAGTACTATTTACATCTTCCTTTTATGGAGCAATCCTATGACATCCTGACTATATTTGTTTTGAACAGGGGTGGACGAAAACCATTGGGATTTTTATCTTTAATTTGCAAAAAAAGTAATTCTGAATGTGCAGAAGATACCAAAGGAAATAGAGGGAAGGCCCAAAAGCCTCGAGTTGTGACTCTGAAACGAAGTCTGAAGAAACCCGCTCCATCCCCTAAGGATGATAAGGAATTTTGTTCCCTTCCCTCTACTTCATCATCTGTGGAACATGAGCATGTAGCTGCTGATGCTGCAGTAACGGTATGAGTTTACTTTTGAACAGCCATGCATTTCTGAGGTGTGAAGAACAGAGAATTAGTTGTTTTAGGAGTGGGTAGATGGGCATGTGGCATTCATGTTTTGAGAGCGGTATCTGCTCTGGTTGACAAATTCTGATTTGTGTGTGTGTAAGAAACTTGTAAGGGAACAAAATAGATTTTTCTCTGCATGGATATCTACTTATTCCTCATTTTCAGTAAACTCTGATTTTTTTTTTTCTTTGGTCAAAAATTCCTACATAAATAAAATACCCCTACAAAGAGCTCAAGTGCATATATATGTAAATATGTTTACACATACACACCAATGAAGACTATTAAGAGCAACCTTTTCTTGTTTTATCAGGTTCCAAGTAACAACTCATCTGAGAAGCCACCTTCCTGTGCTAAAGATCAAGAGAAGGATGGAGAGCCAACCAAAATCTCTGAGTACTTTTTCAGTGACATCTTTATGGAAGTGGATGATTCAGAATAACAAATGGGTTTTATAAAAACCTAGGATCACAGAATATACTGCAACAAGAAAAGAGTATTTTAGAAGTTACAGTTGTTCTGATATTCATTATGCTACACGTACTGTCAGCCAGTAATAATAGTACTCTTGTTAATTAATGCCATTAAGATGAAATGGATTCCTTCTGAAGCAACACAGGCACTTTCAAAATGCTGACATAGTCTAAACCACTACAATGATGTCATTGGACCAGATTAGTGTCTGCTGGCTTATGGTTTCACTTGTTTAGACACTGATAATGAGTGCATGACTATCCTACAGAAAAGTGCACTGAAATAATGTTTAATCTTGCAACAAGTATCCTTTTCCGTTTTAATGCTAAAGCTTTTTGGTACTGGCTATTTAAGTTCTTTACTTCTTTTTGTGAAGTATGTTTTGTTAGAAGGAGGAATGATACTTTTGGGTATAATGTAATCTCTGAAGATCAGAATGCAAATACTGGAGGTAGTATAGTAAACAGATACATACATATGTTAAGCACTGCATGTATTTTTATTAGGATCTCCAAATTACGTATTTTTGTAGGAGTTTTTTTAACCACATAATTTAAAAGATCCTAACCTGAAAAGCCCAATAGGATTGGTTCCTTAAAAATGTGTTGGGAACTAAAAACACAATTTACTAAAAGATGATAACACAAGGTTAATGTTGGCAACCTTGTTTATCACTGGGAGGAAGAGATTGATGTTTCTGAGTGTAAATGCTAATTTTCTTCTAAATTGGAAAACAAAACAATTGTATAGATACAATTTCTTTTCCTTGTTTTTACATGTAGATGTTTGTATATTTGCTGAATTCCTTGGTTTCCCTTGTGCAAAGTAGCACAAAGAGATTGGATTTAAACCATGACTATATAATGTCACTGTTTTGAGGATTTGCTGCTTTGAAGCAGTTGAATTAAAAGGGTTTTCTCATATTGCATGTCTGCTTGTACTGTAACTTGCTATACAATTCTGGTGTAGCTTTAGATTTTAGTCTTAAGTTTTTACTTACCTCATCAAGAAATTTGTCTTGATGAGGTAATTAGATTTATGCACTCTCAAAGTCAGGTGGTCATGGAAGGATTCAGTATTTAGTCTGAAACTAATGCTTGCACAACAATGAGTGTGTAGATTTGAGTAGTCTTAAAATTTTTCCTGTTACTTAATACTAGCAGGTACTTTTGCAGAACGATTTATTATAAAGGTGAAACTGATGTTTAAATGGTATTGTTAATGCTCTCAAGAAACCTATCATCAGCTTTGGACTGGGTAATTATTTACTGGCAGGTAAATAATATCAATATGTAGCTAATTTTGAAATAGCTGATGAAGATTGAGAATGTTTTTCTTTTCAGAAGTCATTGACAAGGCTTCTGAAGGAACCTTTAAAATTTTGTCAGTGAGGAGAAATACAGAAGAAAGCTACTGATACTGCAGATTGGTATGTTAGCAGGCCTCTGCCAATGAAATGTCGCTGGGAGCAGTATTCCTTGAGGTGATGGAAAAGGGACTAGTGGTCCCAATGTAGAGTAACGTACTTGAAAGCATCTGATAACTCACTTCACCCCCACAAAAAACTCTCCAAAAACATCAACAACAGTTTCTGTTCAGATAGTATCTTGTACTTTCCCTAATCCGTTTAACTTGAAATGTTTATCTAAATATTGTCTTACTGTAAACATTATGAGAAAGATTAATGTATACATGTAACTCTATGTATTGTATATCTTGTAGATATTAAGTGTGCAAGTGTTTACTTCCTGATACATGTGGCATGTTTATATCACTTGCACTCATAGAACCTAAAAATAGATTCTTGGGGAGTGGCTGTGAAATAATTGCTGTGAGTACCTTCTGAGTGAGTTCTGAGGGGATAATCATTCTACATTTAAGTGCATACATTTTAGCTTGCATTCATGTTACAAAGGGCAAAAAAATCAACTACTTCATTACTAAGATTTATGGTGCCTTATCTGCATTGTTAATTGGGGCTATGCTTTCTTTTTCCTTGCAGCAAATTACATGCACTTTGTTAGAGGATTTTTTTAAAAGAACAAATTTAATTTGAATATAAGTAAGACAATTTTGTGTTCTGTTTTGTGTATGAAAGTTTTATAATGATGAAGGATGTAAGAAAATATTGTTGAAATCTCAATACTTATGAGTTGCATTTTTACAAAGATGTGGCATAAGATTGCTTTGCTTAGTTGTCTGACACCCTGCATCATCACATATAAGCTTATTGTGTCAAAGGAAGTAGTCCTATTCTGTATGTAAATTATGTGAATAAATTATTTTCTATTACCTGTGTTTCCATTTCTTAACTCATCAATTGCCATTTTTAAGTACTTGTAGGTACACCAAGCTAACAGAAGTGTGAACTAAAGGAAAGGCTGAAGTCTGGGCTGCCCCACTGGGGTGCATGCAGACCTGCTACAGCGGTAACAGGCTGAGTGTAGTTTAACAGGGGCATAGTAGTTGTTCCCTGGTTTTGTTTGAGAATAGAGCTTATTTACTTTGTATCAGGCTCCTCGGTGTTACCTTTCTCTAAGATATGGGCCTTGACTTCAAAGAAAGTAAAACTGGAATGCTGAAGAAGAGCAAGGCTTTCAAGAAAGGAAGAAACTCGACAAAGGAGTTTTGGGTTTTACAAAGATCTATCCTTATTACTGTATGACAAGTTTCTGAGAAGGGGCAAGGGCCTTTCTAGGCTGCACAAGCATGTAACCCTGCGTGAACAGTGCGGCGTCCCAACACAATTCTGCCGAAGGGCGTTCCACAGCATAAAGCTTGTCCGGGGCACCGGGCGAGGGCTCCGCGGCCAGCCCGGCCCCGCCGTGCCCATTGGCTGCGCCGGG
>VZTJ01006075.1:22735-33914 GCA_013397795.1 Orthonyx spaldingii
TAGGGCGGCCCAGGCAGGCGGCAGGGCCCGGGCGGGCCGGGGCGGGGGGCAGCGCCGCGCCCCGGCCCCGCTCGCGCAACGCCCGCTCCTGCCCTTCCCTGCGCGCCGAGCCTGCACGTACCGTGTAAAAACAACGTGGGCTGGTGCAGGCGTGTGCCTCGTCACGGTATTTGTGCGCTTTTCAATTAGGATGCCAGCTCTTGCTGCGTTCCGAGCTGGTCGATACCGTGCTGATGAGCTGGAGGCGGGGTTTGTAGGCGGTGGAAGATGGAGCCCGATGGTTTCAAAGTTGGGTGTTTCCTTGTGTTTGCAAATTGATTCCCGAGTTGCGAACAGGTGGAATAGCTGTACAGAGTGATGTGCATGCCTCCAAAAACATCACCTTTTGAGGAGGAGAGCTAGGTGTAATTCCCGTTATCTTTACGAAGAGAGAGCAGTACTTCCATCTGATATAAATTTATTTATTTTAAATGGGACAGTATTTACGTCATCATATTCAAAATTCATGTTTACGGTTAGGCAGAGAAAAACATGGCTTTAGGTGTGGATCAAGGCTGATAGGAGGGCATGTGTTTGTTCTCATATTTGTTCCAGATAAAATATCGAACAGCACATGAAGCACAACATGTGTTCTTATTGAGATAGGTCCATTACTTCTGAGCTTTGTTTTGCAGAAACTAAATTTGGGGCAGAAATTAGGTGACTGAAGCTTCTGCGTAATTTCAATAATTGTCTGTACGTATATATGCATATATACATACAAAGCTTGTGTATGTGAAGTGTGTGTATATATGTGTACACATTCATATTTTGTGTACCCAGAAAAGGTAGTGTTTTCATAATGGTGTTCACTCATAAGCTGTTCCCAGATTCGCAGTTGTGTCTGGGTACCTTTCAAGCTCAAAAGAAAAGCGAAGCTTGGTAAAATAGCCAGTAGTGTTAGTATTTGGTAGAAATAATTTATGGGACACTGTAAGTGCAAGTACTGCTTTATCAACGCAAAGAGCTGAGGTCCCTGCTGTGAGGCACTAACCATCTGAAAAAAAGGGTAATACAGGGAATAACAGTGCAAACACAAGAAGACATTATGATACGTGATGAAGGTCTTGCCTTCTTTGGCCAACGTTTACCTTTCAGGCTCTGAATTCAACTAGACAGGCTGGCCTTCATAATGCAAACTGTCTCTCAAACCAGATAGGCAAGAAGGTAATTTAAAAGTGAGTGACTCTAAATTCTGGAAAGTGAAAGAAAGCCTACTTGAGGATTCCAGGGACTAGCTCTTACATTGACTTTGATGATGTAGCAGTAATTAATTTAGCTTTTGCAGTAACTGTAGGATTAGTCTGTAGGGTTTGCCTCTTAATTTTGCTTTAAAATTTGTAGAAATCCTCACATGAACAGCAGAATTTTACACAACTTGCTGATGCAAGGACCAGTTTCCAGAAGGAACTTGGTGCCAGTTCACTGGCCTTTTTTCATTAATTAATGACAATAATGAAGAGCCCACAAATACATGGTAGAACTAGCACATTTGGTTCTGAGATTTGGTTCACATTTTTTCTGTGGGTATTCAAAATTATTTCAAAACATCCTTGCTTCTCTTTCTTAAAGTATAACGGTGTTGTATTCTGGTTTAAGGCATGAAAGATCATGATAGAAGTGAAGTGAATTTAAGCAACTCATATGTTTGCATGCAGTATTTTTTATAATTTATCTAAAAAGTCTTTTCACAGTTTTTTATGTAGAGTAGCTAAAGCAGCTACAGTGAGTCAAAATCGAATGAAGAAGCTTTTGGTCATAATTACTGTTCCTCTGTTAATATCCTCTGTCTTTTTAGCTGCTTTTTACTTTTTTTCCTGTGTTAAAGCTGAGTTTTTAAGCTCAGTACTGTGTGCAAAAGATGAGTGTATTTAGAGAAAACAGACTGAACAAGGAGAACCGGGGGAAATTTTTTATGTGTAATGGTCAAAATGACCCAATCAGACAAGCTGAACACTGATACCGAGTAACATTGGCTGTTGTGACAACTGCAGACTTTTAAAAGTATGGAATTACAAGATACGTTTTTGCCTTTCAAGAGAGTATTTTTAATCTGTTTGTAGCAGTTACAAAGGCAGAAAAGCATGTTCTTTTGAAAGTCACTATGCAGCCAAAGCAGTTCAAATGTGAGCTGCCTCTGTACGTGTTTTTATTTTCTTTCTGCTTTGCATCTTTACCTTTCAGTGCCTAAGTGAACAAACTCAACTGCAACATTTGCAGCTTCTACTTAAGGGAAACCTTAAATCTGTGTGTTCAAGTGCATGTGAACATAGAGTTACCAAATGTTTTTTTCTGTCAAAGTAGACTCAAATGAGAATTAGACAAGGCAATAAGATCTTTTTGTGCAGCATGTTCTTTTATTGCAGTTGCACTTTTTAAACAGGTAGGAAAGTTCTTAATGTGTCTGCAAAAAAGCCCCAAAGAAATTAGGCTTGACTAATACCTTTAAATTCTTAAGAAATTGAAAAAAAAAAATCCAACCTGCTGTAATGCACACAGAGTTTTGGATAATTCTGATAGACATGGTGAGCTCAGCAGTGATTCACTCCTATTCAGAATATGAGTCTGTTTTTTTAGAGAGATAATGACAAGAAGACCAGTTTTTAAAAAAAGTCCCCAAAACTAACAAACCAAGACAAAACAAAAACAACTTTTATCTCTTGTTCAACCTAAACAACAAAAATCTAGAAAGTGTTTACCAAAATATATTTGACCTAGGTCGTTCATCCTTTAGTGCAAGTCATAAGAGCACTTAATTTGAATCTGTGTTTTTCACAAAATTAGATTTAAAAAGCAAACAAACCTCTGCCAAAAATAAACAAAATCTGAGATACAGCATTTCAACTCTGTAGTGACTAGTTCTATTTTAGCTTATTAAATTCAGAACTAGTCTTTTACTATCCTAACACAATAAGAATTTTTGTGAAGCATTTTTATTAAATGCTTTGGGATGCTTGAGAGAAGCCAGTACATAGGTAGAACATTACTACTTTAAAGACAATACAGCAACAGTATTTAGTGAGGTAAAATTATATATGGAAGAGAAATTAGTCTTGCACTTCTTCTATTTGTTTATTAAAAATTAATATAGTCACGCTTGGTTGAATTAAAAACTCTGTTTTGTTCCCCACTTAGGAAAACTATGAACGAATGAAAGCACTGGTAACTGAACTACAAGAACAAGCAGAAAAAATCAGATTAGGTAAGTATGATAGTCTAAATTTTAGAATAAAAATCTGGCACTTGGCCTTGTTGAACCTCAAAGAGTTGGCCTTGGCCCATCAATCCAGCCTGTCCAGATCCCTCTGCAGAGCATTCTTGCCCTGCAGCAGGTCAACACTCCCACATCTTGGTGTCATCAGTGAATTTACTGAGGGTGTACTCGATCCTCCTGTCCAAATTGTTGTTAACCTTATGAAACAGGACTGGCCAAAACCAAGCCGTGGGGAACCCCACTAGTGACCAGCCATGAGCTGGATGTAACTCCAGCCGCCTCCACTCTGTGGGCCCAGCTGTCCAGAATGGGCATTTTACCCAGGAAAGAGTGCACCCATCCAAGCCGTGAGCAGCCAGGAGAATGCTGTGGGAAACAGTGTCAAAGGCTTTGCCGAAGTTCACATAGACAATATCCACCACCTTTCCCTCATCCACTAAGAGTGTCATCCTGTTATAGAAGGAGGTCAGGTTGGTCAAGCAGGACCCGCCTTTCCTAAATCTTTGCTGGCTGGGCCTGATGCCCTGGTTGTCCTGTATGTGCTGCATAATGGCACTCAGCATGATCTGCTCTGTGTCCTTCCCTGGCACCACTGTCAGACTGACAGACCTCTGGTTTCCTGGATTTCTTCCCAGCCCTTCTTATGGATGTGCGGTCACATGGGCCACCCTCCAGTCACCTGGCAGCTCCATGGTTAGCCAGGACTGCTGGTAAATGATGGAAAGTACCTCTGTGAACTCTTCCACTAGTTCCCTCAGTACCCTTGGGTGGATCACATCTGCCCCCATAAACTTGTGTGTGTCTAAGCAGTGTAGCAGGTCACTAACCAGTTCCTCTTGGTTTGTGTGGGCTTCAGTTTGCTCCCTGTCCCTATCTTCCAGTTGGTATCCAGTTAAAGACTGAATCAAAGAAGGTATTAATTACCTCTGCCTTTTCCTCATCCTCTCTCTATATTTCCCCATGCATCCAATAAAGGATGGGGATTCTCCTTTGCCTTCTTTTTGTTGGTCGACCTTTTCAGGTTCCTAGCTGTAGTTGTGCTGGCAAAGAGAAAGCAGGTCTATAGAAGTTTAAAAGATTGAAATCTGTGTTTCTTCTTTTTGATTTGTAAGACTACCTGAATGAATCAATTGACTATAATTAATGGAGACAATAAAAGGAAAACATTTAATAAATATTTAGTTATGCTGCCAGAGGCTGAGCATGTAGCTTTAATTCTCCCCTTTTTGTGGCTATTGTGATACTGGTTTTGTCATTTTATACACTGTTTCTTATCTAATGCAATTTCTTTTACAATTTTGGAATGGAGGATTTTGTGCTCAGTGCTTTTTCTAGCTTGCTTGTAACAGAAGTCCAGAGTTTCCTAAGGAGATGTTAAAACCCCTGGACCACCTCTGTCTTTTATGGGTGTAGAGAGTGTTCAGCAATTCATGAACTAATGATCATGGCCTTCTTCATTGCTGCTCGTTTGCCTGTTCTTGCTGTAACAGGACAAGACCATAGCGCTCATCTTTCCTTGATCTGAGCAAGCTCTACCAGGATGTTAATACACAGTTTTGAGTGACATCAAGTGAAATTGCTTTCCCTATCATTTAAGTATGTCAGAAGAATTAGGTACCTATGTTGAATACTGCTGAAGGATATGTGCAACATCTTTAGATTTCGCTGTAAAAGTTGTCTGTCAGAGGATGAGTTCTTGTTTGAGGTCTTTGTCATGAACGCTTCATTTATTAGATGTTACTTCAGTGTGTAGGGTTTTCATGAACCCATATCCCACTCTACTGAGTAATTCCCAGCTGTGCAACAGGAAGTGGTCCCTGACCCTTTACAACAGATGGTTTTCTGATAGGAAGCACAGGGAGCAGGTGAGATACGTTTAATCTCCATGACTGATTGTGGCACATCGGCAGTCACAGTGGTGTAGGCATTGTTGTAAAGGAGAAATTAACAAGAGGTTTAGAATTAACTGCCTCGAAGTTTGTCTCCTTGTCAAGGACACTGCTTCTCAGAATGGGGATTAGTGCAGGGTAGAGTGTCTTGACATTAGAAGAGGAATGTTCAATAGAATGGTGACATGATCTGGGAAACAAGCATTTGTGATTAGTGTGTGAAGAGAAGGAGTGGACAGAGATGACAAAAGTCACAGGATGGAAATTATTTTTGCAGCTTCACTCAGTGTAAATGAAAGACTCTGGAGGTCAGAGAAAATGTAGTTATAATGTGGATGTTGAGAACATGGATGAGAGTAGTATCTCTGTGGGTGGATATGAGAGGTTGTTTCTTGAGAAATTTGTACAGAGAGAATTTACAAGATTTAGGCTTAGGCTGGATATATAGACCTAATGAACTGACTGAACTGAAAATAAATTGTGGGCTTTCTGGCATACCTAACAGGTAGAAAATTATGTGTGTAGTGATCAAGAAAGGAGGTGGGAGAAAGGACTTGAAAGGTAGGCTTAGAAGCTCTGTTTCAGTGATGCCTAGCTGACAGAGAAATCCTGGAGTCTCAGGAGAAATGTTAGCAAAACAGCACCTTCTTTATTTTGGACAGGGAGACAATTTTAGAGTGATGAGTTGGATCAGTGATCTGTCTACACAGAGAGACAATGTTTGTATTAAGCTGTTGTTATAAAGAGGCTGAGGCATGTCAACAAATCTTAAGTCTCAAATGACACAAAGCTCTAGAGAGCAAAAGATATAATTTAGAGTTACCTCTTGTGAAGGGTTGAAATGAAACAAACATAAACTTGATATTAAATGCTGTGTGTCTGAATTCTGCTTGCAGTTTTGGCATGATCTAAGGAAATTAATCCAGATGGTGCTGGGTCATTCAGGATTGCATTCGGCACAGCTATTCTGAATCAGTTCTAGGGATTAGTATTTCCTGTAGTTCTACTGCTGTGCTTTATCTATATTTGTGTTTTCTGCCCTTGTGTTTGTTTCCAAGCAGTGGGGGAAGGTTTCAGACAACTATGTTTATTAAAATCTTTACCTCAAGACTAACTGTAAAAAATGAGGGGGGAAATAAAATAAGTTCTAAAAAGTAAGCATTTTTATCAATACCTTAAATCTGTTTGAAGTGGAAACTATTATTTATTAAATTTATTATTAAGGTCCGTACTTCAAAAACTGTGAACTCATCAGCATTTCCATTCTAAGTTTTAATATAACTGGTGATTTATCTTATCTGTGTCCGTAGAAAATGTGACAATTTACTGTTGTATCATAGGAGGTGGAGAAAAAGCTCGTAAACTTCACACATCAAGAGGAAAGCTGTTACCCAGAGAGAGAATTGACAAGCTTATTGATCCTGGGTAGGTACTTCCTTTTTTTTTTTTTTAAACATTTCAGATTGCCTTTTGCAGGTAAGTATTGCAACAGTCTTCTTTTCTCTTTAGCTTCCATAAAAACTGGCAAATAACACCATTGAAATTTTACGGGAGCATTCTTTGAAATATTGATCTCTTTGAAAAAATAATTTTTTAAAACTTAACCTTTTAAGTGAGATTCAATGGCAGATATAGCCAGTAATTTTTTGGTTTTCTTGTCATTATTCAGATCTCCATTCTTGGAGTTCTCCCAGTTTGCTGGTTACCAGTTGTATGGTAATGAAGAGGTACCTGCAGGAGGCATTATCACAGGCATTGGACGAGTATCTGGGTGAGAGATTCCAGTCATCCACATTACTAATGATGTGAAAAGGAAGAAGCTATAATTTTATTCAGTTTCCAGTGTTAGGCTGTTAGCGTTTTTAGTGTTTTGTTTCTGACATGCAAAAAATCAACAAAGTTGGTATCTCAATTTGTTTAGTCATAGCTAAGAGGAAATGACTTTTTTTATTTTGTTTTTTGTTTGTTGGAGTTTTTAGTTAGTGTATCCCACTAACTAAACAAAACACACACAGAGTTTCTGTTGTCCAATGAAGGAAGTAGATTAGTGCATCTGGAAAGCAGTTTTCAAAAAATAGGGTGGGTGGTATTTTAGCCTAAAAATTAGTTTTGCTTACTCAAACTACCTCCAAGACTATTCTTGAAATTAATTATGATGCTATACAGCATTATTTTATTCCCTAAAATAATGGGCAGGACATTACAGTGCTGTAGCTGCTGTTACAATGTGCTATTGAGGGAATGCAGGTGAGAAGAGCTCTCTTAGAGCCTCAGGGCTGTAAGAGTCCTTGGCATGTTGCAGTTCTTAACCAACATGCGTACATACTCATTAGAAATACTTTTCTCTCTCATGAACTTGTTTTATTTTTAGGGTGGAATGCTTGATTGTTGCTAATGATGCAACTGTCAAAGGTGGTACCTATTATCCCATCACTGTTAAGAAACATTTACGTGCTCAAGAAATTGCAATGCAAAATCATCTCCCTTGCCTTTATTTGGGTAAGTCCCATTGCAGAAACAGCCCAGGTCCTGTGTTATGGGCAGCTCGTGTGTCTGCAGATCTTACCAACCAGGAATGTATTTAAAGCACACCTATTCAAATATATTTTCATCAATACTGTATTATCTCTACGGATTGGTGGCACACCTTGACTGGAGGATATGTACAGCTTCTCAGCACTATCGACTGCACTGCAGTAGGGCTGGGTTCATAACATACAGATGCAGCTGTTAACATTCTGTCGCTTCTTTCTGTCATGGATGAGCAAACTTTCCTGTAGACTCATCCAGTCAATTCAAATTACAGTTAAAAAAAAAAAAAGTATGTTCTGGTGGATGATGTATATGTATGAGAAAACATACCAAGGAGATAAAAATAATAAGAGTGCAAAAATTGTCAATAATAGTTTGGATCAATAGATTTTTAGGATTAGGGGCTAATTTTTCTGATGCAGAAATTTAATTGTATTTTATTTTACATTTTGAGTTTAGTCTGTAAGATCAGTATTTAGCCAAACCTTCATGTGGGTTTTAATTATGTATACTTTTATTATAAAAGATTAAGAACAGAGTGACAGATATTTGTAATATATTACTGGTAGTGTTTCCTTAGCCTGGTTTTATACAAATACAAAAGGTTTCTGCCAATATCTTCCTTTCAGCCTGAATTCTCAGTCTAATGACTTTCGAACCTGTTAGCCAGTTTTGGTCAGATTTGACAGAAAGCTGTAAGAAAGTGTATATTTCTGTGGATGTTGCATATGTCAGCATCAGAGGAGAAAGACCCTTCTATTCCATTTTAAAAAATACATCAGGCTATTCCTTGTCTGTTCAGTTTAGTTTAGCAACTTAAGTACCAGCTGAGGCACATTAATTGGTTTGCCCATCCGGATGCTTGTACTAGTTAAATAGTCAGCATAAATACAGGTCCTGGCCAGCACAAGTGTTTGAAGTTTCTTTCCCTGCTGATAGGCCAAACGTGAATAATACCAGTAGAAGGATTAGGCGAAGTGTGAACTTGAAACTGTTAATGCGGTGGATACAGGAACAATGTGGGTGTAGATTTTGTAGGATTGCCGTAGAAAGAGCCCTGGAGGGAATGGGAAGGCTAAATTTTATCTTAGATGTTAAAAAGAAACAGAAGAAACTTAGCTTTGCTGTTTGCAAAATGACTATTGTGATGGTTTTTGTCTGAATTATCAGCAGATTCTGTCTGTTCAGAGAACTCTTATTTTTTTAGTTGTCAGTGAGCAACTATGGATGATTCTGCTGTTTTAAGATTTTATGGAATGAGGAACTGTGGGACACAGCTATGCCTTTGAGAGAGAAGTTTAGAGGTTTTAGTCCATCTTTGAAATGTATAGTCCTTGAATGTACACTGTCATTCATACCTGGTTAGTTATTTTACCTTTGCAATGTGTGTACCTGGGCTTGTTCAAGTTCATTTGAGCTGTGTGATAGGAGGGAGTGCTTTGTAGTCAGCCAGCACTGTGCTGACCACGTGATTTTCATGTTGTTTGAACTGCCTTTGCCATCAGTGATAACAACTGCCTAGGTACTAATTCTCATGTGTACACCTGGTGCCATTTGTCCCTGGGTTAGTCACTGGTGTGGGCATTTTCTTTTGGCTGCAATCATGTAAGATGAGAATGTGCATACAGACTGGTGGTTGTAGGTAAAAATTAATTACCAGGAGCCAGAGTTCTCAGAGATGCTTTACCTCCCTCTGCATTTCCTCATAGTCTTCTATCCTTCTTTGGATACTTCTCATGACAGGATGTATTTTCATTAATTGGGAGCAGAGGGGACCTGTAAGCTGGAGGCAAGGGCACATAATAAATGAATCTTCCTACAGACAGTGTAATGTTTTTGTTGTGAAGTTTAATCAAGGCATGAAAGTACACAGGCAGCACCTTTTGAACTCGTGGTGGTTAGCTCTGCCTCTTTCTGGGGCTTGTGACAGAATTGCAATAGAATAGTTGAATTAAAATTCTACATTAAGGTTGGTCTTAGTTTAAATATTTTATAGCAAGATGAGTTTAGAAGTTTGTTTAGGGAGCTATGGTTGCATCTTTAAGCACGTTTTGAGTTTATTTTCCATGAAAATGATTGGGAGGGATGTTATTTTGGAGAGGTGCGTTTACTATTTTTCTTCTTTGTTTTTCCAAAAAGAAGGTCCTCTTATACCTAGATTCATGGAAATATACACAATATTAGTGATAGTAGTTGCTGTATATTTTAAGTAACATGCAGATACTTTACCAACAAGTATATAACACTGTTCAAAACATGTTAATATCACTTAATTCATTCTAGTTGATTCAGGAGGAGCAAATTTACCTCGGCAAGCAGAAGTATTTCCAGATCGAGATCATTTTGGCCGCATTTTCTATAATCAAGCAGTCATGTCCTCCCAAGGAATTCCACAGGTAATTTGCTTTTATCTAAGAATTAAATGTACTAAGTAGATTTTATGCTTGCTGCCATTACCTCTTTTCAAGGCTTGTGCCAGTGTTTTGTTTCTGACAGCATTGTGTTGTGCTAACCTGATGGCCCAGTCTGGGGGGAAGCACTGTAAACACAGTAACTGTCTACAAGAATTCATTATAGTTTTGAAGAAACTGTTTTCTTGCTTAGTCTTAGTGTTAATGATTTGACCTACCTGCTCGTGTCTGGGAGTAGGAGAAAAGCAGACTTGGGAACATGGTATGTAGGGCCATTTGAGAAAGCACTAGAAAATCTCTTGGAACAGTTGATTATTCTGCATCAGCACTGTAAAGGTGAGGACCCCCTTGATGATGGCTAGTAAATGAGACATACTTTCCACTAACAGGGTATGTGTATATTTATAAATCCATTTTATGCCTCAATATGCTTTATGATAAAACAGCCCTAATAATGAGGTTATTTTCTAATGCATTAATAATGCATAGAATTACTGTTAGTAACAGTTCCTGGATTTAGAAGTGGGTTTCTGTCATGGTTTACTCAGGAGTACCTCGGGATTAGTTTTTTGATGCAGGTGGTATGCTAGGGAAGGTGCACTTCTGGATCTATTACTCATGAAGAATGTCAAATGTTTGAGGATTGCTGATGGGCAGCTATGACTGCAGTGAAAGTGGAGGGCAGGATGTACGGTCCCAATGGAATTGAGAAGGACAGGTAACAGGATAAAGACTTGAAGGGAGTTGTTAGCAGGGACCTGTGAGAAGCCACCAGGGAGGCTGGAGAAATCCATGGTCCTTGAAGATAACCTCCAACAAATAAAGAAACACTACAGGAATGCTGTCATGGGTTTACCCAGGAAGGGTCAGTTTTTTAAGTGACCTATAGTGCAGGAAGTAGTGCACCTTGCTTCCTGGGAAACAGAGCCAGTGACCAGCTAGTTTTGAGTATTGATGGGTGTATAATCCAATTAAAAGTTGTTCCGCTTCCAGGGAAAAAACCATATTTAAGAGAGATACACTTGAAAAAAAACTCTTTTTGCCTGTCCTGTTACTGCCAGAGAAACAAGTCTTGTGCTTCTCTCTCTGGTAAG
>VZTJ01006075.1:34672-45485 GCA_013397795.1 Orthonyx spaldingii
AGCAGTGGGAAAGCTACTGGTGTGGGAGGGACGTTCCACAACAGGCAGAAATTTTTTCTCCTGGGCGGCTGCTAGTTGTGCGGCTGAAAACCATAAAAACTGTATTTCTTGTAAAAAAGTCAACATGATAAAGCAGGAGAAAACTCCTCTCCCTAAATAACTGAAGAAAGACTAATTTAGAAGTGGTAAACTGACTGAAAGTCAAAGTGTTGGTTTTTTGTATTGTCATTGAAAAATGAAGAGGTGGGAAGAGCAAAAGTGTTCTGACGGTTTTGTTCTAGTTCTTAAGTTTTTTCCTTCCTTTTAAGTCTGTTAATAAACTTTCTTTATACTCTTTAAAATCTGAGCCTGCTTTACCTACTCCTAATCCTTATCTCACAACAAAATTAAATAAAATCTGGTAAGTGTGCTGGCGTTTAACCAAAAAACTCAAGTAAACGAACTCAAACCACTACAAATGCAAACGACCAGGTAGTTCCTGGTAGTTCCTACAGAGTTGCTGTGTCAACTCCCACCTCTTTGTACGAGGTTTTGTAGCCCCCTCTTATACCTGCCTTATTTTTTGCAGACCAAAAAATTCAAGCTTACTTAGCTGTGCTTCCAGCACAGTGTTCCATGCCTTTGATGGTCCTAGTTCCATCTTCTTTTCCAGATTCACTGTGTCTTTTGTGACATGGAGGCAGACTGCACCAACAGTCCTTAAAACAAAAAGGCAAATTGTGAGGAGCTTCTTAGAACTAAGAAGCTGAGCACCAGTTCTCAGAACTAGTATTTTTTTTCTTTGATCCCAAGGGAGAGCAGACAGCTTCCTCCTTTGGCACTGAAGCACAGCAAAGCTCGTTTGGTCCTGCAGAACCATTTCTGTTTACCAGGGGAAAGTATGTACAACCTTCCATCAATATGATACATTATTGAAAGAAATAAAGGTGTTGTTTGAAACCTGTATTCTTTATGGGCATCTGCAAGTGGTCAGAGCAAAAAGAAGTTATGATCATAAATCCAGGTTCTCTTTTAGGCTTGTGATATGTACAATGCTGACAGATTAATCTACACCTGATTACAATAAGAGCTGAGAAATGCAGAGCATTAAAAAACTACTCAGCCTCTGTTTTCTATACAATGAGAACAGCAAAATCTATTCTGAGTGAGAAATAGGTCACACATACTGTGGAACTTGTAATGACAATATTTATTTGCAAGAAAAAGAAGTTCTTTACCACACTTTGAAAGCCTGAAAAAGCTGGTCATTATCCTGACAAAGGGCTGAGATACACTTTAATTTGTGGGTGCCTGCAATGTGATCTGATGTTCTCCCAAGTTATATGTCATAGCAGTTATTTCACCTCATGTTGTTTGAGGCTGGGTTGTCACACAACCAGAGCCCACGGCAGTGCTATGACACAGATCCCACTATAATCCCACTATTCAGTGTTCTTTTCCACAAGGAATAAAACCCTTGAGAGACCATCCTCACTGGATTCTCCTGCCCTGTGGTTCAGGGGGACACGATTCCAGTGATTCACACAACAGACTCCACCTAGGGCATTGGACAGGTGCTTCTTTCTGGGGGAAGGTGGTAGCAGAAGCCAGTGCTTCTAGGATGAAGCAGATTCACCAGTGAAGGATGCAGTATTCCATCTGACTCCTTACATGACAGATAATGGCTTTGCAGGTGTCCCAGTTTCGAGACCAGTGTAGGAGAAAACGCTCTGGAATGAACGTTCCCCCCAGAAGAGACCAGGATTTTTAAGGAAATTACCTGTGTTACCTTGATACCTTTTTGGCACATTTAGGAAGCAAGTCCGAGTTCAAATCTTCAATCATCTTTTTCTCTTCTGAAGAATCCTGAAATCCATTGCCTCCATAAAAATCCAAGGCTGAAGATTCCAACAACACACCAAATCTCTTTTAAAGTGTGACATAATTTACCTTCTGCAGTTCTTTCCAGCACTAGAAGTGGACCAATTGTAGTGATTAGGTAGATTTCCAGAGAAAAGCAGTATTTAGTTAGAACAAAATTATGTAGGAGAAAAAGGCAGTGTATAAGCTGCACATTGTGCAGACTCCCTGATAGGGCTAGATTGGTCCTAGTGTTTTTGTGGAACAGCAAGTGTCGAAGGAGCAATATTTTCCTGAATTATCTTTTTTGGAGAAGTTTTGGAAAACCTTAGTTTTGCTAGAGACTTCCATCATGATCTGCTATGGGAGTAAAGATTTTGAGAGGTTATGTTGAAGATGAATATGTGTACTCAGCTTGCAAGGCTGAAATTACTGATGTTGGGCAGGAGCTTTCTAGAAATGACTGACCCTACAGTCGTGTTGGTGTTTCCAGCATATCTTGAAACATATTTAATGTATTTGTAAAGTTGTGTTAAAAAGCTGAATTTATTTTCTTTCAATTGCCGTATAGTGCTGTATTAGGAGTGATTGTATTCATAGACAATAAAAACTAAATATAAGAAGATTTGTCTTTTAATAAAACACACTTCTGTTTGTTATGACACTGATGAAAGTTAAATTTTCCAAGTATGACACTGATGAATGTTTATCTTTCTTTAAATATTTATGGAAGACAGGGAAAAATGTTTTACTGAAGTACTTCCTTTATTTAAAGGATGTAATAAGGGTGCATTTTGTTTGGGAGATCTATCTATCCCTTGTTTTATTTCAAAGAGACACTGCTAACATTTGTAAATCTATTATATGTCCTGTGCTAACAGATTGTGGTAGCTAGAACCATCTTCCCTGTCTGAGAGCATGTTTCATTAGAAAATGGGATTATGAAATTATGCTCTCTCTGAGCTTGACTCTGGTCAATTCTTCTGATGTGGGGGTCTGGATATTGTTAGTTTGCTACCTGATGTTCTGTGCTGCAGCCTGCCTGAAGGTCTGTTGATCAGTTCATTAGCTCTTCTCAATTTGGCCCTTAACTTGCATTTTTTCCCCTTTTTTATTTTCTAGTTGCTGATGGTGATTTTAATTTCCCTCTCCACTGTTACCTGTGACTAATTTATTATACACCCACCACAGCTGAAATTACGTTATTGTCTATATGGGTGTGAATCAGAAAGCTGTGATTAGCTGCTTATTTGCTGCTTCCTGGGCTCTCTCACACTCATCTGCTGCATGGATATGATGGGGGATGGACCAGTGCATATGAAATAGTGTATGTGCACTCAGGACTGTTGATTTTCATTGAACACACCAAGAATTTCTTTGCAGCAATTCAGACAGTTAAGTCAGGAGGTAGGACATTATTTGGGAATTTGACAAGTAGGTTTTATTTTTTCCAGTAGATACATATTTCCATTTTTATGTTGAAAAAAATTAACATCTGAGTGAAAGTTTAAATGCAGGCACATTTTTTCAGTGTGAGCATGGTGAAATTAAGAATAGGAAAAAACCACAAATCCTGGGGGAAAAATTGAAATAAAATTATTTACCCCAAGTTTCTCCCATTTCTAGAGGCTTATGTTATTTTTGAGTTTACCAGGAGTTATTTATTAAATGCACAACAGAAATACTGCAGATTAATCTTGTGACTCTGAATATAGTTTAAGATCCTCAAAACTGTTTGCTGAAAGTCTGTTTGATTTGATGATAGCAGATTGACATAGTTCATCTACTCCTGCTTTAGATATGCATAATGTGATTTGGAAGTTTTATTTTTCTATGTGCTGTTTTCTTCTTCTAAACTGTCATGTAACAGAGGACACTAACTGATGTCACCTTAGAAATATTTTTAAACAAACTGAACATAAAATAACACTGGGTTATTTTAAGGGTTTATTTAAGGGGATTTTTTAAGGGTTTTGTGTGTGCATATGTGTTGTTGTGAAAGAAAGTGTTTGTCTTTTTCATGTAAGTATTCCTTTTCTTCTACTCTACAAGTGTCTTGAAAGGGTCTTTGAAAATGCTGCTGTGAAGGAGAAATTGAGAAACTTCACTTCCATGATCATCTGCAGTTACAATATTCATATCTGGGGTCGAGTCAGTTTTGTAAAAGTATCACCAAGATATTACTAGTAGAAAATGTTCACTGGGTAGGTGTTCATCGGCAAACTAGGCAAATGGATGAAGCAGATTGTTTATGTTGAAGCTTATAATGAGATGCTCAGCACACCTTGAAAGGGCAAAATTACGTAGTTGATCTATTGAAGACCTGAAATAGCATACTAGGAGATGGGAGAAATCTCCTTCAGAGGATTTTAACACTGGTGAAATTATGCCAATAAGCAGTAACTGAAGCCCTGACTTAAGCATAAATACCAGGAGAAACCTCTAGGTTTTAACTTTTACTGTTCATCAGTAAAACCAAATTCCACGGTAGAATGTGTGTCTCTTTCAAACATATCATATACGTAGCTCATGGTACTTCATGTATTAATTTTCCAGCAGGGTAGTCTGAAGATCATAGTTCAAAAGACTGCTGAAAATGGAAGATTCCTTCTTTTTTAAAGAAATGCTAAAACATAAAAATGTTTGCTCTGTTAGGCAAAACCAATCATGCAGTGCTGTCCAATGACCTGTATTAAAATACATAATATCTTGTGCCTTTACTGTTTTTAAGGGTTGGGCGGTTCATTAACTTGTGCTTTTTGTTTTCCCAATAGATAGCAGTAGTCATGGGGTCCTGTACAGCAGGAGGAGCATATGTACCTGCAATGGCTGATGAAAGTATTATTGTTGGCAAACAGGGAACAATATTCCTGGGAGGGCCACCACTGGTAAGGATACAGAAGTTTCTAATGACATGGCCCGTCTCCCCCCCCAACCTCAAATCATGCTGTGATAATTGTATACCTTAAACAACTGAGACGTTTCTTGGTGAGATATTCTGTAGTGTAGTTTGTATTTTTAAGTATGTCTGAATGTTTCTATCCTAAATCAAATCTCTTCTCTTCATTAGAGGTGTATATATAAAAATCAGACTGTGTTAAGGTGTTGTTATAGTACTGCTTTTAGATTGCTGTGCACATTATAAAAGAAAAAGTGTTTCTGTATTCAATTATGTACTCTCTGGGTTTGACATGAAATTTGAAAAAATCACAACCATGTGTATTGTATCTCAAAGTCAAGATCAAAGAACTTCTGAAGCAGGACTGATCTGCTGTATTCTTATGTCAGTTTACTGACAAAGGAGACACATTTATGATAGCGTTTGTCATAGTTCTTTTTCTTTCTGCCTTTCTGTCTTCCTGCCTTTCTTCCTGTGTTTCTGCCTTTGCCTGTCTTTCTCTCTCTCTTTCTTTCTTTCTTTCTCTCTCTTTCTTTCTCTCTCTCTTTCTTTCTTTCCTTCTTTTTCTCTCTCTCTCTTTCTCTCTCTCTTTCTCTCTCTCTTTCTCTCTTTCCCTCTTTCCCTCTTTTTCTCTCTCTTTCTCTCTTTCTCTCTCTCTTTCTCTCTTTCTTTCTCTCTCTCTTTCTTTCTTTTTGTCTTTCTCTCTGTCTTTCTTTCTTTCTTTTTGTCTTTCTTTCTTTCTTTCTGTCTTTCTTTCTTTCTTTCTGTCTTTGTAAGGAAATTGTTTCTAAGGAAACTGACTTGAAGAGTTCCTGTGAATTAAAACTTGCTTTATTGTGCAATTTGTGACTGCAAAATACTGCAGTATAAGAGAGCTTTAAAATTAAAAGGAATGCTTGAATGTGGATTATTATTTTAGACATAACTGTATCTTCTAGTGTAGGCTCAGTTCTGTACCAACACAAATAATAATACAATATGTTAATCTTCTGCTGATAAAGATTATTCTACTTAACACAAACTTTATGCGAAAAAAAAGAATTTTTAGTAATAAATGTTAGTGCTAAAACTAACAGAGCATCATTCATCACAACTGTTCAAGTCTCAATGAAACATGGCTGGATAAACTTGCTTTTTTGAAATAGACAAATATTTGCCAAATTTATTGTACAAACTGGTATGAGGCATCACGATAGCTCTGTTTTGGTTACAGTCTTTTGGGAACTTTTAGGTGTGCTTCCTGTGACAAAGCCAAATGTAAATCAAATGTGTCTCAAGAGTCCTTCCAACTTGAGCATGCTGAGACGGAGGAATTGCTTTGTAACAGTATTGTTAATGAAGATACTGCTCCATTGATTCCTCTAGTAACAGAGAATGCAAAGTCTCTTGGAATTCACCTCCTTCAACACTTAAAATACTGCGAAAATGTGGCGTGTCCCATTAAACTATGGGAAAACAGCCACTGAGAGATTTATTTGTTGACTAGTTCCTAAGGCATAATTGTGTTACTCTCATTAAAAGTATGAAGAAGTAATCCTTTAATGTGATTTAGTGTTTACTTGTATAGCTTTGGTCTCATTTCCACAGCATAGTTTTGTCTTGCATTCTTTTCCTTCACTTTAGAGTGACTGTTTTCCCTACTGTGTCATCTTGTTGATAAAAGTGGATTTGGCATTTTAGACCTCTATTGAATTTCAGTGTATGGATGGCTTTTAAATTCTTGTGCAGTTAAAAAGAAAAAAAAAATAAAAGAAAAAAAGAAAAAGAAAAAAGAGAGGAAAGGAAAATAAAAAAAGAAGTTTTACATTTCTGAAGAGGTTCTTTCCTGTGGCTGGTAAATGCTATTGAGTGCTCCAGAACTTCTTAAATAAATTCCGAATTTAATTGGCATATGGAAAGCAGGAGTATGGGACACATACCTGAAGGTACAAGAATACTTTGTTGTCTACCCAAATAAAACAAGGCATTTAGTTTGAAGTAATTTGTTATTTTGGTGGAGGCTTTCCAAGTTGATAAGAAAAACAACGTAATCAGGAAAAGCAGTTTAAGTAATGAATAGCAACTATGAAATGTAATTTATTTACTGCTCATTAGAATTTGGTTGTTAGAATTTAATTGACAGTAATTGTTTCAAATGTCTTACCTAGGTTTCTGTTCCTTTTTATCTTGTATCAGTGTTTTCCAGTTTGTTTATAGGTAAACAAAGATAAATCCTCCTCAAAATTAAGTAATTCTATGTAAATTTGTCACTTTAATTTAGATATTTGGAGTTTCTTGTTGAAAAGTGGCATAAACATGAATGAAGATACTATTTGAGAATATTATTAGTTGAGTGAGTAACATTTTGTAATTCATACATCTCTTCTTTGAGATAAGAAAGCTAGTGTGATGAAAGAAATGAACTCTGTACATCAGTCTGTTAGTAGGTTGGTTGCTATAACTAAGAATAACTACCCAGGTTGCAGGAACACCTGAGCTGTCCAAGTACAGACCTTTTCAAAAGGTTTTCAGTAAGACATCTAATACCCAGTACAACCCAGAAAGCTGGCTTGGAAGATGAAAAAAGAGAACCATACCCTTATTCCCTGGGGATGGTAATCATTTAACATCACAAGGCAATTTAGATCATACATGTGTGTCACTGAGATGTAGCAAGAGACTGTTGCCGGGATAGGCATCTGGAAAAGGGTGACCCAAGTCAGGCTTCAATGGGAAGACTTGACCAGGCAAGTCAGTGACTGCAAGGATGTTGTGAAGTTAGAAAGTTTTAAAATCTTTCCCCATTTTCAGTGGAAGATTTCGCAACTCTCCTCCAGTTTAATTTGTTTCTTAGCAACCTGCAGATGTAATGATCCTTATCTTTGTGTGTATAGATCAAACTTTATTATCTCTATCTGTCAGCCTTCCTGTTCTGTACAGCTTTTCATATTCTCACTGAAAATAGTCTGCTTGCCTTCTTCTAAGCATCAAAAACCACTTCAGACTCCCACAGAAACTGCAATTCCATAGTGTAGCAGATATTGTAGCTATTATTGTGTAAGCCCTGTTCCCCAAAATGTCTTTTCTATACGAACAAAATTGGATTGGATTTTATTGCGTACCTGCCTAAAACAAAACATCCTGAGGAAATGAAAGGAAAAAAAGTCCCTAATGTTTCTTATAATTAGTCTTGAGATGTGTATGATGAAAAAAATGTGAATAGTAGGTATAGTCCGCCATCTAAAATGGAAGTTTTCTTGGCCTGCTTTTTTAGAAAAGTGAGGAGTAATGACGTCATAAACAGACAGATCTCGATAGATGAGTGTCACAGTAGCAGTAATATTCAGGGTCATTCTTCTGCACTTTCCCAAGTGGAATATTTGTATCCTTATCTTTGGCAATACTGCTTGGTAGTTCAGGATGTCACGTAGACCTTCCTGTATCAGAAACTTCTGATGCTTCATTCCTGAGGGAAAATTTGCTGTTTTCTGTGCTCAGAGGTGAAAAAACATCTGGTGAAAAGAGGGAATAAGTTTTTCAAAGTTATGTGTATTTATGTACTGGTGACTTTTCTATGTAGTGGCCTCATGTGTTGTGGGAAATGCATATTATATCTAAAGTTTGTGTTTATTTCTTTTAATAATTTCTAGCTGAAGTAGCTTGAACAGGTGTTTCTTTAAACATGCCCATATATCCTGTTGAAGCTCTTACTTGCAATCTGTTAGAATTTAATGCACTTTAAGGTAACTTCAACCACTACATAACTTTAACTGTTACTTAAAACTACAGTTTGTAGAATGCTCTGTTCCACTGCTGTATCTGGAAAGGTGATGGAGCAAATGCTTCTTCTCACCTACTCTGACAGAATAAGACACATTTGGGCTCCAGGGTCCATCTCTGGGCTCTCCAGAATAAGCTTGAGGGAACCAGTGAAATTCCATGAAGATGATGAAGGGACTCATGCATCTGTAAAATGAGGAGGGTCTGAGAGAGATGGGACTTTTCAAACTGGTGAAAATATGTCTTAGGGCAAATCTATCCACACCTTTCAAGGGGGAATAAAGACAGTAGAGCCAAGCTTCTCATTGGTGCCCTGTGATAGGTCAAGGGGCTGGCCAGGCACAAACTGAAATACAGGAAGTTTTGTGTAGTTGTAAGAAAACACTTCTTTACCACAAGGATGGTCATGCCAAACCAAGTTGTCCAGAGAGTCTGTGGAGTCTCCATCCTTGAGCTGTTCAAAACATATGGTCATTACGTGGCCATTAGCAACTTTCTTGGGTTGACCCTGCTTTGAGCAGAGGAGTTAAACTTTGCAATCTTACGTGGTGGCAGACAGAGTCCACAGCTCCGATCCTGTGATGTGGAGAAGGAAAACTTCATCTCTGTGAAAAAATAAAAAAGCCATTTTTGTAAAATATTTTAAAATGAGTCTCTGGATTTCTATGCTAATGGAAATCATTGCTCTATTCAGCTTTGTGCCAAGTTCTGCAGTTGTTAACGGTATGTTATAACTGGTTACATAAAGAGAGACGTATGTAATTATTTCCTAGAATCATAGAATAAAATCATATAATCAAATGATAAAATCACTTATGTTGTAGTATACTCTAAAGATCATTGAGTCTGGCCATTCGCTTCACACTGCCAAATGCACCATTGAACTGTGCCCCTTAAATGCCACATCTATATGCATTTACCTATCTCCAGGAATGGTGATTCAGCCACTGCCCTGGATAGCCTGTTCCAGTGCTGCATAACCCTTTCAGTGAGGATATCTTTCTATCTTCCCTTAAAAGTATATTCTTCTGTTCACTGTTTAATGAAGACTCAAGTTAATTATGTCTCTAAGAGAAACTTTCCATTAATTAGTATGCCACACCTTCCTATTCCATGGGTAATTCAAATCTCAAAGCAAAAATCCTACTGTTGAAGAAATATCTATACTTAAATTTGCAAACTTGACAGTTTGGAAGTGTGTGTGAGAGAATATGTAAATATTTATATAATTAGTGTACTTCATTTTTAGACAGGAAATTTGGAAACTGAAATCCGTTTTGGAAATTATGATAGCTTTTCTTTCCCTTGCTTGTACTCTACCACTGTACTCTCTGTGGGTGATGAACAACGGTTTCACGAGCTTTCAAGGAATCCTTTTCAAAGCACTTACTGTAGAGTGGAAATGTCTGAAGGAGTCTTCTGGGGTTTTGTTTAACCCCAGTAGTAAATGATGCTGCTTTGTTCTAAGAAGCATACCATTCACTCTTAAATTATCCTTTCGGGTCTAAGATTACACAAGTCTAGGCTTTGGATTGTGCAGTCCAGGTGCTTTTATAGAGACATCCTACTTGATCCAAACAGTTACATGCCACTGATGTGCTCTTTTAAAGGAAATTATTAAATTATTGTGTGATTACTGGAAGGTTTAGAAAATAAAAACTGCTAATGCTTGTTCTGTGGTTAATATTTAAATGAGTAAGGGAAACTTCACAGAAGAGTTTATGTAGAGAAAGCAAAATTTAAAAATGCTAAATTCCAGCTATGATATTGTTTGCTTGAAACAATGCATGGAAATATCCCATTTGAACTTCCATGTAAAGTCCTGAGAAAATTTTTGTGAAAAAGCATGTCTATGAATCTAAAGGATGTGTAAATATGTGCACACTAATGATGGACACAGCAGTAAATAGAACTGTAGGAAGTATATTTGTCAATAAAACTACATATTATTGCTAGAATAAGGATGCAAAGTTAAAGAAAAGCAATTTTTACAAGATTCTGTGTTGTCACATTTTGATGCTCTGAGGGAAAGTAACTAGGGAAATATGGATTAATGAAGAAGCATTTTGCAAAGATCTCTGTTTATTTATATCTAAGATAGTATAAATATTAATGCAAGACAAGTGTCAACTGTGAAGCTCATTTTCCTTTTCTTGTGGTAGGTTAAAGCAGCAACAGGTGAACAGGTATCAGCAGAGGACCTTGGAGGGGCGGATCTTCACTGCAGGTTTAAAGAAATACTTTCCCAGAGTTAATTTCTTACGTATTTTAGACTTCCCTTTCCCTTTTTCCATCCCTTTCCTCTTCCCCTTCCCC
>VZTJ01006077.1:0-112371 GCA_013397795.1 Orthonyx spaldingii
CGAACTCAAACCACTACACAGGCTTTTCTAGGCATCTTTACAGCCTTGCTTTTAGGGATCTCATTTAAACAGAATCAAATGGATGTCTCTTCTACCCACCTCTCCACTTTCAAAGTGGTAGAGAAGAAAAGTTATGCTGAAATGGCAAGTGTGACTTTTAACTACAAAATACATGAGTCATGTTTCAAACACACAGGTAAGGATAGTTTTTGTTACAGTACAAATTAGCTGCGCTGCTCAGGCCAGTCAAGCAACAGGCACCTGACAACCCAGAAAAAGTCCTTACAGCAGCTCAGTCTTGATTGTTGGACAGCAACAATAGTTGCTGGTTAGATGAGGAAAACAATGGAAATATAACCGCTAATCAATCAAAAATGTTATTTTGTGGTTTTTTACTACACGGGTTTTTTTTGCAAACAGATGGTAATTTGCTTTTTCATTAACAGTATGAATCAAATCAAATTAAATTATTAAAATCAAATCAAATTATTAAAATTATTAAAATCAAATCCATTAAATTTATGTTACTGCAAGACATGATGAATATAAAGTGCAAAGATATTTGGGGTTTATTGCTAACTTTAGAAATGACAGTCAATTTCTAAAGTATAAAGTGTAATTCATTCTAATAATTAGTCAACCCTCAACTACCAAAAAGATCTCACTGGGAAGTTGTGAATTATCCACACTACAAATGAGGAGACACAGCAGTTGTTTCCAAGTAGTGCAAACTTACACCTGTCTGGAGTTACAAGTTCAAAGTTATAAATAACCTAAAAAACTGTCTGTGAGGGTCAGTCCAAGTCTCTGCAGCTATACTTGTGCAATATATACACTGAGTTATGGAACCTTCTGTAACCCAGAGTGTGTGGAATAGACACTCAGCTGCCTCAACAATACATATTACACTCAGATAATTTATTTTGTTTGCTACAAGGCATAAGATTTACACTGTTAGTGGTAAAGAGAGATTTTATTTAATTCAAGTATGAATTTCAACTGCAGAAACATCCATCCAAATGCCTGCTAATTTCTCATAGAGGTGGAATAAGTGACTGAAGGAATTTTCTAGCAAATGAAGGGAACACTCAAAGTCCTCTGATATCTCTGGAGTAAGTTTATCCTGCAGACTTCCACAAAGATTTCTCATCTCCCTGTTGCTGTGCTGCTGTTCTCAGCCCTTCTCAGGTGACAGCACTTCGCAGTCCTCTTATCAAACCTTTCTTTCTTCTTCCTTGCTTCCTATCAGCTCATTAGTTTGCAGCTACCTCTCCTGGAGCTCCTTGCTCTTCCAGTGATTGCTTTAACTCTCAGCTCACTCTCAGCTCATGGGGAATGAGTTCATTTAAAAGACTCATAAAGATTCTCAGGATGACTAGATTCCACTGGGAATCAGTTCACAAAGTTCATTGGCACACAGGAACGTAGAGCTATACTTACAGCACAGCTTTCAGTGTTGTCAGGTCGATGAGGAATGATAAAAGACAAAGCATCCAAGGACCCTGAACAGTTCAGTGGAGTATAGGATATGTTCTTGCAGCTCGTCAGAACCACATAGTAATGGGTCGGGACAGGGATTTTTGTATTGTTTACATACCTACAAAATGAACATTAATTAAGGCATTTATTGAGATATCAACTATTAAACCCACTGATGCAATTAGAAATTTATAGAATTTATCTCAGCATATATCTTTCAATACAATATGACTTAAACTTCTTTTATAATTGAAAAAAATACCTGATGGGATAGACAGCCTCACCATTTATTTAATGAACAGCCAAACATGCATGGATTACTCTGTTTGTTACAAGCAGTCCCACTGAAACAGGACTGCTTAGCATGGTCAATACTCTACTTTGCCAAAGCCAGAGATCTCTACATCTGGAAGAGTCAGAATAGACCATCATATTTGCCCTTCATTATACTAAGAATTGCAACCACATGAATTGGAGGAGAGTGATGAGAAAATTAACTTCTGACTCCTTGCCATCGAGAAATGCCAGTATGGTGATGACTTGTGGCTGTGTTGTGTAGGAACCAGTTCAGGATACTCAGCTGAAATGTCCTTGCTGGCCTTTTCTGACTATTCCACAAACATAGTCACTCTTGTGTATAAACTGATAAGGAGTTGAATGCTTGCCAAGCCTTTTTGTTCAGTATTGAACAAAACACCATCACTGAAATTATTATACTTCTTTGTATGACTGCCTAACCATGCTGACTAAAACGCACTTATTCCAAACTGGAGACAGCATTATGTGGTCAACTGGGTATTACAGAATTCTGCTTGGAAGGAAGCTGTAGTGTCTCCTCCCTTCCACCCTCCTACTATGTGGCAGGCTGATTTTCCTATTCTCAAACCATTTTTAACAGATGTGGTCAAGTCTAGCCTGAATAAAACATCTCCAGTGAGAGATTCAGCTGTGCAGATTTCCCAGCACCTTTCTACTCCATAAATGCTCTTACTCTCACAAGGTATTTTCCCTAATCTAAGATGTTGTTCTAATTCTGCTTTTATTTCCTTCTATCCTTATTCACTGACATAAATCATTGTTCTTTATCATTTATGTGTAAACATGTCAGATGTTGAAGTGAGCTGTGTAAGCCATAGCTATGCAAAGGTACCTCTCAAGAATGTTGCATTTTGCATTTCCAGTTATGTGATTCGGTGAAGGCAAACACATAAATCTGATCTGTGATGAAATACATCAGTTTGAGACAATAGGAAGAAACAACAACCAGGTGAGTGAGCACAACATGAAAGTGAGAAAATTATGCTTAAGCATTTCATCTGCAGATTTAAATGTCATATATTCCCCCAGCATCTCTGCTGCAGAGGCCCAAAACCTAAAATCTAGGCATAATCTTAGGAAACTAATTACTAGTCTGTATCTGTGCATGTGTGCAGAGATACACATGTAACTGCACAGCTTTTTTACTCTTTACTTGAACTTCAACTTCCGTGGTACTGTATCTGTTTGCAAGAGCATTTCCTGTTGTATGAGTAATAATGGATGTAGGATTATATACTCCATTCTGCATGATACTTGTTTCTTGGTCTTTTTAAATTATACTTTGTTTGTGTGGAAACACAGGGGAAATCATATAGAGTTTGACTTCTGACTTTATCATGTACTTACTGCTTAATTTCATCAGGACTATCAAAATGGCCATCATAATTGTAATCAAACACTGGTCCACTGATGACATTTATCCCATTCCTTTCTCTAGCATACTTCTGAAGAAGCACATTATGGAAATAGTCCCATATGTCTGTCATAAAAAGAAAATAAAAGCAGAATTAATATAAATTGAAAGTAATTTCACCACTGAAGAAAAATAGTGTATTTGTGTTTTCACTGTAGATTAACAATAAAAAAATTCAGAACTAAATGGCCCATCTCTAAAATCAACTCTTTGTTACACAAAATTTCGGTTTCATCAGAAGGGACATACTCCTACTTGCCATTGAAAGAGGCATGGCAAATGCTATTATAGTCCTGCAAGACAAATTGCACTACTGGAGTGTATAATGATTCAATATAAAGTTGAAGCTATAAACCTGCACCAGAGAGCTCATTAATTTCTGGCCGATCTGTCTGTACCTGCAGTGTGCCAAACAGTAGGAACTGACATAAAGGTTTTGTGAGAGGAATATTCACAACCTGAGAGTTAGTTTAACTGTACAGAACACATATCAAACATCACTAGACAATTTGGCTTATTTCACAGATGTCAATTTAGAAACACAATTTGTAGGACATAAGTTAGTAAGCTAGGGAGACTATTCAAATATTTACAACTAACATGGCAAAAAAACCTGATGGGTTTGGGGCATTGAGGACATCTCCTATTGATTTACCTGTTATTTATGGTCTACAGTAACTTCTTGCAGTTTTCCTTGAAGATTTGGATTTTTCACAGTCTTTTATTTACTTGGAAGATTAAAGACACTTAGGTCTTCTGGATCTCTGTTTTTTTTATATGAGTGAATGAATAAATGAGGTCTGAATGTATTAGAAAGGTAGTTACATAATTGGGTTTTTTCCAGCTTTTTCCTTACACAATTCTTCTTTTTATCCATTTTCTAATAAAATTAACCTAGGCTTAGAGTAAAACAGGAGCATAAGCAGTTGTAGGAAATTTCTTATCAGTGATTGCAAACAAATGTGAGTCAGGCAGGATGGGAAGAGTTAATGTAGCTTACCATACTTGTATAATAAAAACCTTATAGAAATAGTATTCCAAGATTAATATTGTTGAGGTCTTCTCTTCAGATTTTGAAAAAAAACCAGTGCCATTTTCATTCACCTTGAGCATTTTCCCAACGGAAATTTTTATGAGAGTTTCATAGCTAGCATTTCATGTTAGGACAGCACACAGGAGATGAAGAGCAAATTCAAAAGTGAACATGTAAGCAGAGATCAAATGGGACTATACGCAGAAAAAACACTCATATAAATGTGTTTTAAATTTTCAAACACTTACTTTTAAAAAGTTTCAAGTATATTTTCACAACATGTGGATACACAGCAGGCCATGCATTAATGTTTTAAATCCTTGTGCTACCTTTATCAAATCCAGAACCATAATTAGAGAAAATAAATAATAATTAGTCAAAATTTTGCAACCTACCTTTGAAAGCTTTATACATGGGAACAATATTGCTGGTGATTAAGGCATCATACTGTTCAAGATCAGATGAATTGTAGTCTATATAAAAAGACCAAAATATAAATGAATGGAATACTATACAAAGACAAATTGATTCATATGTCACTATAAGTTGTAGGTACATGTAATTCAATTACATTTTGCATTTGAGCATGAGTGTGTGATCCTACTACAAACATATCTCCAAATTTGTTCAAGAAATCTGTTCAATAAATAATAATTATCAAATTTTAAAATAGGAAATTAATATTTATCCAGAGGAGGAGGGACAGCCCTTCCTTCCAACCCTTTACATCTCTCCAACCAGTTTTCATCACATTCAAGTTGTTCCATTTTTTAAAAAAACCCTTCAATTTTCTAAGCTGAAAATATTTAGATACATGTAGCAGTTGCCCTGCTTTTGGTCAGTCTGCAAACACTGGAAACCTTTTTATGCCTAACATGCTGATCCAAAGAAGTTTGTTTTGGTGTTTGGGTATATGTTTAAACATAAACCCACATCCAGCTGATTAAGACTTTCTAAGGTCTCTCTATAAAAAGAACCATGCTCACTGGGAGGATAGAGGAAACTGTGGGTCAAGGTCAGCCCTTCTGGGTAGTCAGAACAATTTTGGCTCCAAGCAACAGGGATTCTAACATCAGGCCGCAGACAGTCTGAAACAGTGGGAGGAAGAGGAGATGTGTTTTCCTGTGAAAAGGAAAAAAAAGTATTACACCCACGGCTGTGGCTCAGCCAATGCTTTGCATGGTTTTAACTTTCTAGAATGGACTTCATTGAATCTTCTCCTATTTTCATAGTGAATCAGTTCAATGCAAGTAATGGACACTAATGTTTTCTGGGTAGTGTTTTTCTTCTACTTCTGTTTTTAGGTAATTCGGGGAAATCCTTATACACCATGTAAAATTGTAGCAGCAAAATAAGGTTATACCTTAGGCAAAAACAGATTACACATTTGACTCATTCGTCACTTTTACATATTTCTGGAAATACAAACTTGATGTCACATCCTCCTGGAAAGCAGCTAGTATATAAAAATGACACTATCACCTCATCTGAGGATGCTGTCTCTGTAAGAATCTGTGCTGCTGAAGAGTTACAGCTTAAGAAATCCACAGTAAATTTAGTACATTTTACTGGCTTCACTAACTTCACCAAAACATGTTAACATGCTAAGATCTGGCCAAAAGCAGTTCTGATGAGTATAATTCTTTCTATAACTTCCACTTTTTTTCCTACAACCTTTTCTACAATCTTTTTCATAATTTTACAAAAATATTAACTAAATCATCTCAGTATGCTTTTCTGTGTTTAACTTTTTTTTCATCCTCATTTACATGTAACTTATTTTCATTTTGGTAAGAATGGAACATATTTTGCCTTATACTTTTATAAACAGTAGTTAAACATCTAATTTGATTTTCAGTACATTGTTTATTTTGATCAATTAAAACCAAGCAGAAATAAAAAACGAATGTTCTTCTTGTGCCTCTTTGTATTTCTTGATTTAATTTCTTTAGTTACTTTTATCAGAAGTCAAGTAGATGCCATATTATGGTCAGGTTCTATATTAATGGAAAACATATATATCACACGATATTAAATATAAAAGACAAAAGTCTTCCTTTGACTACTGAGCAGATCATGTATCACAAAACCCCCAAATATTAATCACCAATTAGCCTCCTTCTATTTCAGGTCAAAGAACCATAAAGTCTCCTGAATAAAGTAGTTAAAACTAAAAAGTGACTATGCCTATCACATCATAGATTGTCTTTTTTGACGCCAGTTATTGTTTTTCTGATGAGGCAGTAATTAATCTCAAGAGGTATGAGTTATTTGCATTACATGACAGAACTTGAGCATTTGATGTGGTGTCTTATGTCAAATTCAGCCCCCTTCAGGAGTGTTTGTCTTTTTGCAAGAAAATGTGCCTTCCTCCCTGGCAGATGAGTGTAAAACCTCAAGAAAACAAATGTCCGTCAATCTTAAATTTTCCTTATTCCTGAGAATACTAAGTAACCAAAACGCTATCTGACATCATTTATTTAAGATCTGTAAGTGTATGTTATTCATCCGGTTTCATAACTTCCAAATCACACAAAACCAGCAAAACTCCAGCCTGCATTACCTAGTTTGCTGTTTAAGCCCTTCTTTATAGCTACATTATGACAAGATATACTGCACTTTACAAATCGTGTAAAGCACTGCACAGGCGTTTCATCCACACATGAAAAACCCAAGGTGCAATAAAAATGCTGTAGAAAGTGCAAATTTCTGTCATTCACAAGTATTGTAGCCAAAGCTTACAAAGGCATTAGCTCTATCCCTCTGTCCTTCTACTGGTATTATAATTTATAAAGCCTATTTCTCTCGATTAGCACATGTAATAAAAAATCACAATGTCAGCGTACTGTGCAAGGTAAGTTAATGTGTGAGCTCTTACACTCAGAGCCTTTCACTGTTGTGTCTCTGACACTATTACAGATGAATTTATTCCTTCCTATTCTTTCTATAGAAAGCATAAATCATTGTATTAGAGTCTGCTGTAACCTATATCCGCCAATACTTCAGTCTCAATCATTCACTGCTTCCTACAATGTTGCATTAACTGCTATAAGAAACTCCTGCAAAATACATATTTCTCGTAATTTAGATATTAAATTGCGCAAGAACTTTCTTTATACACTTCCAGTATCTGAAGGGTGCCTACAGCTGGAGAGGGATTCTTTGTCAAGAATTGTAGTGATAAGACAAGGAGTAAGGTGTACAAATAGAAAGAGGGGAAATTAGGTTAGATATGAGGAAGAAATTTTTTCATGTGAGGGTGGTGAGATACTGGAACAGGTTGTCCAGGGAAGTTGTGAACACTCCAGCCCTGCCAGTGTTCAAAGCCAGGTCTGATAAGGCCTTGAGCAATCTGGTCTAGTGGAAGGTGTCCCTGCCCATGGCAGGGCTGGGTTTAGACTAAATGATCTTTAAGGTCCATTTCAACCCCTTAATATTCTATGATTCTATGATTCTTTGCTAACTGAGAAATTGTTTTTCAAAAGAGGAAAATGTCTGAAAAGCTATTCGGGTTTTTGAGCTTTTTTAAAGCTCAATATTAAGAAGACTGCAGCTCTGGTGGGACTTTTTAATCTTTTTAAAGCAAAACCAGAAAAAACATATGCCCACAATTAGCTAGTTTTCATTTGGGTAATGCGCTTTCATAGCAAGGTTTAAGGGCAGATTTCAAATATGAAGTTTAAACAATCCTTGTTGAAATGGACATTTGTTTAAATGACTTTTAGCCTTCTTAGGATTGGAGTCATGATCCTTCAACCAGATAGTGAAGAATCAGTAGAAAGTACAGAGTGAAACTTTCTGAAATATTCTGAAATATTTTGGCAGCATACATTTGATTAGAATAATTTCCTCATATTTGTACTGATAAAATAATAAATCATACAGACATCAGTAACAATCCTCTTCAGACAGAAGAATAAACATAGAAACTATTTCCTCAAGGCAACTCAGAAAAAGGGTCAAATTATAAGAGCAAGTAAGCCCATGAATCTCCATTAGTTTACTGACCCTGAAAACTCAAACGATTTATTCCGGAGCCACATACCCCTGAACACTCAGAGGTTCATTCAACTATAATTACATTTTTCAGAAATTATATCATGTAACAGAGAGCAAAAGAAAATACAGAAATATGCATTAGTACAAACTGTCTTGTAGAGTTGCGCAAAGGATATTTAATAGGAAAAAGATCATGGTACTCATAGGAAAGCTTTGGGAAATCACAGCCTGGTTTTTCACAGGAACTGACAAGGAGCATTGTCTTGACAGCTCCCTTATACAGAACAGGCTTAACAGAACCAGCTTACCAGCAGCTCTATTCTCCTATATCTTTTGTGTCCCTAACAAATGGCCATTCCCACTTTTTAAAACTGTATTTTAGGATAACTGAAATTTAAATCATATCAATGACGCTTTTTCAGACACAAGAGCCTTAGTCACATGACATCCACCAGTCCTTAAACAAGGTTCCTGATGAATGGACCACATTTTTAATCCATTAGATCACATATTTAAGAGCAGTATAGCTATTTGATAACCTACAGGCTTATTCACAGTGTACGCAGTCCACAGTGGCATCCAGATATCATGGCTGTATCCACTCACATACTGACGATGGGAAAGGAGGCAGTAGACATTTTCCTTCTGAAGAACTTTGGGTCTCCCATACGGCAAATGATATGAACTTGCCTTATTTACTAAAATTTAAATAACAATTATTGATTTATTCTTCTATAACATTTTGGATGGCACAAGGGGTTAAGAGAGCAGAGCAAAAATTGTCAATTAAAACTTTAGCAAATACAAATAAATCCAACAGTAAACCTGGTCATGTGTTTCTTTAAGCTAATAAGTAGAATAAAAAATGTAGACAATACTTTTTATATTGTTTAAAGTACAGTAGTCAATATAATAGATCAGATTTGCAAATTCTTGTTTCTTTGAAATTTCACACCGATGTAAATATTTTGAACTTACCTTGCCAGTGGAGTGAAATTTACATCTTATTACCTAATGCTAGGAAGCATTAGGTTTCCCGATGTCTCCCAAAATTTCCAGAAACCCCATTAAAAAAGGCAGAAAGAAATATCTACGGGAATTTTTGATCAGAGAAAGGCAAAGTTATGGATACAGGGTAAGGAACAAGAGTTATGGCATACAGCCTGACAGTGCTCAGATTTTCTCCCAGACCATTGAAACTTGGATGGATTTTTCCAAAATTTTAATGGGGTTCAGATCCTATCCCTATACATACATGTTGCTAAGAGAACCCCTTAGCATTTTTTAAAGAAATGCAAGGAAAAATAAAAAAAAATTATGCTCCTGACCTGGTTTTCCTACGTCACTTTCAATTGTAATTAACATTGCAAAAATTCCCACTGAAACCAGCGATATAAAATATAAACCAGGTATAGATTTAAAAATACTGCTACCCTTTTCATTTTTTGCTACTTACTTTCTTCTGTGGTGAGATTTAACCTCTCATTTAGTGCTTCTTGTGTCACACTTGGGATCTGTAAAATATAAGAGAATCATTCAGAATGAGTCCACTGTTTAGAAAACAACCAAATAAAGCAGAACACACTTGACAGAGATGATTAAAAGATGCCAAAAACCCCTATTTACTTGTATGCATGTGCATCCCAGGTCACCTGTAGGAGTCAGACTGGAAACTGGACATGAAGAGGGAGATGAGACCTCCTTTGGATATGAAGGATTGTAAAAAGGTTTTTTTAAGAGGTGATTCAAGCTGCCATGTGTTCCATTGTTTTGTGCTGGTACTATATGCAGCAAATCTGTTGAAACATTTGAAATTTGTAAACATCTTTTAAGAATAAAACAGCATTTTAAAAAGTCATTCTCTTTCTAATTCTACTCATTTCCTAGTCATTTTAAACATAGAAGAAATAGCTTATTCCATTATTTAAACTATTATAGTAACTACTCCCACGAACTTGCAATTTTCTAGGTCTGAAGGTTCTTTGCTATCTTTCACTGCATCAAGATTTAGTAACTATAGATTTGAGTACTGTTGGTACAGTTTCATACATTGTCATAACATTCACAAGATTAGATGGTTTAATGCAGAGTATAAATGCTATTGCAAGTGCATGACATTGTGGAGCATAGTAGCCTATTGCATTTTTGTGTGATGCTTTAATCCATATTTTCTGAGGCACATGCTTCCTAATTGCTCACTGCCGGGACTACAATGGTCCATCCTAAGTTATGAGCAAGAGCAATTACTCTCCACAAGATCCACAATTCCACAGGCATCGGTTCAACAGCAAACCCATAGGAGGCAGGTGTGGTGCACTCTGATTCTTTAGTGGAGTTCTTCTGCAATCAGAAAAAACCTCCAAAGCAGAACAACTTCTGGCAGCTAATCTCTTAGCACTGTAAAGAAGGCCTAAGAGCATGGCTTCAGTGTTTTGTTTTTGAATTAATTCACTCAATTTTTAGCTATACTTCTTTTAGCTCTTAGAACACTGGAAGTTGAAAACACTAGTAGTTTATCATCTAAAGTGCTGGATTGTTTCTACTCACCACACATAAGGTTGTAAACCTCAATGTTTTCAAAAGCATCAACTTCCATTTTCTCTTTAAAGCTTGGGCCATATGCTAAGAATATAGCCTAGAGTGTAATAGTAATAATTAAAAAATAGATTATCTAAAGGAATCCAAATTCAAAACCATTTCAGTTGCACTTTATGAAAAGTGGTACAATGGAACAAAATATAGTCTTTTCACAGTCACAAAAGTTTAAAATACTGGATTGTTCTGGTAAGCAAGGCAAATTTCTGCCATTGCACATAATTTGAAGAAAATTTCAAACCAGAAATTCATTTAGCAGGATATTTTAAACTATATAATGAATCTTCTATGGTTTTGGGGTATTGTTTTAATACCTGTTGCACTCTGAAGTCTTTGGGTCACTTAAGAGTCTATGGCCATGGCTAAAGCAAGGAGCAGGGAATGCAGAGGCCCATTCCAATCTCAGCAGAGACCTGCATCAGTACCACCAATGGTACAATGCAGCACTGGGCAGCCCTTGCTGGAGGCTGCAAGCCTAGTAGCAGAACACTGATACTAAGCACCGTCTCACAGGAGTTTCTACTGCTTTATGAACCTTCTGAGCTGCCTGCCAGGAGATACAGCAAACATGACTAAACAGGACAGTGATCTGTTCTAAAGTAATAGTATGTGTCCATAATAGAAAAGGAATTTTTAATTTATTATAGAAAGACTACATTTTGTTCCTTTATTAAAAAAAATAAAAATGCATCAGTTGTGGCATCTGTGTAAGGTTATCTGTTATTAAGGTGTCCATGGTAACCAGAATGTACCTTTTCTTTCCATACAAACATTAAGCATAATTTGGATCATTGACATTTGGTTTTAACATAGTTGTGAACATCTGGAGATATTTGATTCTTAAGCACAGAACATGGGATTTACAGTGGCATGCTTGATCTTATTTAAAGGTGCACATCACAGAAAGTACGTGAAAAACCAAAAGTTCAAGACCTCAAAATACTTTCACGTAACCAAAGTGAAAATGAGATGAAACTGCAACAGAGGCTATACCAACATAGGTTATGCTAATTACTTTTTTGTTCTGATGATATGATTAACTCTTGCAAGATAAGCAGAGACAATGAGATTTAGTTTATTTGAGCATACAGGGTTTCAGGTACTCAGATGAATTCCTAGAGCCTATGGAGATTTTTTAGTCATTACCTCATTGGAAGAATGAAAGAACAAAGGAATTCAGTGTCCTGTAGCTAAACATGGTGGACTTGGTTTACTGTAATCTACCTGTCTCCAAGCAGGTAAGGTAAGCCCAGATTGGTTTTACTGCAGGACCCTAAAGAAACAGGCCTTTTACACATCGATGAAAGGAAATACAAATATCTGGACCTAGTATGTGTTAACAGTTTACATATCTTGTTGACAGAAAAGAAAAAGCACACTGCAAAAAACTATCATTATTCTGTATTCTAGTGATTTACCTGGCACATCATGATTTTGTATATAAGAAAGTGCAAGACTTGAATAGAAATCATCTTACCTCCATACTTTTAAATTTGTTGTTATAGCCATGGTTACCTCCATCACAAAATGTGTAACTTTCATCCCTAAGGAGAAACCATCACAGAGTGTAAATAAAAATGACACAAATAGAAGCACTTAATAACAGTCATTGTGGCTCACTGGACTCTGGATCATGTCTTAAGAACTGGCTCTGCCATGATACTGCAGTACTTATGGTTCATCCTAGTGTTCAACTTCTATGAAGATCTCTTTCTCCTTTAACAGAAATTGCTATGGACAGAAATAAATTATCCTAGATGGCTAGGAGTGTAGAGTGAAATAATGTTTTCAAAATAATTTGAAAAAATGGCTATTTTTGAACTGAGACTTTTACTTGGCTACAAGTTGCAGAACAAGTGTAATCTGTTTAGAAAGAATTCCTAGTTATATTTTGTGGCATTTTAACAGAAAACTTACAATGGGAGAACTCTGCTGTTAGCCTCTGTGGGATAATATAAATAAGACTGCAAGGGACTTTGCCTTACAAAACAGTGCATTTTCATCACGGATTCTGAAGGTTGAAGAGACGTGGATAATGTGGGTTATAGAATTAATAACATCAGAATAGTCTGACATAGTGACAACCTTATCTTTATCTATCCATTGCTGAGACACATGGAAAAATAAAGAGATAGTCACCCCATACCGATTCAATGCACAGCTGTCAAGTGCATGTATCCTGTTTTCAGAGGCCCAAGAACAATTCAGCACAGTTTAAAACAGGGTGATTATAAGATTTTTTTCAGGGGACATTTCTTTTTGTATGTCCTGGACAATTATTTGGTTACACCAAAACAAGCATGTTTCCTTTTTACACACAGTATGATTTTAACTTTAACAGACATGAAAGCGTAACAAGACTAAAGCAAAGCAGGAAATGAAGCATCTGTGAAGGAAATTAAAGGGAAGAGAATGAGATGAAGGAAACAGCATAACAGTCACACAAATTATGTTACCTCACAGCCAGCCACTGTCGATCCACCAAAAGATGAACTTTATCAATACGAATGTTGTTAGCATAGTGGAACCTTTTGGGCAGGTCAGGCGTCAGATAGGGCTTGAAGTGCTGAGGGGATCTTCTGCACTGCGCAGGAGGAAAGAGTCCAGTCACGAGTTTCGCTCAGTTTCAAAAAACTGCCCATCTTTCAAAATTATCACAAACACCTTAGTGACAGGAACATAAGCACAAAGCCCTTTATTCACAGATAGCATCTCGGATGACCTGCAGATGTCATTTCTGGACCCAGAAGCAATGCAAGGAAAAGCAACACTTTTTTGGAATCCTTTGGAAATATACTATCTACAATATGTATATCAAGTCCACAAATACTGTGGTAAAAGTACACCTAAGGCTGAAAGACATTCAGTAGAAATGTTTAGTCTATATTGCTGTACTAATGTCATTGGTACCCAGTTGGTATGATTACACTTCACAAGGGAAAGTTCCCTGGCAGTTTATTTCTGCCACTTCTGTCATTTTATGATTCAATAAATAACAAAGCAAGCCAAGTATACACAATGTAGCACAGTCTAGGATTTTAGCTGCAAGCCTGACCATGTAAAAGTCCATTGTTAGCTAAAGGTCTTAGCTTTTAGACTCACATTTAATGTGTTAATATAACTGCTGCATTAGCAGGCATGTCATGGAAGAGTTTGGAATTGTGAGCCTAATGATAACCATATAACATACTGCAAAGGCTTAACTATATATGGCCATTAGAAGCTATTCCAGCTGGATGCAAGCATCATGGCAAAGTTTCAGAAGTGTTGCTCCTGATCAGGAACCCAGCACTGGGATAACACAGAATATCTAAAATGCTGAGGGAAGACCTGCTAGGAAGCTGGGTAGGCCACAGAAGTGGACCTGTTTTGCTACACAGGCCATGCAAACCATACTGTGCTTGGAGTCTGGTCTGACTTCTTCACTTCTAGGTACTAGAATTGTATGCTCTGAACAGGATGCAGACTCTAACATGTGACATGAGAGCAGCTCAAAGAAGCACAGTAGTCATCAAAGAAGCACAGAAGAATCCAGGAACATGAAAAATAAGGATTCAATATGTTTGCTAGCCCAGAGGTCTAATTAAAAGGGAAAATAGAGGAAATCAACATATGCCTTTTATGTCTATTCATTAGCAATTAATATACAACACACAACTCCCTTCTCTGCCAAACCCCCTCATTCTAAGAACTTGACAGGGACAAAATACACTAACCATTTATGAAGAGGAAAGAGGACATGTCCTGATACCAGGTTATTCCCATAAGGCACAAGATGTCACATCTCTGTAACTATTAGCAGTAGCAGTTTCAGCTGAGGTTGAGAACATGCAAATTGTGATATTCTCCTCACACCAATGCTCTTTGATATGACAGATTCCACATCATACAGTGAGGTAGAGGATTTAGCACTGAGAAATCTCCTGCTGCTATTTCCAGCCATTGAGCCTACTCCCTTATGTTCAATAGGTTAAAGGAAGACCTCTAGTGGTGATTTACCAGAAACATACCCATCCGAGAGCCCAGAATTTTTCCAAACTGAGAGCATTTATTCTAAATGTACCACAACACCTGTCTACTGCTTAGCCCAGGACAAGCCACAGAATAGAAAACAAATTGGCAATGAAGAAAAGAAGGGGAAATTATGAGAACACACTAAGAGCAAGCAGTTTAAACGTTTAACTCACTGTAAATTGTAAAAGGAAAGAAATACAAAAAGACAACTGTCCTACAAGTTTTTTAGTTTGTCCAGCACATTAATCGCACAGGTATTAATGCATATCTTGAACACTACAAAAAAAAAAAAAAAAAAAAAAAAGGCAGTGAATTATCTGTCTAAAAAAGTGAAAACACCATGGACTGTCACATTCAATGAAAAAAATAGGTTGGTCTTCCTTTGTTTTGCGCTTTGTTCTGCACTTCTTTGTTTGTATCCTTCAGAGCTCAGCTGTCAAAGTGTACCCACATGGGAGACACGGGCAAGCTTGGACCTGCCCTCAAGTGCTACATCCACTCAGCGTGGCTCAGTTCCAAGCAGAACTACCAGTACTGGCCCTGTGGTAGTGCAGCATACATAAAAGCACTGCAAGTATTTAAGTGATATCTCAAAAGATCCTAAAAGAGTCATGTTGCCTGGTGCCAAGGACCCATCTTGCAATGGGCCTTTTACTCTGTTTCAAGTCAGATCTCCAAAATTTCCAGAATCAGACACTTAGAGAAAGTGTGTACGAACAAGCCAAGTATTGAATGAACCTTCTTTCTTGTACCTGCTTAGTTTCTTCTAGGCTTCAGGGATTTTTCAAGTCAGATGTTCTTTGTGGATCAGGTCTAAAAGCCCCTACAGGGCTGTCCTGCATTAACGTGTCTAAAATCTCCCATTCCTATTTATATTTTCAGCCTCTACAACACTTTGTGGCAATGTGCTCTACAATGTCATTATCTGCTGTGTGGAATAGTTACTTTAGCCTAGCCTGAGTGCAGCACCTGTGGTTCAGTGCTAACAGATGCCTATTGCCTAAAGCATCTCTGTGCTGTATTCTGTTCTTTCATGAAGATATACCCTACTTTCTCCACGTGAAGTCAGCTACTTGTTTTCCAAAGTGAAGTACAGAAAAATTTGCTCTGAACAGAGATCCCCTATGGAAAACTTTTGTGTATCATCCTGGAACAACTTCCAGAACTGCCTCCCATGGTACACTGGAGTCAGTACACTACTTAAACTGGCACCATAGTCTCATTTTTTTACAAACTGTGTTTTTTCATCAGATTCCTATTAGGAGTAACTATGAGTAAAAGTTATGAAAATATTTACTCACTGTGAGGTTTTTAACAATTCCTTCGGAGTCAACTGTTAAAAAGAAAAGATGAATTAACATACATCCAAATGGCTGAAGGACAAAGTCTCATGAGAAAAATTTCAACATGCTTTTTGTCTATAAAATTGATTTTCTTTATTAGCTTGTGAAGGTTATGGTAACTATAGCCTTCCACAGGTAGGAATGTTAAGTTTCCAAGGGTAAGTGCCTGTAAGTGTGCCTGTGGAAGTAACTAGAACTTTGAGTACATCAAGACAGACTGTAGAAAACTGCCATGGTGATGACTGCCTACACCTAAAGCTGACAAATCATCAGACCTGAGGGTATTTTTCCCATCTAACCTCTGTTTGAAGTATAACCTTTTTTACATTAGCCAGACCTGGAGCACTTATCTTGTATTTCACTTCCAGCAACAGTGACAGAGAAAATTTCGGTCTATCTTAGTATCTTCACCTTGCACATTTTGAAAGAGTGATTTAACCACTTGACATTAACTTTCTGAAAAATAAATCTGAGCACTTCATGGAGGGAAAATTCCTACAGAAAATCTAAGACTATTAGAGGAAGTGAGTCAGCAATTTTATTGACATTGAGATACACAAAAAACATGAGTATTCTTTCCTGAGTCCATTACTGTGCTTTTGTCTGGCTTAAGCCAATGAAAGTCTGCTTTATGTCATATAAATATTGTGCCTTCAAATATAAGTACAATTATAAAATATGAATAAAAAGTACAATGGGATCCCAGCTCTTATTTGCAATCTGCAATAACTATGCCTTTTACAATACTTTACAAATTCTTTAAAGTCAATACATAGAGCATTTCCATGATTTTATCTCCATTCTTCTCCTGATACAGAAAGTTCTGGGATTTTTTTTCCCAGTCCAGTAGCATGGTATCTATTTCAAGTCAGAGTTAGCTCAGCTGGTCTCAATTTTCTGTTCTTTTGAGATACTACCTAAAGGGTTTAACCAAGGCTTATATTCCACTGTGCTAAGGTTCAGATTCTGTAACTTTGTGCCCACAGTTAGAAATATTCACTGCTTCAAAAAGACTGACTCTGCCAATATATCACAAGAAATCTGTGAAGAGCAATGCACTTATGAAATACCTAAATTCCAATTCAAAACAATAAAACTACCTTTAATTCATCTTTCCGCACCAAAAAAAATACAAATCAGAGTCTTCAACAGTCTTTCCTTACCTTCCATTTCAGCTAAAGTGGTCATTCTTGCAAAAAAACCCCAAAGAACTTCCATTGATGTTGAAGCGAAGTTAAGCGAAACAAAAAGCTGTTCACTCTGCTGATTACTACTGATTATCCATTTCCTTATTTATTTATTTATTTACTTATATCTTGCTATATTGATTGTTCAATCCCAGAATTGGTCTACACTTACAGGTAAAATAGTCCTGTGGAACATTACGTGCTCGAATGCGAGCTGCAGGCCCAGCATATATGTAGAAATCAACCTGTTTGAAGTAATTAGTCATATATTCTAACTGTTTGCAGTAGGTCTTCTCCATCCCTAAAAGGCAATATAGAAACAGTTATTTTTTATATGGCAAGGAAGATAAAGTGAATTATAAAATAGATTAAAACTCCTAAGTCCACATATTGCACAGAGGAAGAAAACAGTGACTCTGTAAAATTAAATTGAAAAAAGAAGTATATACATTACCATGATCAGCTAAAACGATGAGGTTTACACACTTATGCAGGTTTCTTTGTTTAAGTCCATCCATGAGCATCCCCAGTGCTTCATCTGCTGCCCGTAAGGCTTTGATTACCTGTGAGATAAACCAGTTACATCTAAGATCCTTAAAGGCTGAACTTTTTGCCTTCACGCAAGTAAAAATGTAATACTTTTGGATTATAAATTAGCAAACATTGAAGTACAGTGTTAGGAATAAATAAAGGACAGCTCTGGGGATTTGCCAGGCCACATGCTTCTAAATATCACTTTGTAATAGAATTAAGGTTCAGACTAAATATATTTTTTTTTTCTAATAGCATGATCTGAAATTATTTTCTGCCAGTCTGTTTGGTTTACAGTTCTTCTGGTTCACACACCGTGTTGGGATCATAACAATGTGCTCAACCACAAGCAAAAGTTCTTAATAAAAAGTCATAAAACAGTCATGGCAATTTTTCATCTACAATCCTTTCCAGGTCCATAAAATGGTTAAGTTCACAGTATAACACCATTTTTAGTGCAATTAAGTATAAGAAAAATATAGAAACTACTTACACCAGCACTAACTGGTCCAAATGAATGTCCAGAAGAATCTGGTTCTTCAATATACAAAGTGTATAAATCAGGCCTTGAGTTAGAAATAAATAAGAATGGAACATTATTAGAATTTAGAGGCAGCATTTGAAAAGAACACTTGCATGTAAAAAAAAAAGCAATATTAAATGACATTTTAAAAGGAATTATAAATAACCTCTTTAAAACTTGATAAAAGTTCACACAGCAAATATAATCATTCAACTTCCTCTGAGTTTTATAATTAATCAACATGGGCTCTTTGAAGTTATAATTTCAGAAACAATATCCAGTGTCTTTAACGAGTAACCAGAAATCACTCTGGAAAAATTCAAGATCTCAGACACCAGAGCAAACAATTCTTTTTGAGATGTAAATGGAACTACCATCTGAAAGAGCTCTTCCTGTCTAAGCATGAGGCTCTAGAGAGCATCTCCCAACTGCAAATACATTAGGATTTTATTAGCAAATTATCATATAAAATCTTTCATTTCTTTACATATCGCAAAGTCAACACCACAATCAGCACTGACATTTACTTTTCATCCTGAATTACTTACTGCAATTACTTTCATGTATTTAACTTTCTTGTGCAATAGCCTTCATATAAAATCTTTCACCCATACTCTTAGAAACTCAATGTTCAATGTTTCCTGTAGGCCATGCACCAAGGAAAAAGACACAACAGGAAAATAAAAACTCCTACAATAGTAGATCTTGTTCAGATATATGTTCACTTTTTAGTCTTTTGTACCTACAGTCTTATCATAGCTACACTTACAGAACAGGCATAAGTTCAGCAAATAACTGTTTGAAATGGTGGGAAGATTCCTTGTTTCACAAACACCAACAGAAAATTCAGTTGCTAAGGATTAAAACCTTTTTATTGTCTCACAAACCAGGTAGATATTACTAAGTGTTACCTCTCAGATTTGGCATTATCAAGCCATTTCAGTATTCCTGAAATTCTCTCTTCATATGGAACTGAACTGAAAGGAAAAAAAATTTTAAAAGATAAGATGTTAGCAAGACTTTCTGAATAGCACTTCTAATTCCTAGATACAGAGAGAGTGTTCATACTCTAGTCATATATTAAAGTCATAGATCTGGAACAAAGAATGATGTATTTTGACAAGGTACAGCGATTAATTTTATTACTCTCATTTTTGATTGAATGTAAGTCACTTTTAGTGGTAAATTGGACCCTGGTTTTGCAAGGTGGGACTACTCATATATTTATAAATACATGCAAAAAAAAAATAGTTTAAGTTCAGAAAATAAACCTGAAACACAAGGTAGAATAATTTTTATTCTTTCCAGAATGTATAAGCATTGGACTTTCATATTTTAAAAGTAAGCAGTAATGCCATCAAAGTCTTTATGAGAGCTTTGTGAGATCATGCCTTGTTTCCTATGAAAAAATTCACCCATTAGTAGCTCTGCTTTCCCTCAAAGTGATGCACAAGCTTTATGTTACTTAAAACACTCAGGTGCTTAGTACCAATCCTACACATCACTGCACAGTCTGTTACCTATAGAGTAAGGACTTACAGTTCCATGCTTGCTTTAGATTATCTTTCTAAATGTGAAGAATCATGGGGAATACACTGCAATCATCACAATCATCAAAAATCTAGAAATAATTTACTAATATCAATGCCTTCCATAGCAAAACAAACAAACAAACTGCAAGACACGCAGGAAAAAACCACAACAAAATAATACCACAAAAACTATGAAGGCAATTGGTATGTCACATGTCTAACCTTTGAATGAACTAGAAAAAAACATACAAGAACTACTAATCAACAGCTGTGTGCACATTATCAAACATGCAAGACCAGAGGAAATTGATTTAGAGCAAATCTTCCTTCAGTAGCTTCCCTATCCAGCAATCTCTCTTCAATTAATTTGTCTCCCATAGCCTCTTGCCATGGCTTCCTAGTTTGTGTTCATTGTCTTAGGTTATAGGGTATCTGTAAGCTTATTCTCAAGTGCAAGTATTTTTAAAGTGCCATATAATATCCGTTGATTTTATGCATGGAAATATGGCAATCATTGGTGCAGCTTAGCAGGGGCTACTTATCAGTTCCAGGATGCTCTCCTAATGTTTTGCAGTTGGCTGAGACTTCCAAACTGTCTAGGAGAGCAGAATATACAGTACCCTTTGACTTTCTCATTGTGAATCCCCTGAATGGTTTTGAAAATTTCAAGTATTTTTGGTAGTTCCATGACATAACCAGGATGCTGTTATGTGGCACTTATCTGTCAGACTGGTTTAAAAATCTTGTATTTAATTTCCTTCAACTGTCAAATAGCAGTCTGGATTTTTGGAGTAATCTACAGGAATTTAGTACAAGCCCTATGAAGTCTTACCCGTTGTATATTGTGTACAAGGTGGGGTATGTTCCCTCAATTGGAACATCAGAGCCTGGCCAAAAGAAGGTGCCTGCTGTCAAATTTTGGTACATTGCTGTCAGCCAGACCTTTGGGTAAAGATACAAACAAATGATTTTATATCACCACTGAAGGACCTCAGATCACAAAAGTAGAAATATGTGCTGTAAGCATGCATTTTTCCTTCTCCTTTCACACATCACACAGTTGCCTAATGACCACATCTGGTCTGAAGTTTTGTTTCCTACATGCACATTCTGAAGAAAAATTAGTAGCATGGAAACCATGATGTTGTCATTTCTTGGATATTGTCAGCATAGAAAAAAAATTATATAGGTATTTCCATAATTGGCAATGGGCAGTGATCCTTTTTCCTGTGGCAAACCCCAGAATCATGAAGATGGAAGAAGCTGCCTTCGGGATATTCAGACTTGACATTAGGAAACATTCTTTTACAGATACAGTGTCAAACACTGGAACAGGTTTCCTAAAGAGGTTGTTGCTGCCCTATGCCTGTCAGTGTTTATGAGGCATTTGGACAACACCCTTAAAAATTTGCTTTAACTTTTGGCCAGCCCTGAGTTGGTCAGGCAGCTGAACTAGATGATCACCGTAAGTTCATTCCAAGTGAAATATTCTATTCATTTCATTTTGTTTCATTTTGTTTTGTTTTGTATCTACTTCTATTTCAGATATAGATCTTAATTATATGATTTTTATAAGAGGACATATTTCTATTAATCCTAAAAAGTGCAGCTCTGGTTGTGTTACAAACCTGACAGAATCCATGAGGAAAAAACAGAAGCAAAACCTGGGTATTTGAGTATACTATAAACATGACTACAGAGACACACACACGCACAGACACACATATAAATGTATATTAAGTTGGTATACTACATATTGCATATGTTTGGGGTTTTTTTCAGCACCATTACTAGAGCTTGATATTTCTAGTAAATTAATAATATTAATCATAACCGTATGTACAATTCAGGGTTATTTTGAAAAGTGCCATATGTTATGTATAATTGACTTTTTTTTTTAATTAAACTCTTTGCTACTCCCTTCCTTGTTTTTAAATGCCTGGACATTTGCAAATAGATATAAGTATATTTGTAAATAGATGTAATTTGGAAACCAATTTCATTTTGTAGCAAATTGTCAAAAGACAAACAAAAAAATTACCTCAAAATCAAACCATACCAAAAATTTACTATGGCTCCCTGTGGCAAGAAATCCATTCCAGTCCTAGCCAAAATATTTCAGTCTTTTCTTACTAACTGCCACATTAAGTGAAAATGTTAAGTCTCAAAATTAACAATTTAAGAGTCCTTTTGCTTTCATAACAAGCAAACTATTTTGTAGGCAACCTATAATATGAAGCCTACAGGTTATCTAGTACTTGCTGCAAATATATTGCACAGTTTTGAATTTTATTCCCTTTTCATTTTGTTTTATTATATGACACAAACCAGTCTGGACATAAACACTGTATGAGAAACAAACCTACTGGTTGCCCTTTCCACCATTCAGGTTTGAATTTTTCCTCCCCTGAGAGTGAGAAATGCGCATTCAAGCCTACATCATACATGTTGTTATCAATGATACCATGAGATTCTGGATACAATCCCTGCAAAATGAAAATAAACAAAATAAACTACTTAGTCCTGAAATCAAGTGGAGCATAAACTATGTGTCAATGCATGCTGCTACAATGCTGCAATATTTAAAGAATTGTTTTATCACAGAAACAGAAGGTGCTTTCCTAATTCACACAGATCATCAGCTTCCTGGCAATGAATTGAGCGTGCCCATCAAATTCCTGATATTCCATATTTCCTTCCCAGCCCAATTAAAACCTGATGTGCTACAGGTTAAGTACCCTATATGTCATGTTGCTGTATATCAGCTGTCAAACCCACCCTAATAAATGCTATCATCAAAAGGCTGTGTCCTCACCCATGCTCACCCATACCCAGTTAGACTGACAAGGATCAGGAATAACCGGCTCACAGGCCAGGATCAGATAGCACACATATACAGCCACTCAGATCATGCCTGTATGTACCATCTCAGCATCTCTATCTCTCTTTTATATCTACAGCATGAGTTCCCATGTCCCACAAAAAGACAGGCACCACAAATTACCCAGATAATGAAAAGGAAAACAAAAAATTCTCACTTACTGTGACAACAGTATAGTGGTTTGGAAAGGTTTTTGTGGGGTAAACAGCTCTCATGTATTTTGAATGTGTGCCACATGTTTCTGCAACAGATCAGGGTATTAATATACATTTTATGCATTTGCTTTTTTTTTTTTAATTTAAAAGTAACAGTCTTAAAAACAAACAAACAAAAATCACCACAATCAGTTGCCACAGTTTTAGATGGAGAAATGTCACTCCAAAACAAGACTCATGTAATCCTGGTATCTCCCTGTGAGCTAAGTCTACTGTCCCATTGTAGTCATCGGACCTGGATGCCCAATTCAGGTGCCTAAAGCTGAGGGGCCTAAGGTCCTTTGAGAAATCTTTAATGAGCCTGTCCAGCCTTCAGATGCTGCTTCTACATCCTGTCTGTCAACCCAAATAAATTTCTCAAATACTTCTGAGGTCCAAAATGGCCTAGATATACATGTTTATGCAATGAAACTGAAGACTGAGTTCAGACCAGACAAGATATTCTGCTGACTGGCGACAAGCAGGGAAGGCCTCAGTTGCTTAAGCACTGGAAGCAGGTGCCATTTGAGAAACCTTCTGACATCCAAGACCTCTGAATGAAAACTGAGTGTTTGATGCAAATCACTTCGAGATCTACAATTCTCCTGCTGAAGGACACAGCACTCTGAAGTATACTAAAAACACAGATTAGGGCAACAATTTGTCCTGTGGCACCCACTGCCTGTTGACTGATTCTCTAGGCTCTTGCACTGTGCTGCACAGATTATATGAACCACAAAGGCACCGACTTCAATGACCACGTACACATCTCACATGCAGACATCTCCAGGAACACGTCTAAATGTAGGTGTTCTGCCCTGGAGTGAATCCCACCCCAGGTGTCCTACCTGTATCTCCAAATATTGCATTATTTTTCATCAGTCAAAGGTACTTAGCACACAAACATCTGTAATGTCTAAATCCACTGCAGGATCCATCTTATTTACCCACAAAACAAACATGTGAAGACTGGAAGATGTCTTAATGCCGTTTTTACATTTAACTCATATGGACAAAGTTCTATATTAAGCTATAACCAGATGATTATTTCATTCATGCTCAAACACACTTTATTCATTGATGTAGAGCATTTCAGCCAAAGAACAGAAGCTGATCTTAACTAAGCAACCCAAACAATGAAAGTGTGAAACTTTTCAACAAAACTGTTCCAGTGTGATACAGAAGGAAAAAAAAAGGCTTAGAGAGTGGCTGAAGAAGGGCTGAATAATTGATAAAGACATGAGAAAATCAGCAAAATTTTCTATGGATTTCTATTGCACAATAAAGGATCTATATTCATACTGTACATATTCTATAACAACTAGATTGATTACCTTTACTGAAAGTTCTAGGTTAAAGCAGGTAATAGAGAGGAAAGATTTTGTGCTACAAATCAATATTACATTTTTTCTTTTGCAAAGAAAGAAATTTCCCTTTCCTGTAGACTTCTGAGAAATATAAGCATGAATGTGCATAAACAATTGCTCACATTGACCACAAATATGAGCAACGCTGAATTAGATCTGTTCTTATTTCAAAGGATTTCTTGGAAACATAGACACAGCATGGTATTCGTTCCTTTTGCCAGTCTGGCATTTCCTTTTCCTCTTGTTTCAGAAGACTGGAACTGACCACTGATTTCAGCATCCATCATTCCTTCACTGATTCAAGTTCCTTCCAGTCAGAATGACATCAGAGAATAAACCATTTGCCCAAGAAGTCAGGTTTGCACATTGTTTTAAGTTCAGGTTTCTGGATACTCTTATTATCCACAAATAAGATTGTTAACTATTCAGTAAAAAGTAGTATTTCATAACATCCATGTGAAATTTTCAAATGAGCACAATAGAAACATAATGTAATATACTCAGAACTGATATAAATATTGTCAGTTTAGACTATTACTGCTGAGAAGAAATTAATAAATATGCAGACATTTTGTTCAGGTACAAAGTCTGGAGATCTGAGCTCTAAAATATTCAGGAAATTTTAACCAAGTGTGCACAAATGGATCTCACTTTCTAGAGCCCTTTATAGCACAAGCTGAAGAGATTTTCACCTTACTCTTCCTCACAATATTCAGAAATACTGGAAAATGGTTACTTGTGCCTTACTTCAATAATATCAACATATTAACATCTTAAAGTATTGGACTCAAAAAAATGAACCTTCAAGAAAATGTTTCCAGTAACCCAATACATTTCTTGTTAGTATTTTACCTTAATGTTCAACTCCTTATCAGCTATTTAGCTATTTTTAATGCAGTACTGAGAGTGCAGGAAATCCTTATCTGGAACTTTTTCTCAGTTTTAAACTGTATTTTAATGTATATTTCAAACTGTGTATTTAATATAAAGCTGCTGACAAATATTAGAGGCCTCATTAAAAAAACCAGTCTTGCTTGCTGTGCACTCAAACACAAGAAGTAATGCAGAACATACAATAATGAAAATGTACAATGGTTGAGAGAGAACTGATTTGTGACTTTTTTATTGTTGAACAACACATATGAATGACAGTAGCAAAAGGGGTCAGAGAGGTTGCAATCAGACTTTTAAAGAAAACAGGCAAAGCACCCTTGGTAACTTACTGAGTTTTTCAATATTTGGCAGCAAAGAACTCCAAGTTTGCAAATATTCTGCTCTAAACCCATCCATTGAAAAAAGGATAAGTGGTGGGAGAGTAAATCTACAAGAAAATATAAGTTTATCATCATAAAGAAGCTTAGAGAGTTAGTGACTTGTTAAGATTTCTAACAATACAAATTCAACTTTTATAAGCAGGATCTAGAATATTCATGTACTTCCCAGAATTAATATCACAGCGTGAGATAAAGAAATGGTTCAATATTGAGAGCAAATATAAAATCCTCCTGGTAAGAAACACTGGAGGAATAAAATACAAGTAATCCTTTCAGTCACAACAGTAAGAAAAAGTTATATATTGACATCAGGTAGTAATCTCTATCCCAGTTTGTTTCTTATTGTGTCTTTCCAAAACACAAAAGCACACTAGCATCAATAGTTTGTATAAAAACAGTTTGAATAAAACAGCTTACTGACTTGAATCTGAAATTAAATGAATCTTTATATAGCAATGCTGTTTACAGCACCTAAAGAAGCCCCCCTCCACTACTTTCCAAGCCTTAGCCTATGAAACTGTGTTAACTCAGAAAGTTATTTGTTAACCTAAAAAGTGTATTTTTATACCTATGTTGAGAGGTGCATGCAGGAACCCACAAAGAAGCCACAATGTTAATGGTCTTACTGTTTAAATTAAATTGGCAGTAAAATAAAATAATGGACAACATCACAAATACCATAACTGAACCAGAAATTAAATCATATTTCTTAAAGGACAACTTTTAAATGGTGTTTCTGCCAAGCCTCTCCCTATGATTCTGAAATACTGCACAAATAGCAAAATTATTTCAGCATTTGTAGATATACAGCTACTTCATAGCTCCCTTTTTAACATACCTTTCTCTTCCTGCAAATAATTGGAGCAAAAAATCCCCCAAACAACCCTGTTGCCTAAAGAATTGCAATCACAGATTCTAACACTTATTACAGACTGCATAACGTGACTTATCTGAATTGTCACAGATATAATATTATGGTAACATAAAATGGACTATGAACAATTTGTGATAAATGAACCTTGAGATAACTCTAACAATTTTCCATGTATTTGCAAATTGAATTTCAATCTGAATTTGAACTCCTGTACTCTGCTCTAATCTGTAAATGACCAATGAATGTGCAACAAGATGACAAAGGTTTTAGAAAGAACAAACATTCCTAGCCACAAACCATTTCTACAGAATATTCCTCTCTGTAAATATGAAAACCTGTTTCAGAATACTGGAGTGTTTCTGACTATCTCAAAGATTTTATTTGCTAAGAAAATAAATTCTTTTATCCTACCCATCTGGACACTGAGGAGTTTCACTTGATACACATGGTTCTTCTACCCAAGATATTTCACCTAAAAGGAAAAAGAAAATACTGAGTTAGCACTGAACTCCCCCTCCACCAAAAAAAAGCAGATATCTGGATGATTCTTTTAAAGCTCTTCCTGTGACATTTTCTGCTTCAATACAGAAATGTAGGGCTAAAGATACCTTCAGAAACAATTTGGTGCAACCTATTAGGCCGTTAAACCATGAAAGGACTAATGCTCATACATGTAAGTTAAAAACAAATCACATACACTACACAGACAAGCAAACAAACAAAATTGAGAAGAAAACACTATGAAACCTTAGCCTAATTTTTATCTGGTTTTAAATGAAAAATATTTAAACTGTATCCCATCCACACTGGACTGCTTATTCCTTTTTTCTTTTCTGGATACCACTGACACACTTAAAGACAAGCCCAGGGCTCCCTTTAGCATTTCTTTTCTTTCTGTATGTTGTGGTTTAACTCCTTTTAGCTTTAATTTGCATTTAGGTAACAAATATAATTTTGCAGGAGTTGCCTTAAATTTATCCCCTTCCACAATGTAAGGGAATTCTGACAACAGATACCATGTCAACAGCACACTTCTCAAGTATCATTCCTGTAAGTGAATTATACCAGCACTATCCTTTATGTGTTTAGCTGAAGCCAGTATGAGACAATTAGCCATAAACAAAGATACTGAAATATAAGTAAAACATAAGAAATTCAATTTGAAAACAGATTTATAATAATAAGGATGGGAAATTTTAAATTAGACATGTTTATTACAATATGTATTTTGGATTGTCTCCATCTATTTTTGAGGGAAAAAAAGGGAAAAAAAATAAAAAAAGGAAACAACACAAAGCCCCCCCCTCATGTGGTATACTTCTGCAGTGCCCAAATAATCCTGTCTTTCTCATGAATGACACAATTCACAGCGTTCTGCAGAAAGAGTCTTTTTCACAGTCAAAAATATCAAAAGCTTCACCTAAAAACACATTCATTTTCCAAAATGTCAGACTTTAGTCTTGCAAAACAAATTCATCTACCTTTATGTTTTCAATGTTTGCCCATCTATATATTCCACAGAATAACTTATATTTAAAAGTTTTTGACTTTTGATTTACCTTTGCAAACGCTATAGTAATTTACACAGCAGTCTTTTTTCTGCAAGCAGTCATCAGAACAAGAACAGTAACTTCCAGGTATTCTCGTCTCACCACAACGGAAATTAGTGCACTTCCAAGATCGGGCTGAAATTTTGAAGAAAAAAATTATGATTCAATTTACAGAAGTTCATGTAAACATCCTTACATGGAAATCCCCCAAACAGGTAAAGAAAAAAAATCGTTATTTATATATACTGTTTGAGTTGCTTTAGAAGTTTTCTCTGGAAAGCAAACTCAAGATTTCATTTAACACAAAAAGCCTATTTCTTCGGCCATTGAATCATAACATAGAGTCATATAATAATTTATTTTACAAAGGTATCCCCAAAGTCATCTCTCTCAATGCTTTCCATCTTTCTAAAAAGATCTAGGGGGAAATAAAACCAAAACCCACTCCATTTCTTTTACAGAGGAAAAAGAGAAGCAAACTTATCTTTTTCATGCTCTTGCACATGAGTTCCAGCAGAGAGCAAAAAAAACAGAAGTAAGGACTGAAGAGGTCAGAAAATGAAATAAGGATGAAGAAATATCTGAGCAGCTGCTGGGAAAGCAGACACAGTAACTGGAGAGGAGCCAGGCCTCAGTGCAGAACCAGGCTATTCCCCTGGAAATGAGTGGACTCCTCCAATCCCAAGCACCCACCTAGGTCTGCATGAGGCTGTAGAGCACAACTGACTGGGAAATGCTCCCTTATTTTCAAAAGTGCAAGAGGTACCAGCACAACAGGGTTGCTCCAAGGGCCCTGCTTAAAGATAACTCATTTCTGCTCATGCTTGTCTTCAGCTTTGTATGTGCCATGAAATATGCATAGCAAATGCTTTGGTTATCCATAAGGGACAAAAATACAGGGATCTGATTTGAGAAAGATGCAGCAAGATTCTGTGTCCTTCCAGGTCACTAAGTTACAGCCCTCTAGCCACCTGGCTACAGAGGCAGCTTGACACTGCCACATTCACCTGAACAGGAAGAATTACTCTGCTGTGAGGGTGACAGAGTACTGGAAAGGTTGCCCAGAGAGGTTGTGGAATCTCCTTTCTTGGAGACATTCAAAAGCCATCTGGACACAATCCTCAGCAGCAGTGTGTTCTAGAGCCCTTCCTGAACAGGCAGGTTGGACTATATGACCTCCAGTGGTCCATTCCAACCTTAATCATTCCATGATTTTGTGATTTTTGTCACATTTCCCTCGCTAGGAAATGCTACATGACTTCTGTGTATCTGCATAAACATGAGAATTACCCATTTTCTATTACAGTCATGTGAAAAAGTAGAATCAAAATAAAATGGACACCAGTGAGTACTGCCTGTAGGGGAACTTACTTGGCTCCACGCAGGTATCTTCATAGTCCCAGCAGCAGTCCTGACGCTCCTTGCAGCCGCTGTCGCACTGGCAGCCGCGCACACCTTTCCCGTGTGGCTCATTGCACTTCTGTCTGCAGCTGACTGTAAGGAGAAAGCAGCGAGGCTGAGTGCTCAGATAACCCTGTCCCAGGCAGATCAGTTAAGCAAGTCATGGATATGGGCTGCAGGGAGAAATGTGCTCAATAATTTGCCAAATCTGATTGCCTAGCCATTTTCCAATATAGTCACTAGCACACAGGCCAGCAAGGTGGAATCAAGGCTATAGGAATCCCTCTGGGTGCTGAAGGTCCTGACAGCTGTTGGGACAGCCTGGAGGAATCTCCTTTCCTGGAGACATTCAAAAGCCATCTGGACACAATCCATAAAGCTTATTAGTACACTCAGGACCCTGGCAATATCTCTGCTACTTTATCATTAAAATGTCCCTTCAAAATCTGTAGGTTTGGTTATTTTAATTAAAAGAAAGAAAAGGGTCCAGATGAGGGGCCTGGCATTGGAAGTTGAGACGTGTTCCTCAGCACAGCTCTGACACCTTTGTGCAGGGTGAAGGGACAGCTCTGGGTCTCCTAAGGACACTTGAAGACAAACTCAAATCTCCAAAGATCACTTGTAGTTCCACACCAGCCCCACGTGGACAAGCCTTGTGTACACAACCTCTGTACTCCAGAAATACTGTTTGAACCATGCTGAGTGCCTGCATTTCCAGATTTCTTCTCCACTCACTGTTAGACAGGTATAGGTATAACTATCTATTCAGGTTTGCTAGGGCAATTCTTATAATTGCCACAAGATTCATGCTTTTGCAGGATGCACTGCCTGCAAATTTGGGCTTTAGTATCCACTTTACTGTAGAGTCCCTGCAGAGGTAAAATTATTTTCAAATGATCAAAAACCAATTACAGTTCTATTTCATCTTATTTGCTAGGCCCATGGTATTGAAAGACTTCAGAAGGACCTAAGATTTGATGAACTACGAGGTAAACAAGTACAATACATGTTGATTAGGAATGAGTGTACTTCCTTGAACTCCTCCAGTGTGGGATTACTCTTGTTTTGATTCTAAAGGAAGTGTTTTCTTTAATTCACAGTGTGTTGTGCTTGTTTGTTCTCACCTAGATTGACTCCCTGACATCAAAACACTACTTTGTTTTTCTAACTAAAAAATAACATTCCACCAAATCAAGCTACTATCCCCTTTTTACTGTAGCTTTACAGAAACTGAAGTATTCAAACAAAATTCATAATCAGTTTTAGCATCAGCTACCTGAACTATGTCATATATACTCAAAGCAGGAGCCTTAAAGATGATCCAATGATACTTCTTTCACAAAATATTGTTTAAATAATTGCAAGACATTATATGTAGTAAGATAACACATATCTCAAATTTTCCAAAAATTAATGTAATAAAACTTCCAAACATGCTGTGAACTAGGTGTCACAATTCTGGAGAGATCAACAAGGCACTTGGTGGTTTAGGATAGGTTTTTCAAGTATAGATTGTGAGTGCTCAGTTTTCATACAATCCAACTTGAAAAATGCAAGAACAATTCATTTACATTACACTATAAAAGAGCCTTTGCTGAAAGCCTGTACCAGATCCAGATCATTGGCAATTATGCTGAAAGTATCATAAACATACCTTGCTCCTTGTTTCCACGGTTGAGTCCTAGTCCTAGACCTAGTCCCAGGGATACAGTCACCAAAGTACACAGCAGAACCTGTCACATAGACACAGGGAAACCAACATTCACAACTGTGATAAACTGTTTTGTTTATTGGAAATCAGCTGTATTATTGATATTTTTATGAATACATGATTTCTTAAGAACTAATCCTTTCTCTGAACTTCTTCATCAAAATACTGAGCCTCAAGATAGGAGAGGTACAAGAATTATAGCCTTAGAAGCCAAGGCCCTAATGCTGCACTTTTAACCTATGGCCAGTTGTAATGCTGTAATTGGGGAAACCTTTGCTAGGGTAAAGATAGTAGAAAATAATCAATCTCTTTATCTGTTTTGCAAATTCTTTATCTGTACAAATAAGGGTAATTAATTTTATTTGTCTTCTGTATTTACCTGAAATTACCACAAGAGATTTAGCTAGACTGAGGCTGCAAGTGTAAAATTTTCACCCACGTGCCAATTTCTTTTAATAAGTCACCCTGTTAGCAAGGTTAGAGGAAACTGGAAAGAGACTAACAGTCCAAGGAAACTCCATAACAGAAAGCAGCATAACTTTTGGGACATTGGGGGAGAGCTGAGGAAGCCTCTATCAGCTCAACAGACACCTGAGACAAATGGCAATGCATGCTGGCTGAAAGGTGCGGTGAAAAGTGACAAACCTCTCAGAGTATTTTGTGGTGTATGTCCTTTCATCTTCACTAAGATAATCGTGGGAAAGAAAATGCATATCACAGAAAAAATCACCATTAACCAGCCCAGTTTATGTCCCATTTTTGTCTCAGAGCTTTCGTCTTCTGCCATTTCCAGGAATCAGCTGACTGATTACTGGAAATACTGAGGTTAAAAATAAAGTGGAAATGAGAGAGGGTTACGCTCATGTTCAGCATTATTTTAATGGAGTCTCTTATCTATAGAGACTACAGCAATTATAAGGAATTGAGAGCAACTGTATGTGCATCCCCTGATCTTTGCTGCTGCCTGTCCTGCCTTGCAAGTGGCTGGACAGAAGTGTGACAGCAGGGAGGGCTGCTCAGTTCTCAAGCGTGGGAGTGCAACTGATTTTTTTCTCAAGCAACACCAAACACTAGCAACGCCATAGTTACTTCCTTCACACTTTCTTCTCACCTTTACTTTCTTCCTACTGCTTACTCACAGTTTTTTGTACAGGAGATGTACCTCAAAAGGAGTGGAAATGGAATTGATGAGAGAACTGAGTGAGAGAGATTGTTGCTGTTGAGCGGATGTCGAAACAAAGAGAACTTGAGATCAAGTGGCAAAAGAGATTAATTTATTTATTAAATTCAGCTTTTATATACAAAATAGACTCTCACTTGATTGCCATTAGCTGTACGCCTCTCGCAGCTAATTGGCCACCTGAATTCTTAAGAAAAGAACACCTTTATCTTAGTTTATATAAACAAATAGATTCTTTCTCACGAGAAAGAGGTTTCTGTGCTGTCACAAGAGACGGATGGAGTAAGGACATGTGCAAAGATTGCCCAAAGTGGCAAACTTGCTGAAGTCTCTTGAAGAGAAACCTCAGGTGTGAATGCAGCAGTTACATCCAGTCAGTAGGGAATGAGAATCAGGGGGTTCATTTGGGCTAGACCAGCAGCCATTCTTTCTGGGCAGGGAGGGTAACACTGCCAGGTTAACCTAACAAGTCTTGTTTCACTGAGCACAGATAAGCCAAATCACCATGGCATGTACTTTTCACCTTAAAGTTACTATGGTTTCGCCCTTCATTTTGACTAAAACTCACATTTGTAATTGAAATAAATAGACAATACCAAATTGAAGTACAAATTAAAGAACAGCAGTTACAGCAGCAAACATTCCCACTCTTTCAAGTAATGAGACAGCTGAAGTAAAACCCAAAACCTCCTATCAGGTATGTAGATAAGATGCTGCATTTATTATAACATTTACACAAACACCCTTGATTTTGGGACATTCATTCTTAAGGTGAAATAATGTTGCTAGCACCTATTCAAATCCTCAGGCTTTCCACAGCTAACTTCTATGACTAAATTCAGGATTACAACTACTTATTCATAGAAAAGTTGTTCCTAGTGCATATACTCTGTTCGTTGGAGGACTTGTTAGACAGTGTGACTACTATTTGTGAGTATACAATTCTCTGCCTAAATTTTCAAGAAAAAGTTGCCAAGAGAGTATTTCATGCATTAGATTTATCAAAACATAAATAAATTGTGTGGAATATTAACAGTTTACACCTCCAGTATGTAGATTTTGGGTTTTGTATAGGTGGGCATTTGCAAACTAGTATATCTGAAAGAATGAACACATTTTAGGATACTTAAATTTCTCACTTTACTCTTCCAAGTACCTCTTGAAGGTATAATTTACTTTCCGTTATAGTTATGCAATTTTCTCACATTGTTTCTCATGACTTATTTTTTACTGATGACTTTAGGAAAAAATGTCTGCTATTTTATCTTCTTTTTTTTTCACAATTTCCAGTATTTCCCTCATATTGTGTGCAATCCTTGCACAATGCAGCATTACATAGGAAATTGTACTATGTGAAATTGTTCTGATGACATAGAGCTGAAAAGTGTAGTAGCTTGACTCTCTTTTTCATGGGGCTATTTTCAAAATTAAGTTGCAAGTCTTTCTAAAACCAGTATCTGTAGTTTTCTCTAAATTTCAATTTACAAATGCAAGAGCTTGTGCAAACATATACACATATTTAATATTTGATTCTACTGTGGTCACAAACAAAAAATACAACAGAAGATTTTTAAAACATAACAAAAAGCCTACATTTTATTATTTACAAGGCGGCTGCATGGCTCTTAAAGCCTCAGGGAAGAGGTAAAGATTTGACACGATATTTGAGATGTGGGACTGACAATACCGTACAAAACATTTCATTAGGCTTTTCCCATGTCTTGCTTCCTGAGTATTTTTTGCCAACGACTTGCCTATGCGTTCTGTTTTGTTAATGACAAATTTAAAGACACAAATGTAAGTAAAAAGGAATTGTGGTTGCTGTGGCCACAAATACATCTGTTTTGAGACAATATCTAAAACAAAGTATCAAAGCAATGTTTTCACTGTGCAGAGGAACTGTCACATTAATGAAGTACAACAAAAACTGACAGTAAAAAAAAAAATTGCTTCATAGGTACCAGAAGAACTTTAGAAATGTGCCAGTGAAGCTAGTGCACTTTCGGTGACACATTCATGCAGTAAAATTTTAACTACCAATTACCAAGCCACCCTGAATGATTATACTAATACAATGAAACTTCAGAAAATCCTGCAGATTTGAGAATTGTTAAACTAGTAGCCCTGAAGAGCAGCATCTACTTACAGCACAGATGACTTTGTATTTCAAGACGGTTTTTTTCTTCACGTACTCTCCTGCTTTTAAAGACACCTCCTCTGAATATCCTCTGTGATCCTTGGTTATATCATCCTCAAGCTCCATTTTGTCGAGATCTATCTCTGGTCTGTGTCTTCTGCCTTGCTCAGCCTCCCCAGCTCGGTTAGCTGTGAGTGAGATGCTACTTCTTCAAGAGTTCCTAGTACTTTGCTCATAGGTCTTTTTATGAGATCTCAGCTTTTGCATCAGTGGTTTGCAGGCAGACAAAGCAAGCAAAACTTCTCTGAAAGGTCAAAGGCTGAAATGCATTATCTGTGTTCAGAGAACCTGACTGTTCAAGATAAGAACTGCATTAGGCAAACACTTAAGTTGAGATTAGAATTAATATGTTGCTAAGCAATAAAATGCAAAAATACTCAAATACTCAACTATTTGGTTAAAAGCCTGTCATCCAGAGAATTTATCTTCAAAGAAAGTGTTAAATATACGAAACCAATATGAAAGGAGACAGTTTCTTACTTCGTGTTCTGTGTCACGCCCATATTTTCAGATCCCTTTCCTTATTTAGCGTCAGAGGATTCCTCACGTTTAGTTTCAATCCATCTTTGTCTCAACTTTTTTCTGCTTCGTACACGGGTTTTTTGCAGTAGTTGTAACTGTGCAAATTAAAAACAAATGGTATACAGCCAAAACAAATCCAGTAAAAAAAAAAAGTTTTGTTTAAGTACAATTTAAAATCTATTTGTTTTTCAACTTGGTGGTTAATGGAAGGATCCGCTGTTATGAAAACGTACCTTCATAGCCTACTAGCACCATGAACATGTAACTATTCAGATGTTGATCTGATTCTAAATTTGAGCACTGCATGAGCTGCAACATAACAAATTTATAATGTTTATAATTATATTAAAAGAATCCAAACCATGACACTATATAAGCTGGTATGAAGAAAATTAACTCCACACAGTCCAAACCAGTACGATCTCCTTATTCTATGCAATTTGTGTCATGCTCAAGCCCCACATAATCCAGTACACCCCCATAAATCACACACACACACACACACAAACATACATATCAGCCTTTAATTTACAGACAAATATCACTCCCTTACTCTATAGGCCACCCCTGTAAAACATCCATAAAAAGCCCATGGAGTTCCTTTCTTCCATGGTTGGGGTTCCATCTGTTATGGTGATTGCTCAGAACAGGAGGTGTGTTGTGTGGTGCTACCAGTTGCCAAAACCTATTCAGGTTGGGTCACACCTGCAGGGATTCTTGTGAGGCTTGCCGTCTGTTCAGGTGGCTTCTGCTATAGTGCTTCCTATAAAACACGCAACTCAAACAATGAGTTACAACAGTTGAACATTGTGTCCTTTACAATTTTCACACCAGGGCCCTTTGAACCAGGCTCTTTAATTAACTCCTCCTCTTACCATGCTGGTATGGACTTAGCCACAGGCTGCAGACTTTCCCTTTGTTGGAAAGCTGCTCTGCAGAAGAGGATCTTGAGATGCTGGTCAGCAGCAGCTGAACATGAGCCAGTGTGTGCCCAGGCGGCCAAGAAGGTCAATGGCATCCTGGCCTGGATCAGCAACAGTGTGGCCAGCAGGACCAGGGCTCTGATTGTCCCCCTGTATTTGGCACTGCTGGGGCCACACCTCGCATGCTGTGTCCAGTTTTGGGCCCCTCACTACAAGGAAGACACTGAGATGCTGCAGTGTGTCCAGAGAAGGGCAATGGAGCTGGGGAAGGACCTGAAACACAAGTCTTATGAGAACGGCTGAGGGAGCTGGGGGTGTTTAAGCTGGAGAAAAGGAGGTTTAGGAAGGAATTTTATCACTCTCTGCAACTACTGAAAGGAGGTTCTAGTCAGGTGGGCTTCTTCTTCCCAAGTAACAAGTAACAGGACAAGAGGAAAAGGCCTCAAGTTGCACCAGGGGAGGTTTAGATTGGCTATTAGGAAAAATTTCTTCCTCAAAAGTATTGTCAAGCATTGGGGCATGGCTGACTCACTGTCCTCAGAGGTATTTAAAAGACATGTAGATGTGGTGCTTAGGGACATGATTTATTGTTGGGCTTAACAGTCTTTTCCAACCTAAATGATTCTATGATTCTATTATTCAGGGGTGTAACTGCTCCACTGTGGACCTATCCACAGTCACAGACACTTTGAGGTATATCTGCTCCAGTCTGGTATAATTCAGAGGTCACAGCCCCTTCAACCAGAGTTCAGACTATAGTTACAGCATGCCTACAGCAGTACAGGAACAGCAGCAGTGGCCAGGCCATCTGTCAGCCTGGGCACGCGGCCAGTGCTGTTATCAAAATGTTTCCAGGCACAGGAAAGTAAGATGATAAGCACTACAGCATACGGCAGCACGAACAATCAATCCATTCTCATACAGAGCAAAGCAAGCAGGTCCTCCAGTGAGAGCTGCAGCCTGCCAATTAATAGCTTAAACAGCTGTAACAGCTGTAAACTCAGTGTAGCACATTCCTATTGAATCTGTCATTATCTTCAACCCCTCTGACCCCATACTGGGTGCCAAAAAGCACACAGGGGTTAATCTGAGCAAGCAGCTCAGCCCCACACAGCCACTCGCACTGTCTCCTGGTGTGGGAAGCAGGGAAGAACAGGAAGGGTAAAAATGAGAAAACTTGTGAGTTGAGGTAAAGACGGTTTAATAGGTAAAGCAAAGCCATGCACACAAACACAGCCAAATCACTTCATGGCTACTTCCCATCAGCAGGCAGGTGTTCTGCCAGTTCCAGGAAGGCAGAGTTCCACTACATGTCATGATTATTTGGGAAAGCAGACACCATCACTTTGACCATTCTCTATGCCTTCCTTTTATTTTCCCAAAGTTTTTTTGCTGAGCACAACATCGTATGGGGTGGGGTATCCGTTTGGTCAACTGGAGTCTGATGTCCACGCTGTGCCCCCTCCCAATCTCTTGTGCACCCCACACTACTCAGAGAGAAGGCTCTGAGTCTGTTTAAACACTGCTCAGCGATGCCTAAAATGAACAGGATGTGATCTCATGTACTCGATTTTGCTACTTTTACCTAATCATTGCTCTAATTGGACATACTTTACTGTCTACATGATGAACTATGACATTCGAGGGCATTTTTCACCAACAAAATTAATTATAAAACTTACTAAATATTGACCAAGAACCCAAACTTTTCTCTCTCAAGATATAGGACCTCACATGTTAAAAATATTTCTATTCATCCCTACCAGAAGAAAATCCACTTAAAAAAAGAGCAATCAATATGATCAATACATAAGAGTGAAAAAAACAACAAGAAAGAAGGAAATAATTATCCTTTCTGCTCTCAATTACTAAATCATAAATTTGAATGACCATTCTGTGTACAAAATGACACTATACAAATGCAGGGCAAGGATACAAAAACCCCACTGCCATATAGTTACCTTGCTGTCCTCAGTTCATCTGGCACTTTCAGAAACAGGAAGATGTTTTCAAAGAACACAGGTAGGACATCTCTGACATATACATGTTAACAAGCATGTTAGGAAAATAGGGAGAGTAATTTCTGAATAATAGTGTGTTGTAGACACTTTCAATTTTCACTACTAAGAAGCCAAAAGTTCTCTAAGGCCATGAAGAACTAGACAGGCCTTACACACCATGAATTGTAAGATGTCTTTGTAGTAATTTGTCATCTATCTTCTAAAATGAATGGCACTCACTTAGGAAACAACATTTCAAAGTTTAACCATTTTTCTCATAAATGTTTCTTGTCACCCATAAACATTAAAATTATCATTTTGATGAAAGTGTTTTTGCTAGGGTAATACAATATTTACAATCATTTTGAAAAGTTCATTTCTTTTTCTGTGTCTGGACGAAGAGGATCATTTCATCCTCAAGCAAATGCTGCTTTTCTGCCTTGTTTGGTGAGGTGTGTGGCTCTGTGTTACCCAGTGTTACCCAGTACGGACTGTAATAGTGGTTCATGCCTTGGCAGACACACCTGGGTGCAGTTGCTCTAGGGTTAATGGCAGTACTGTTTCTCCTCCTGGATACTTGACTCCCTTAGGCAAAGCAGAATGACCTTTGCTTAGGCCTGACCTGCTGTGTCACCCCTTGCTCCCAGCTCCATCCCAATAACTAGATATTCTGCCAAAGTATGACTGAGATAAGCTAGTCAGGTCTTCAAGTGTGCCCTTTCCCATACACACCCCTCCTCTCCTTTACAATTGTCTCTGATGTGAAATATGATTTGTCCTAAGATAAGAAAACCAAGTGAGAATGGTAGTAAGATAAGAACACCCAGTGAGCATTCCAGGAGGAACTGTCTGGATATTCCCATAATGACGCATATCAGAGACAGGGAGCTGTAATGATTTCTACTGACTTTGGCACACATCAGCCTGCAAAATTGTTTAAAGTACTGCTGGAGACTAGGCCAACTGGGCAAACTGGTCTCCCAGGCTGCAGGCAGCTTTCAGGCAGAACCCCCTGTCCTGGCAGGGATTCCTGCAGGGTACATCCAGTCCAAAGATGACGAACACTCACTTTTGGACAGGTGAGTAAAAGCACCAAAATCCAGTCACGTACAGAGATAAAATTCTAAAGCAGCTCCACATGTGCTTTGATGCTTTGCCAATGTGCATTCTGTAAGGCCAAAGACTGTAAACCTGTACATTTCTAGCTGGTTAAAATATAAGCTAGTTATAATATGTTTAGACATGCTTGTATTGTATACTGCTCTGGCAATGTTTAGATACTGTATTAGCAATAAATCTAACCATAATCATCTACATAATGTGTCATACTTCTTGTGCCTGACCAAGAGTCTTCTCTCTACTGCTCTTCTACACAAAGGTAGAATCACAGATAGTTCAGTTTTATTAAAAGGAGATCTGGTTAGACAAAGTGTTCATTCAGGACATAAATCACCATTTGAACCTCTTTGGGGGTTCAAGGCTATTACATGGTTGAGTGGTTGAGTTTTGGAACTTAAAATTGGGTATAGTATTTGGGACAAGTTGTGAACCAGGACCCTAGCTAAGATTAGACCAAGTCTGTCTAATAAAGGTGACCAGCTAGATTTAGGCTTGCATGCTAAGTACTGTTTAGAATGCATGTTGGCTAATGACATAAAAGCAAGATAAAGTTGTATTATGCACAAAGTAGTGGACAGATCATATGTTGGTACGTATTAGGGTTGGATAGGAATGGCTGTTGGCCCAGGAGTGTGACAGAGCAGTAGGGCAGAAAAAAAGTAAGAATAGTAGACAGGTCCTCAGAATAATAGTAAGACATTATGATGAGTAAAACAACTTCTTTTGGGCTCAGTTTCCAGTCCTCTTATGGGTCACTGTCGGAATGGATTAGGAGCTTGGCACAGAATTTGAGTAGACACTTACCCTGTGCATTGCCATTTTTATAAAATATGAGGTGGTCAGTCCAGGATGGACAAGTACTGACACTGGGTGTTGATGGGACACACGTGGGCATGTCAGATTGTTCTGCGACACTCTTTAAATAAGCATACAATGAAGAGTATGATGAACATTTTTTACAGAATAAATAACTTCATGTTAAAACTGAGGGCAACCCAATGCTAAGAGCAAGACAAGCAAGTACAAGCAGACCTTCAATTGCATCTCCTCTGTTTTCAGTGATCATTTATTACATGTATATGTAGGTAAATAATATACATGTCAGCATTATTTGTTTCCTAACCAGGTATTTCCCACTGCTGACAAGAAAGCACTGACTTCAAAGCATCCTGTGCCTGTTTGCTACAACACAGATCTCTGCTAGCTGTGCCCCATGTATCCCTGTCTTCTGTGGTGCTTCTTAAATTTACTTATAATATTTCTCATTGTCTATATTATGTATTCTTCTAGGCCTATTTACACAAAAGCTGTTCACACTTAAAACAAGTAATTGTCTACCCAATTCCATGTGAGCTTTTCCCCTATGAGTACACCCTGCTATTTTTCGCTGAGGTGATCAGCTTTATTTTTCTGTTGAAGACATAAGTTTGTATCTGTTTACCAGCAATAGTTGGATGTTTGCAGTCAAACATGCACAGACAGCTCGGAAAATACAGTGTCAGCATCAAAGATACACAAAATTTTAAAACTGTCTTGATTCGGCATTTTACATTTATTCTTAGTATAAACAGCTCTGCATATCTATCTATCTATCTATCTATCTATCTATCTATCTATCTATCTATCTATCTATCTATCTATCTATCTATCTATCTCATGCTCTCTACCAGATAGGAGGTTGTGGACAGGTGGAGGCCAGCCACAACTCCAGGTAACAAGTTATAGGACAAAAGGAAACGGCCTCAAGTAGCACCAGGGGAGGTTTAGATTGGATATTAGGAAAAAAATGTTCACTGGAAGAGTGGTTAGGCATTGAAACAGACTGCTCAGGGAAGTGGTGGAATCACCACCTCTGGAAGTGTTCAAAAAATGTGTAGATGTAGCCCTTGAGGATATGGTTTGGTGGTGGGCTTGGCAGTGCTGGGCTACTGGTTGGATTTGATAAAATTAGAGATCTTTTCACACGTTAATGATTCTGTGATTCTAATGTAATACTATTGTATTCCTTTTTAAATGTAATACTATTGTATTTTACTGTGTCCAGTTCTAGCAAGAGAGACATGGAGCTCTTGGAGTGGGTTGAGGGCTATGAGGATGACTGGGGAACTGGAGCATCTCTCTTATGAGGAAAGGCTGAGGGAGCATTTTCAGCCTCAAGAAGAGATGACTAAGAGGGGACATCATCAAAGTCTATAAGTATCTGAAGGGAGGGTGCTAAGAGGATGGAGTCAGGCTCTTCTCAGGGGTGCCAAGCAATAGGACAAGAGGCAATGGGCAGAAGCTGATGTACAGGAAGTTCCAGCTGAACATGAGGAAGAACTTTTTTACTGTGCAGGTCACCAAACACTGGAGCAGATTGTGCAGAAAGGTTGTGGAGTATTCCTCACTGGAGATACTCAAGAACTGTCTAGCCTCAATCCTGTGCCATGTGCTCTGGGATGACCCTGCTTGAGCAGGGAGGCTGGAGCAGATGATCCAGTGTGGTCCCTTCCAACCCGACCCATTCTGTGATTCTAAGATTCTGTATTCCTGCATGTCTTTAGATAAACACATTTTCAGTTTCTTCTATGACTTACTATAGGAACGAACAGCCCCACAGTAATTACACCAAACTGGGCACAAGTATAAACTGGGAGAGTAGTGGCTGGAGATCAGCCCTGCAGAGAGGGATCTCATAATAAGCTAAGGGATCCTTGCCATAAGAACCAGAACCACCATTTAGCCAGAATATTCCTAGAAAAGATTATTCAAAGAAAAGATTATTCAAAAAGCAAAGAAGCCTAAGCAAGTATTTTCGTAAAAAGAAAAACAAAACCAAATCACTCCCAAGCTTTAAGCGGCTGTTGCAGGCCGGGGCGGGCGGCGCCGCCCGGAACGCCCGGGCCGAGCAGTCGCTTCCCGGGGAGCGGGATCCGGGCCGGCGCTTCCGGCGGGGCGGGAGGAGGAGGCGTGGGCGCCGCCGCCTGCGCCTGACAAAGGGCCCGGCGGGGCCCGGCGCGGCCCCATGGCCATCCCCATGGTGCCCATGGAGACGCAGCTGCAGAGCATCTTCGAGGAGGTGGTGGTGAGTCCGTCCCCGGAGCGCCGCCGCAGCCGCGGCAGCGTTGTGGGCAGGCCCGCCGCTCGTCTGGGTCCCCGCGGCCCGCCGTGCTCTCTCGGGGAGGGAGTAGGGCCGTCCTGAAGCAGATAAAAACCAGGTGGGAGAGGTGCTTTTGGTTTTCGTGGCGCAGTTGGTGCGGTGGAGCCCCACCGCCCTCCCCGGCCGTGTTTGGCGCTGTTCCCGGCGGCGGGGCCCGGGGAAGCCATGGGGTGAAGGAGGTTTTTCAGGGCTGAAACCAGCCGCCGCCGGGCTTCATAGGAAAGCTGGGACAGAGTAGGACTGGGCACAAAGCAGCTTGCTTAGCTAGTACCGAATTATAGTGCGCTAAATTTGCTGTAAAACGAGCAGTTTAAGGAGACGTTTGGAAGGAGTTTGTAGGAAGATGGATATCCCAAAGAGACGTTTTTCTCCAGCCAGCATAGTGGCATGATCAGATTGTGGAAATACACACGCACAATGCTGCCTGCAAAATGAAGCACAGTTAGGCCAAAGTCTTTCTCCGTTCTTCATAGGATATTCCTTCCAGGACCCTCACCAGCTTTGTTGCTCATCTTTGGATGCGTTCAAGGACCTTCACATCCTTCTTAAATTTTGATCCCGGAACTGCGCACAGTGCTCAAGGTGTGGCCGTACCAAAGCTGAGTGCAGCAGGATAATCACCTCTTTTGTCTGGCTGGTTGAACACAGTGTTTGATGGATCTCAGGATGGGATTTGCCCTCCTGGCTGCCTGGGCTCTCCCTGCTGGCTCACACTGAGCTGCTACCCAGCAACACTCCCACATCCATTTCTGCAGGGCTGGTCTCCAGCCACTCCTCTCTCAGCTTATACTTGTGGCCAGCATTACCCTGTCATTGCCAGGTAGAGAATCTGGCATTTGCTAAATTTCATGTCACCAATTGCCCAATGCTCCAGTCTATCCACATCCTTTTGTAAGGCCTCTCATCCCTCAAGAGAGTCAACAGCACCTGTCAGTTTAGTACCATCAGCAGATTTACTAATGGTGCATTCAACTCCTGCACCATTATATAAATATAAATAGATTGAACACGACTGACTCTAAAACTGAGCCCAGAGGAACACTACTGGTGACCCATCACCAGCCAGATGCAGCCCCATTGACTGCATCTCTTTGAGGTCTGCCCTCCAGCCAGTTCTTCACCCACACTGTGAACCTGCTTATCCCACAGTTAAACAGCATGTCCAGAAGGATGCTGTGAGGGCTAATGTTAAAAGAGTTATCCAGAAAAAGTACTTTCACTGCCTTGTTTTTGTTCTCTCTAGGTGGGTGGCTTTATGATAGAAAGATATTAAATTTGTTAGACAGGACTCTCCCTGGTGAAACCAAGTCAGTGGGTCATTAATTACACTTCTGTGGAGCACAAATGAATGAGCTTCTTGGTAGATATGAGACATTCACAGTTGGAAACTCCGGGGTGACAGGAGCTGGTAAGGTCCTGAATGGGAGTCTGACTGACACTTCTGACAAGAGAAGCTGATTGAAATGTCTGAACTGGAAAGAATATGTAGGTCTCAGAGAAATGGAAAATTATTTCCATATGATGAATTTCAATAGAGGGAAGAAAAGCTCAACCTTTCTGTTTTAAGATGACATTATAAAATGCATGCACACTTTTTGTGTGGTGTTAAGTTGCTTGTAGCATATTAATTGCCTACATGTGACTGATCCCTCATTTTGGCACTGCCATGCAGATTGTTTTCACATTTTGAACCTTGTCATTTGCCTGTGTTGTCACACTGCCTGTTTTTATGCACTGTTATTCGCCTAAAATTGATATGGAACAACAACAAAATCATTCCTGAGAAAATATCACTGTATTTTTTGAGCCATAACCGGTAAAATAGCAACTTACTGCTTTCCTTGCTGCTGATACCAACTTGGTGGACAGCAGCAAACCTTACTTCGCTTTCTGTGCAGAACAGATGAGTGTCAGTTTCTTCTTTGCTTCTTGAGTAGCAGTGACAGGGCAGTTCTGGCCCGAATCATTGAAAAGGAACACCAGAAAGTTGATTTTGTTACATGCTCTTATGTCTGTAATACAGCAGTGAAAATACATAGTGGTCAGTGATAGATCACAACTGAGTATACTATGAAATTCTTACAAAAGGTAGGAAAAGCTTTAGGATAATATTTTCCAGAACCTTTTTGCTGACGTTTCAGAATAATGCTGTAGAAGCCTTTAAGCAAGATGGAGTTGAAAAAGAAAAGGGGGTGGGGGAAAGGAAAGTCTTAGAGGAGATAAATTGGATATTCCTGTGTAGTTTTTTTACCTAGTACAAGACCATTACATCATTCAATGGCATTTAAAAAGGAATGGATCTAAATTTGGATGAGAAAGTAATTGTATTTAATTGATTTGTGTAACTGAGTGTCATGGAACATAAGAGGGACAAAAACTTCATGGAATTCAAAAATACTAATTTTTCAAATTGTGAGAAGAGAGCTGTAATAATACAGTTGAACAACTTCTCCGGCTTTGGGAAGTGAATTAATCTCTAGGTGGTTAGAAGACAAACAAACAAAAAAAAACCAACCTGAAACAAAGCCTTAATCTGGATCTGCAAGGTTTATATGTTTATATGAAAACAAAGGAAACTCCTCTTTGGAAGAGTGTGATTTAGCAGAAGAGACTTATTCTTGTCTGGTACAGTCCCATAACAATGTGACTTTGTCTTTTGTACTTCATCCTGGGGGCATGATAGTCATAGAAAATCCTCTAGCAGTAGTTCACTCGGGATTTTTCTCTTACAGAAAACAGAAGTAATTGAAGAAGCTTTTCCTGGGTAAGTGTAATACTGCTTTATTTGTGCAAAGTTTTATGTGTAAATGTATTTTCCTACTTGTTTCATTGGGTACTGCTAATAACTAATATTCTTAATTGCATTAGGATGTTTATGGACACTCCTGAAGATGAGAGAACCAAATTGATCAGCTGCCTGGGAGCTTTTAGACAGTTCTGGAGCAGTCTTTCCCAGGTGAACATTTGATATTTTGCTTACATGTGTGTACTTTATATACTTTTCAAATATAAAGATACCTTTTCTAGTAGACAAACACTGAAGCTGTAAGCTCTGTGTTCAGTCATTCAGAATCTGGTTTCAGACATGGCACAGTAAAGAATATAGGAAGACTTTGCAAGAAAAAAAGGTAGTTTTGAGATTTGTAAGATTGTGTAGTTGTTCAGCAGTGTATGCAGTGCTATAGAGATAAATAGAAGCATAACAGGAAAGAAATAAACAATAAAAGGTAGTTTATTACAGAATTTCTGGTAAAAGTGAATAAGTAGGTAAAAGATAAAAATCAAATAGATGTTGAAGGTCAAAAATCATCTTTTGAAATCTAGATACCTCCAGACACTGCTCCATAATTGAAGGCCTGTTCATAAAATTTCACTGAATTTGATTATAACTGTGAAAAGGAATGAATAATATAGAGCAGTTCTATTTTACTTTAGTCTGTGCTAACTTACATGTGAAAACCGAAGTTGACTATAGAAATTAGTGGTTAAGATGGGAAATGTTTCCTGTACTGGACAACTGACCAACTTCTTCAAAATAAGATCAAGACTTGTAGGAAAAACTATAGATTGGGCAACTGGATCATGTCTACTGATTTATAGTATTGTTCTTGTGTTAGTTTCATTTTTTCATAGTAAAATACAAATGAATTTTATGGTTTGTTTCACTACCTGTAAATACATCCTTTCTCCCCTCAATTGCTTTTTCAGGAGTCTCATGAACAGTGTGTCCAGTGGATTGTAAGATTCATTCATAGTCAACATAGTCCTAAAAGAATTTCTTTTCTTTATGACTGCCTAGCGATGGCAGTAGAAACTGGACTTTTGCCACCCAGGTAAGCCACATTGGAATAATTGATAAGATACATGGAAGATGTTCTATTGGAGGTATTTTTACAATGACATTGTACAGTTACTGCTGATTGTCTGTCATTCATACTTGCATTGTCTTCTTCTGCTAGGATGGTTTGTGAATCTCTGATAAACTCTGATACCCTTGAGTGGGAAAGGACTCAGCTGTGGGCGTTAACATTTAAATTGGTACGGAAGATTATTGGAGGTGTCGACTACAAGGTATCTTCCACTCATTCCTTTCTCTTTGCCAAGACATGTTATTTGCTACCTTTGTTTTTATGATTTTATCTCAGAGACATCCCATTTTTCAAAGTCTGCTTTTCTTACAAAAGAAAGTTGAGCAACCACTTTTAATGCTTTTTGAACTTTACCGTAAGAGGTGGTTTTGTATTTGCAGTGTAACTTTTCATATTCTTTTCTCTGTTATAGTCCCTTTCCTCCTTTTTCAGTTACAAGCTAAATAACCCTAATGCAGTTGCAGAAGTGGTAAACACTGGAAAATAAAACTACCAAACATTAAGGCTGGAGTTCTGCCATCTGCTTTAACCCCTGTTGCTACATAGCAAAAAAGCTCCTGAAAACTGAGTCCTTGGCCTGATACAACTCCAGCAGAAGGAGTAGGAAACCATGCATGTCTTGCAGAGAATCATCTCACAGCATTGTTGATCATGTTAGAGCAGAAAACATAAAATACAACATTGTACTCTGGTCAGGCTGCAACAGGCAACTTAGGTTGGATGTCATTGGGTGCACATCAAAATACCAAGATTTACTTTCTCCTCTGGAGCATCCTAAGACTGAGAAGTTCCATAAGGAATTTAATGTATTTAGTGTTAAATTTTAATGTAATTATTATTAATATTCTCAGTAGCAGTTTGTCTTCTGACACTTAGCAACAAGAACTAATTTGTCTGTCAAATTATTGTCTGACCATATTGATTGTGTAATCTTTCTGCCAAAAATAAAGACCATCTGGGAACATTAATTTCATGTGATTTCTTTCAGGGTGTGCGTGATCTGCTCAAAGTGATCCTGGAGAAAATCCTAACAATTCCAAACACTGTGAGCTCAGCTGTTGTACAGCAGCTTTTAGCAGCAAGAGAGGTAACTATATGGATTTTATACCACTATAGAAGAAGATAGGTCTCATTCTCTTGTTATTAGTGAGTTTCTGATAGTTGGGATAGCTCTGATTGTTGGTGTAGTTCAACAGGAAAGTCTTACCCTTTGTGTTCTAATTCTTCACTGTAATTGCATTTTGTGCAGTAAACAAAGTGCTTTTGTGGGATATTGGAAATAAGTATTAAAATCTCTAATAACAGAGTCAAGCCCAATGCTTGACTTGGCTAAGATGAGATGTGTAGGATATAATAATGATGAATAATTTTTTCTTAGTGAATAAAAATAGTAATTGTTTTCAATACTTTGTGGGCAGACATAGAGGCATAGTCTTACTTAGGCTCAAATAGTCTAACTTATGCTTATACAATTAAGAACATGTTTTAGATTGAAGTATTACTATCAGAATACAACTTAAGAAAACATATTTTAATTTTTGTATCTGTTTTAGTGGGCTGTCTCAGACTAGTAGACAGATTACACATTCATTCACCCTGTCCAGGGTCTTTTACGCTGATGTATTTTTTTATTTATAGGTGGTAGCCTACATCTTGGAAAGAAATGCATGTTTGCTGCCTGCCTACTTTGCAGTTACAGAAATCAGAAAACTCTATCCTGAAGGAAAACTTCCCCACTGGGTAATGATATGACATCAAATAATGTACCCTGGAATTTTGTTGCACACAACACTTATTTTTTAAAACAAAATCTATGTGAAAATTTAAAATCTGCTCAACAGTAAGCTCTGTGTTTAGTCACATAAATGAAGATACAGGCTCGATGTGATTACAGCAGCAGTTGCCTATGTTCTTGCATGAAACTGATGCCATAATTTTGACCTTTGGTCTGATGTTCAAAACTGTTGAAGCACTGAGGTGGTTTTGTTGAATACATTTGGAAATGCAGGTCATGCATACTTACCACTTTGTCCTTTCTTGATGGCTTCAGGATAAGAAAAATCACTTTAAATAGCTGGCCAGCGTTTTCTGTGTTTAAACTCAGTTACACAGAGATATTTGGGGCTCTGGTGGGATGAAAATGGTCATTGTTTCCAAAAAATAATGTGGTATCAATCCAGTTTTTAATTTTGCATTCTGTTAAAATAACTAGTATTGGGAAAAGGATAAAATCCCAACTGCCTTGTATTAATGGGAAAACCGTACTGTCTTTTGAGAGAAGATCTAAAGCAGATTGTACTAACCTGGGTCACTTTTCTCTGTGGAATTGTTATTCAGTGGCAGAGATTTGTTATGAACAGAAATTACCATTTATTTTAAATGATCTGTTTTTAAGTGTTGTGCATTCAAACAACATAGGAGACAGTTCTTATATAGACTCCTACTTGAGTGCAAACTGAGAAGAGTGCTTCCTGTGCCTCCTTTCTAATGCCACATTTTTCCTTTTGTGGTTTTATGTTCCAGATGATTTTTCCAACTTTTTGAAATGTGTAGAAAGGTAGTTATTTTAGGAGATTGCTGTGTATTTTATTAAAATGCATACACATATAAATTTTTAAGTCTTAGATGTTCCTTATCAGTGTCTGGAACTTAAACCCTGATTTTTTTCTCCTCTTCTAACCCAGTTACTCGGTAATTTAGTATCAGATTTTGTGGATACCTTCAGACCTACAGCAAGAATAAATTCTATTTGTGGTAAGAGAATGATTTAATGAATGATTTTAAAATAAATTAATTTATTTTGAACTATTTCGTTTCTTCGAACCTTGTGGGACATATATCATCTAAGCAAAATAATTCAGATCTTATGTTTCACCTAGTACCTCTACCCTTGTCAGTTTGTTTTCAGACTTGGTTCCCGTCTGTCTTTGTTTTGTAGGGGAAAATTAATATTGATGAGATCAAAATAACTTTTTGCTACCAGCTGGTAGTGGAAGTGCACTAACTGTTAAATGGTCATATGGTTTCTAACTGCAAGTGACTAGTAGAGTAGGAAAATTGTAAGTTTTCTGTGCTCAAGGATTTTGAGTTAATACATATCCACTGGTACATTAGTCATGGAGTGTTTTGACCTCAGTTTCCATAGGACCTTTTGTAGCTGCTCAGCCTCCTCTCTGTTGTCGCAGGCTTCTGGGTGAATGTTTCCTAGCTCAGAGGAGCACTGGTTCTACTTTTCTGTAAAAGAAATGCTCATCTTCATTTATTGTTAGAAATCTGATGATCAAAATTTGGCTGTTTTTATGTGATGCCTGCTGCATTTTTCTTCTGAAGTTAAAAATGTCTTCTGTTTGCTTTGAGTAGTTTAATAACAGCGGCATTAGTTTTGAGCAAGGTTTATTGCGATGGAGCTTCTTTAGTGCAGATCTTAAAAATGCCAATTCATCTGTAATGCTCCCAAAGTATTTTGTTTCAGAAGCATCTAGTTATTCTTCTATTGAAAGTGTGGCATAGCTTTTATTTATATGACTCACAAGAGTCACGTACTTTTTTTCCAAGTGTTGTATGTGTATATGACCTGTATAGATATGATTGAAGGGAAGAAATAAATATTTATTTACTTCTTGTTTCATCTGATAATAATATGCCAGTTTGGACATTAGGAGTCATGGAATTTGAACTGAGAGAGGTCAAAGTTGAGGCACCTAAATTTCCATGCTGATATAGAGGTTTGCTTGGGGCTCAGTTCAGATGCTTATGTTTAAGCAACTGAAATAAGGGCTAGTTGTTTAAGCTACAGTGATTAACAAGTGTTAATTTAGCCTACCAAACACACTTCATGTGTGGTCAGCTGGGTCTCACTGGCCTGCACTGACTAAATTGACTGGGTCTTCATTGACTTCAACTGGAATACACACACTTGCATTTGACTTCTTTACTGAACACAATCTTGCCCACAGGATGAATGAAGGGAAATTGAAAGACTAGGTTATACTTAGGTTTTTAAGGCTATTTTCTTTGTGGAAAGAGTCAGTCTGCCAAAATCAAATCTCTATGTCAAGCAATGGTAGGAGAACAGTATTCTGGTAATCTCTAAGGGTACTTTTAGCTTGATATTTGCAAATACTTTTATTTTTGGGGTACCCAATCTGAATAAATGGGGACTTTACTGCTCTAGATATTTTATTAGTTGAAAATGGGTTAGAAAAATAAAATCAGTTTGAAGCAATCCTATGGTAAAAAACTTTAAACAGTGGAAATTTAAGGACAGCATAAAAGTGGCCGAGGCCAGTTTTTGCATCAAAATGATTAGTTAATGGGGCAGTTTTACTCGTTGAGAATTTATGTTTCATTGCATGTAGGTCGCTGTAGTCTCCTTCCTGTGGTAAATAACTCGGGTGCCATGTGTAACTCTTGGAAGCTGGATCCTACAACCCTTCGTTTTCCTTTGAAAGGTCTCTTACCATATGATAAGGTATGCCTTATGAAACATGTATTCATAACTTTCAAATTCAAAACTTCTATGTCATTACAGTGGGGAAAAATTTCAACTGTGAATATCCATTTGTTCCAGTTAGGCAAACTTTGAAGGTGTAGATGTTTTGCATTTCCATGATTTCAAGCTATATGCAGAGGACCTTGCAAGTAGTGTTTGGTATAACTCTTGTCCAGGATGCTGAAGAACATGAGACATAATTTAACGTGCTTTGTGGGTGTGTGCATGTGAGAGAGCAAGTGAGAGCAGAAAATTGATTGGAAAATTGACTAGATGGAAGAGAATGGGAAAGTAATGTCTTCTCATCTGTGCTTTTCATTATACCACAGGAAAGATAATTTTACAATTCAAAGTTTGCATATTTAAACTTAAAACTCTGGGTATGACGCAGTGCTGTACTGAAAGAATTTAAAGGATCAGGACAAAAATCCATGTTGTCCTCCATCCCATTCCCCATATCCTAGATGTCTAAAAAAGGAAATAAATAGAGTGTATCTAATGACTTGTATAGTGCTCACAATCTACAGCCTTTATCATTTTGTGTTTCCTGAGACCAATGTAGTTTCTCTGTATTTAATAAACCTTCATCTCCCAAATGCTTGTTCAGACTCTTCTTGAGTCACTCTAAGCTTTTAGTATCCTCAACATTCCTTTGACAAGGAATGCCACATTTCAGCTTAATGTTGCATGAGGAATCGACTCCTTCTGTTTGCTTTGAACCTAGCTTCTGATAAGGTTTTTATTTAAAGTGACTCAGCTATTGGAAGATGCAGTGAGCAGTTGTTTCATATCTGATTTCTTCACATTAGTGCTGATGTTTATGCATTTTGGTGCATTTCCTCAGTTGTCTTACCTTGTTTCCTTTGATTTCAAGGCTGTTCCAAGAAGTGTACCATCCTTTTATTGGATGAAGAATGTAGTTCTACTTGGCCTCATAAAATCTTCCACTTCTTGAGAGCTATGATTATCTTTTCTTTTGGCTATCAGAGAGCAAGACAATTTCCCAGATAATTCATATCTGCATAAATTAAACATCCATTCTTACATTGTTTCATTCAATTAAGTGTAAACCCAGTACTAAACACAATCTTGAGGCAATATGTGTTTGTATGTGATTGCTTGTTTCTTTTCCAAGGATCTGTTTGAGCCACAGACTGCTTTGTTGAGATATGTGCTGGAACAACCGTATTCAAGGGATATGGTCTGCAATATGCTAGGTCTGAATAAGCAGGTACTGTACTGTGCTGTAACGTGATTTAATTCTGCATAGAATCTGCACTATTCTTTTTCTCTTTTCTTTGCTATAGCTAACTAAGCAAAACAGTTTAGGTACAGAGAGTGATTTTTTTTTATTTTTTTTTTTTAATGAGATCATATTAGGTTAATTGGACACTGTTATTCCTATCATTTGTATATTGCTTTACGAATGTTAAATTGAAAAGTAGAGATTTAAAATATGATTTTTTTTTGCATTGCTTTTTTTTCCTATAAGGCCAGCCTCAAGTACACCTTTGACAGACAGTAGGAGACTGGTTATTGTTCGTTAGTTTTTAAAGCACTGTTGTACTCTGTTTTGTTGGAATATTATAGTACTAGAATAGTTAAAAGCTGGGATTTGTTTTGTTACATTTTTTCTTTTGAAACCTTAGAGTGGGGGGCTTAGTCTGTCTTGGGGATCCTTGAGGCTGGCCTCATAGTCACTGTTTTGTCTTTTCTTTTTTTCTTCCTTTATTTTTGTTCTGTCCTGTCTTGTCCTGCCCATCCTCCAATGCTCTAGACCTTGAACATTGCTCAGGTATGTTCACAACCTTACTGTTGTATTGTGACTAACGATACGCTGGCCGCTTTGTAGCCACTGATTCCAGGTAGAGAATACATGTACAGTCAGGGCTTGAAATTGGCAGGACCATTAGTCAAGGGCAAATCCTCACTACAATTCTCTAGAGATGTGAGAGATGTAGCATAAAGCTCACAGTCAGTGGTCCTTTGATACTAAAATTTTCATTGGAATGGACTGCTACCATTTACCTTACCAGTCATAACTTTTACTTTGCTGGAATTTTCAGATGAGGAGAGATTTTTAGTTCGAAATTTCTTTCCTTAAGCAGGTGGAAAAATCATCCACTGGACTTAATTGTAAAAATAGAAGGCTGTAAATACATAATTTAAAAAAAGAAAGGTTTACTAGTGGAATTTTCTTATCATTAGGAAGCCTCTGTAAAGAACTTCCCAACAGGCAATTATAATATTCTCCAATCTAGGTGAAAGAAGAGTAGTGCAGAATACCACACAAAAAGTAGTTCCTTAAAATTTTGACTACTTGTTTAGATAAATAAGCACCTGAGCAAATCAACCAAGTGGACTTCTGCTTGAAATTTGAAATTATGGGTGTTATATTTACAGTTTATCCCTCATTACTCTAATAATTTCCACACCTATTTAAAAAAAATAGTGTTTAAGATTTATAAAATAGCGTTGCTGTTTGCAATACTATAGTGAAGGTTGTGTCAGTGTTTCCATTTAAGACACTTTTTTCAGGTTTGTAACTTGACTATGAAATTTACATGATCCTGAAACCTTGTGTATATTTCTCAATGTAATGGAATATACCCCAGTGCATTTTCTGAATTGGGACAACATTTTTGAATGCTCAGATTCCTACATCTTGGCAAACTGTACTTTGTGTTGTATATGACAATCTTTTGTATCGGAGACTTAAAGCAGCTGAAATGTTAAACCTTGGAATTGAGCTGCTAGATTTATTGTTTAAATGAGTAATATTTGTGTGTCTTTCTGTGTCTGCCTTGAGTTGATAAACCAAACTATTCTGCTGTCCATCTTGTAACTGGTAAATAATACAAGATCTGGACAAAAATTATGTTGAAGACATTTTATGCTTCTAACTATGAATGGTCTGTCCTTTCATGTAAAAAATCACTTACGTTAAAAATGCTGGATTTTAATTCCTAGTTCACTATGCTCTAAAAGTAATTGAAGAAATAAAATGTATTAAATTATACTTCTTGAAATTTGTTTGCTAGTATAGGAATTCTTACACAAAGTTTCATCCTGGCGTGAATTTTTATGGCCAAGGAACAAACGTGAAGAATGTAGCTTATAAAGGAAATGCTGACAGAACATGAACTATAGCTGTGCTACTAGAGTTACACCACCATAAAGATGTTGAAAATTTGTGAGTTGAAAATATGTGAGTTACAAATACAAATACAGAGGTGGGTGGTACAGTGGTATAGAACAGGAAATGTGTTCCATTTAAACTTTAATGTACTCTGCTTAAAACTGTGGAAAACATTAAAATTTTACTCGTTTTTAGGTACAAATTAGCTTCATGTTATATTTGTTGATGTAGTCACCTGACAGAAATAGTAGCATGCTTTTCAGAAGTTGTGTAACTATATCAATGCTTTCAGTAAAATGGCTCATAATTTTGAATTTTATTATTAGAGAAATAACCTGCAGAAATATATAACCTGTCTTCACTATAACAGAAGACACTTAGAAATGCAAATAGTGCCAAGTTTGTTTCAGAATAAATGCAGAAACACCTCAACACAATGATCATTATTTATTTATGATCATTAATTATTTATGTGAAGTTGCTTGTATGCCCTGTCAACTATTTACACAGATCCAGTTGCAGGATTGGAGCCTTCATTTGAATCTTTTGGCATCACAATCTAGGTATGGTTCAGCCAGACTTGTCCTAGTTCTCAAATATTCTTGAAGATGAAAAATGAAATTTTCTGGTTCAGTCTTAACTAAGCATATCTGTGTTAGAAAACCATTCACTCAAGCCATCTCTGAGTTGTGTAAAAAACATACAAATCCAGCTGTCCTGTTAACCTTGCAGGGAGAAAAATGAAGGTAAAATTTCATATGTTTATAGATGCATGTGTTCCTTTCTGGATTCTAAGTTTTCTTGTGGGATGAGGTTTTCTAATACCTTATCAAGTATATGGCTTTAAGTCCGGATGTAATAATACGGACTTCAGAATGTTTCTTTTGTCGGTGTCTGGGGACTGAGTTTTTGCTACTGTGTACTTCTTTGTGGGACAGTACATACTCTTGTATATCTGTTTGAATTGGTCTATAGGAAGTAGAGATTTAAATTGTATTTTATCCTGTATGTTACCACGGTTTGCAGTTGGACTCTTATCTTAAGGGTCTTTTCCAACCTAAATGACTCAACAATTCTATGTCTATATCCTCCTGCTAGCTGGGGTGTTAATTTCAATTCTTAGTTATTTTTTAAATAGTTTTTGAACTATATAACAATTTGGTGTTCTGGAAAATGATTAACAGTTCAAAGTCAGCAGTCTTTGTGCACTGACATCGTGTTAAGATTTGGTTTAGGGATCTTACAGTTGGTTCTTAAAATGGAACTAAAGTAATGTCTTAAGGACATGAACTCACTTTGGAGGTTTTGGTTTATGTCTTTACCTTCTCCATATGTACAAACTTGCATGAAGAATAAAATGGCATTTTTGCTTGCATAGTTGCAGTTAGGATCTTGTTGCAGTCCTCTAATCAATCAAAAACTGTTATTTTAATTTCTCTGGTTTGGGGAATATTTGAGAGAGGAGGTAACTTTCAGGTGTCTTTTTTCTGTAATGTTGTACAAATGTTTAATTAGCAACTATTGTATTAATGATTTTGCTCTTTAAATAGTGTATTTGGCTGGTCACCTTTTAAAGCAGTAGTGGTGATCTGCATCTTATCTATGCCTTACTCTGTGCAGGTGAATGTGTAGTTGTGTTCTCTGCTAGCTGCAAACCAGGATAATTAGTATGGGGAAGATGTTGTAAGCAGATTCATGAAGTGAAAGGAATGACGTAATGCAATATTTTAAAATTTACCTTGCTTTCACCTTTATTTTTAAAATTAAGGTTGATGCTGGGATCTTACTATCCAATTTTAGTGGTGATAGCATGGCAAAGTACTTAGTTTAAGGGGTGTGATTATCTTTTATATATTTCTGATTGTAAGGGTGTACATTGAGAACACTCAAGTACATGTTCCTTGTTGAAACTTACTGCTTTTTTTAATGAGGGAAACTTGAGAATGGCTGCCAAACTTGGAAGAAATGGTCGAATCAGGTATAATATAAACAATAAGCTTTAAGGTTTTTTGTCCTCCTAGCATACGGTTTTGGAAAATGGAAGTGTGGGTGTAGTTCTGTCATATATAACTACTTTAGGCATTTTGAATTGGACTTTTGGAGACACCGTTTAATCTTGTAGGGATCTTGGCCTCTGTGATTTGGTCTTCTGAGGCCATTTTTTAAGTGTAGATATTTCCTATATGTTGTTTGTTTAAAATCCTGGAAAGCTGTCCTAGCTATCAGCCAGGCTTACTGACTCCTTGAAATATTTTTCTTTTAGGAAACACTTTTAATGCTAGCCATGCCCCCTGCCCCACCCTTTGATACCCACCCTGTCTCAACACCCCAAAAAATGAAGGAATTAAGAATTCAAACCCAAATAAGAACAACAAGCCACCGTCCAATTGAAGCTCTGATCCAGTTAAAGAAATACCACTAGTCCATCAGAGGGCTGGTCTCAAGAAATTTTAGTGTCAAGTTGCAGGGAAACGCTTTTTTCCCCGCTGTATTTCTTCATGGTTTAATAATGTTTTCAATGAAATTATGTATTTTCAAATCTTTAAATGTTATTTTGAGAACAAAATGGAGAATGTGTTTGTACAACCAATAGTAAAAATTTGAGTCATGTTTACTTTAGGGGAAAAGCATAGTGATTTTGGATGCTATATTTTTTCATACATAATCCAGAACAGTGTTTGGAGTTTTTTTGTTGTTCATTTGTTTTACTTAAGCCATGCCAAAACATGAATTCCTACTTATTTGTGAGGGTAATCAGCTCTCACCTATAATTTTATTCATCTCAGTTTATACTGATGTTTTTCTTTCACTTATGAGCAATTAATAAAACAAGAACCCAATCCTGCAAGTTCCCGTGCAGCACAGTATTTTATTTCCAAGAGTTCTGAAACTATAGATACAAAATCTGTGCAAAAATGTATATTCACTGAAAATACAGAGAAAAAATTTGCCAGAAAGTTAAATTAATGAAGATAGATTGTGATGTACTGCTATTTTTCTGATGGAAAATTGTTTTTAAAGCAGTAGGAGTGTGGTTTTCAGAATAAAAACTTGAATTCATTTTTTTAATTTCCTGGCTCCTAAACTTTTTGTAGTCTTAGAATTATTCAGAATAGCAAAAATTCCTACTGGAAATTCTGGCTCTCTTTTTAACAGTAATATTTTTCCTGTTGTATTCTTTGAATAACTTTATTCTAAATTAATATAGCCTAACATGGTTAGGCTTTTGGACATTAACCCAGTGCTTAGCAAACTATTAAATTTCAAGCCCTGTACATAGTAGTTCTGCATGCTGGATTATAAACTAGTCTGTAGTGTTGTCTGTTGCACCCTGCTCTGCTTCATAATTAGTTGCTTTGGGAGGGGGAGAAAAACGAGCCTCAAAAGACCCAAAGTGTTCTGCCCTGATGGTGCCAATACTGCTCTCTGTAAACCTGTCCCGTGGTTGGGCTGTGACAGTGACATTGCGTACTGGGAGAAAGGGTATCATTGGTGCTTCCTGTTCTAGCTAGAGGTTTGTGTTAAGCATGCTTCAAGAAAGCACAGCTGGAATTGTAGCTTTCTGCAGTTTTGAGCTGGCAAAGAGCATGCAACAGGGGATGCTGTTCACTGTATTTGGTCAACTTTTCCAATTCTTGCATTCTATTTTTAATTGAAGAGAATCTCTTTTTTTTTTCATAGCAAAAGACTACCATCAATGAAGGTAGAACAAGCATCTCCTTTCAGCATCTCTCTTTACTTTTATTATATCTTTATATTAGCCTTTTTTTAGGCTGCTTGGCTAGTAAGTCAAAGAATTCATCTAAGGCATCCCTAAAATGTTTTATGAGTATTTGGGTGATCTTTGAAAACTTTTTTATATACACCTTTTTGCCTCTGGAAAGGGATAAGCATTTTCATGATTAGTGTTTGAGCAGCTCAGTTCCTTTTGTTTTGTATCATTAAAGTAATAATTTTTTCTTTAAGGTTGCATTATGTTACAGGCATCAGGCCAAATAAATAAATGAGTAAATGTGACCATTCCTGAGTATAGATTACATCGAAACAAAGTGGTTAGATTATTTCCAAAGTATTTGACTTTCTGAAATAAGTTAAATTATTCATGTTTTTTTCCTTAACAATAGTACATTATATGAGTGTAGCAATCCAAATGCAGGGTGATAATAAAAAAGTTCTTGCACTGAAGAACTTGTAACATGTGACATTATACTAGGTAGTCTTGAATTGAAGATTTATTATCTGAGTTTCAATTACTGGTAGTGGACCTATTTTATATACATCTGTACTAACGGAATGTATCTGAATATGTAATGCATTCCTTACTTGATCATTATTAAAAATCAGCAGAGATGGTGTGCATTTTAAATTATTTCTGGGTTTACATAGCTCAGTGTGAAGACTGTGGCAGTCTAACATCCAAGGAGCTCCTCACTCTGATGTGTAATTTCTGTTCTACTTACAGTATGTACAACATACCACTGATTAATTTTCAAGCCTTTTTGATATTGTCTTGTAACCTGTGGTGCTGTGTCAGTAGGACAGCATCTAGTTATAGGGGTATTAATCAAATGTTAATTCTGATGCTAGTTGTAGGCTGTAGGTGAAGCCAACATGAGAGTGAAAAAGAGAATAGTCATTAAATACCGTCATCATGTATTGGGATGTTTCCTCTGCATTTGATGATGTAATTGATACATCTTCGTTATGGTGATCCCTACTTTTGAAGTGGACTTAATGGAGAAAAGAAAGAATGAAAAAAAAAACAACAAAAAATCCCAAACCAAACAAAAGAACCCCCACCTGTGTGTTTAAAGAATGGGCTTGTTTTTTGTGAATGCAAGATCAGAGAAATAACATCCTGCCTGAATTTGTTATAAAACGGCAAAAGAACCCCCAGATTTTATCTGTGCATTGATGAGCTGTGTTTTGGAACTGAGTAGGGAATTATGGAATATATGATAAAATGTAAAAATCATTATGACCTGTAACATAGTGCAGCTTTAATACACTGGCTTATCCTTAACTTAAGTTCAGACTTCATCTCATGCTTCCCAGCCTTCTGTCAAAATACTGTACTGTAACTGCAACTGTGCAACTTCTGGAGTTAATGGCAAGGCTTTTGGAATACTGTATCTGATCTCTGCCTTACAGCACAAGCAACGTTGCCCTGTGCTGGAGGACCAGCTGGTGGATCTTGTGGTGTATGCCATGGAACGGTCTGAGACTGAAGAGAAGTTTGATGATGGTGGAACCAGTCAGCTTCTGTGGCAGCATCTCTCCAGCCAGCTCATTTTCTTTGTGCTCTTTCAGTTTGCAAGTTTTCCTCATATGGTCCTGTCACTCCATCAAAAGGTAAATTGTTTGTATCGCTCCCACATGGTAGGAGGGATTTAAAAAACAAAACCAGTGTTTTCTTTGAAAAATGTCATTGATCCCTGCAAGAAATAAGAATTAATTAAATTTTTAATTACTGTTCTTTGTAGAAGTAAGTCAAACTCTCAAGTTACGGTGCTGTGAACTAGATGTGGGTTTAGTGTATTTGGTTACAGGATGTTGCATTATATTTGGATACAAAGTGTGCTAATAACTAGAAAAGATAAACTGCCATAATACAGAAGATCCAAGTACTGTGCTGTTGCATCCAGGTTACAGACTTGAACAGAGTGAATGCCCTGTTCTGTTTGTGGACTAAAGAAACACACTATGCAAATGGGTGTAGGAACTTACTGTTTGTCTAAATCAATCTACTCAAAGCAATCAAAGGTAATTTGTCCAATTACAGTGATACTGGCAATCACTGTCCCAAGTTATTATTACTTCCTAGTAATAATTCCATTAAAACGGATACTAGTATTTGCCCTTTTTCTCTGGTGCTCAGTGCCTCTCTGAATTCTAAGGATCGTGATGCCAGTCCTCCTTAAGGGAAAGGAGGGGTTACAGTCAGCCAACAACATCCGGAGCTCTGTGCTGAGACAGCTGTATGCTATTGATGGTAGGGGAGGGTTGTTCCTTCTCCTCACTGTAGGATCAGCTTGTGGCTATTTAGATGCAGTTTCTAACACACACAACACGTTGCTCCACTTCTATTTGTCCACATTTCCACATTACGTAAAAATTTACTATATATGTTGTGTTTTACTTGTGATGGATTGTAGTCCTTTGCTCTGTTTTCCCTAAAATTTGTTTTACCAGCACTGTATTCCTGTAATTACTGTTAATAAACCATTGAAACAATAAACATTATACAACACAATTGCACAAATCTAGTATAAAACTACAGCAAGCAAGATAAGGGTAGAATATTAGTTATTAGAGAATTGCTGTTACAGATAAAGAAGTTAATTAACAAAAAAAAAAAAAACAAACAAAAAACAGGTGAGTACAGATGCAAACCCAAATTGTTCCAGCTCAGGGACTTCGTTTGTAGGAGTTTGTAAAACCTATGTCCTTATGCTAGCAATGGCAATACTGTACTTCACTACAGGGCTACAAGGTGGCAATTTAAGACAAATATTTAAGTGTTGCTAATTTTTCAAAGCAGTGATCCTCAGGAGTTAAATGCATTTTAAATCTTACCATTAGTTGTTGTGGCCCTCACAGAGTCTGTTTGTGTGTTACAACTAATGTGCCTATTTCCCTTCTTTGTGAAAACACGATGTACGGTTCTGCCTCAGTCCTGCTATAAAATTCTTTGCTGGAGTTGTTTTAGCTTGCCCTTCTACTTTTGTAAGAATCTTTGCAGTGATTTTTCTTCTGCATGCAGTATTTGTCTGTTACTGAGTGTTCTTGACAGTTGGCAGGCCGTGGTCTCATTAAGGGGAGAGACCACCTGATGTGGGTGCTACTCCAGTTCATCTCTGGCAGCATCCAGAAGAATGCACTGGCTGACTTCCTCCCAGTTATGAAGCTTTTTGACCTCCTGTATCCTGAGAAAGAAGTAAGTCTGTTATATTAAAAGTTTTATTTTTAATTCAACTCGGGACCTTCATATGTCAATATTACTATCATTCTTGAGTCACTCTTAGAACTGTGTGCTGCATAGTTGGAGGGAGATGTTTCGTAAGTAAATGATTTTTTGAGGATTTCCTACCCATGTAACCACATTGGTTTTTAGGGGCAAGAAAGACTTCTGTTAACTCCTCTCTTCCTTGATTTTGGTTTGGCTAAGGTTTTGAGAAATTTGTTAAAGCACTGAGGAGACTGTAAAGGAATAATGCTTAATTCAATTGTTACATCTGGGCTGTAACAGAATAATACTTTAAATTCATTCTGCAGGGGCAAATCAAATCATATTCATACTTTGTACATTCCTCTAGAATTAAAGTTCCTGAGGAAGGGGCACTTAAAGGAAGTTCTTAAACTTTATTTCTGGCAGCACTGTCAGTGTCAAGTCCTGATTGCTTACTCTTTTTGTAGTGCTTTTTACTTTGGGTGAGTGGATAGGAAAATACAAGTGTGTGATGTATCAACCTCATGTGTAACAATTTTCTCCCAGCTGCATTAGTTTTGACTCACAGAAATTCTTCAGTACAATTTGTGTCAGGAGTTTTCAATTGCTTTTGTCAGCATCAAATATGGGAAGAGCGATAGGACTGTTTACTTCAACTGTAGTGATGGCTGTAAGTTACACTTACTGAAAGTCTTTGTTTGACAAGTGCTTTTTAAGTGCTACATTTTAAGTGCTTGTGAAACTGAATCCTAAGAGGCATTCAATTTCACAAGCACTTAAAATGCTACCTCTCTCTGTTGCTCCTAAGAGGATGTATCTTGCCTGTGCTGTTGATTATGTATTGATGCTGTATCACTTGCACTGTCATGGTGCTTGTGCAGCAGTAACTGTATCAAAGGGAAAGAAGTGTGGATGTTGGCAAAAGGAGAGAACCGGAGTTCCTTTTCCAATGGCACTACTATAGCTAAGTCTGGATACAAAACTTTTTAATTTTAGGTTGTATCTGTACCTTTTCATGAGAAGTGTATTAATGTTTAAGGATTAAATGTGACACTCAACAATTTAGATTTTTCAGAAAATACTGTTGAACCACCAAGTACCTACTATGGAAGCACATAACATAACTGGTTTCTGAATAATGTGTAAGTGTGAGGCTAAGAGGAAAAGTATGTGCTTTGTAACTATATATGGCTGGAAATTGTATAGTCTTAAGCATGAATTTCCTTTTGCCAAGGTTTTAGATAATTCATTTGGTTTGGGTGTTTTTCAAAATAATTACTCAGGTCTACGTCTCTTCCAGGGCTCTTGATTTAAAATTACGTACAATGATGAGGGTAGAATCTGTTCTTTAAAAATGTTCCTTATGGTGTAGCAAGTCAAAAAAAAAAAGAAAAACCTGACCTTGTGAATACTATCTAAGTTGGTTTTTTTCATTAATCTATGTGTTATGTCACATTCATGTGTTCTTTCTTTAGTACATTCCTGTGCCTGATATTAACAAACCTCAGTCAACTCATGCTTTTGCAATGACCTGCATTTGGATTCATCTGAACCGGAAGGCCCATAGTGACAACTCCAAGTTACAGATTCCCATTCCTCATTCTCTTAAACTTCACCATGAGTGAGTGTGGGGCTTTTGTTATGTCTTGATTTATGTTTAGGCATAATGAAACAGGCAGTTCCAAGTCTATGTTCAGAATGTATTGTGTGATGGAATGCTGTATAAAGGTTATCAACAGAGTGACTTCAAAGTCATTCAAAAAGACAGAGCTCAAACTCAAAATATTTCATAAAAAGTGAAATGTTGTTATCCAGCTAGTGGAAACAATATATTTTATCTCAGAAAAAAAATTTTTATTACTGATAGAGAATCTGAAAGTAAATGGACAATTTTGTTTTGTTATGCTGTGGTTTGGAAAGTGTGGATAAGCAGTACACTGGGTTAAGTTTTTGTCTGGAAAGGTGATTTTTAAGTGTATTTTTTTTTCCCTGGGGTGTTTCTCTAATGTAGAAAAATCATAACACAGTGAAATTGTGGCATAAGAAGTAGTTGTTTTCATGTGGTGCAATTAATAACTATTTTTATTTTTTTCTACTATTTTATAATGGATTTTTTGACTGAGATTGTTGTAGCTGTATTCCTGCAATGCATGTGTGTTCTTCTGTCTGGTTAATGTTTAATCATTTTGGCACACAGGTTTTTGCAACAGAGTTTAAGGAATAAAAGCTTGCAGATGAATGACTACAAAATTGCCTTGTTGTGCAACGCTTATTCAACCAATTCAGAATGTTTCACTTTGCCAATGGGTGTGCTAGTGGAGACTATTTATGGAAACGGCAACATGAGGACACCTCTTCCAGGGACTAACTGCATGGCATCAGGGTCTATTACCCCGTTGCCAATGAACCTCTTGGATTCACTCACCGTTCATGCCAAAATGAGGTACAGTATATGCAGTTAGCTTTTTTCTTATTAAGCTGTATATCTGTGTGAAGCTAATTACCATCAGAAAGGCTTTCTGTGGCTGGACATGTCATATATAGAGCTATTCATTTACTTTAAGAATGTATTAAATTTCAAGTTCATGTTTTTGATTGAAAAATGCTTTCTCTTTTTCCTCAGTCTGATTCATAGCATAGCTACCAGGGTAATTAAGCTGGCTCATGCAAAATCTAGTGTGGCCTTGGCTCCTGCTCTTGTGGAAACCTATAGTCGCCTGTTGGTTTATATGGAAATAGAATCCTTGGGCATCAAAGGCTTTATCAGTAAGAAAGAAAACCTTTTTTTCCCCCCCTTCTTTCTGTTAAGTAGTATTTTCTTTTAATGGCAACTGGAGACCATAGTAAAACTGAAAATATAATGATGCAGCATGTATAAAGTATTTTAATATGTAAGAAACTGTAAAAGTTGCCATAGTGCTGCAGCGAATTCCCAATAAGTTGTGCTGATGTCCCCTTATGCCATCACTTGTATGGCCAGAACCATCCTAGTTGTGCTGTGTGTGCAAAAACCTACTTAATGGAAAAGCATAAGCTAAGTTACTTTGAGACACACAGGATACTTAATTGTTCTTGTTAAAATAATTTACATGTCTGCTTTATATGTTCATTCAAAAGATTATTAAGCTTTATACATTTACAGCATCTTCAGGCAGCACTTGCACACATGCTCTTTGGAGGTAACACATTTTTCAAATCAAATGTCTGACTTGCAGGCTAATAAAACTAGTGTACTCTGTAGTTGTATTCCAAGGTGTGATCATTTATAAAACTTACTTTACAAACTTTTTTCACAAGGTCAGCTCCTGCCAACAGTGTTCAAATCCCATGCATGGGGAATTTTGCATACTCTGCTAGAAATGTTCAGCTATCGGATGCATCACATCCAGCCTCATTACAGAGTCCAGCTCCTCAGCCACCTTCATTCCTTGGCTGCTGTGCCACAGACTAATCAGAACCAGCTTCATCTCTGGTGAGTGACATTTGCCATATTTGACCATAATCTCAGACTCCTTCTTGCCAAAAGCTGCATGAGAACTGTTTAAATGGTACTTCCCAGTCTTAGTTCTGTGGCTGACTTGTTTTGGGGTGTCTCAGCAGGGCGTGCTCCAGCAGTACAGGTGGATGTTAGCAGTAGTGCTCTGCAGAGTTGCATGAGGCAGCATCTTCCACACACATGGCAGCAGTGTCACAGTGTGCACCAGAGCTGTCATGTCCAGAAGTGCTCCTTGCACGGGAGATAAAGGGCAATGCCTGCTACTTGCAACCAGTGCTTGGCTTGTCTGCCAGTGAGACTGTGCTTGCTTCCTTCTGTAGAGGATGTTTAATTCCATTACAAGAGTTAAGTTGGTTCCACTTAATTCTTATGTGAAGTTGATTTTCAGTCAGATCAGAGAATTAATCTGGTTCACCCTGCAGCTGAAAAGGAGTTTATGTAAAGCTATTGTGACTGTACATGAACTAAGTGGAGTTCCTCAAGGGTGTGTGTCGCATCAGCCTAAAACAGTGGCTAATCTGAATACAAGAAGGGTGAAAAATCTGGTTAGATAAGGTCTAGAGAGGTTATGCAGGTAATTCCAGGCAAAAACTTTGAGTTTACTTTACTCTTAACAAAGTTGAAGTGTATGACATTCAGTTTCTGTGTAGAGTCTGGGTCTTGTCAAAAAGTTGGGGAAAATAGTGTTCATTCACTCTTAGAGTACAATAATCTTATGGGAGTATATGAGACAGAGTAATTTCATTACTACCAGTTCATCTAGAGAAAGTCTAATTATACAGTAAATTCATGGATTCATAGAATGGTTTAGGTTGGAAGGGACGTTAAAGATCATCTAGTTCCAACTCTATTGCCATTGGCAGGGGCACCTTCCACTGGACCAGGCTTCTCGGTTTCTTAGTCCCAATTCAAATTGCCCAGTTGCTTATCCTTTACCAAGCATAAAGAAAATGAGTTAAGACAAGCTTCTCCTTAAATTCAATGCATTGCTCTCTTTATTGATCCCAATCTTGTTTTGTCATCTTAATCTGTAAAATACGGATGTTAGTCACTTTTAATGAGCACTGCATGCAGCTAGAGTAGAGTAAACTATGGCTTTGGCATTTCAAAGACACCATGTTATAAAAGTCTTTCCAATGACTTCAAACCACCTGGTGTGAAAAGTGTTTCCAGCTAAAACATTGGAAATTAAAGTACTTTTAATCAAAAGTTGTACTTCCTCAACTTCCTCGTTACTTTAATAAGAACAATTTAGTGCTGTCTACTTGAAGTCAGTAGTTAGCATTGAAGCTTTCCATGCATTATTCATGCCTTTTTATTTTGGTTTTGCATATATTTATTTATCTGTGTATTCTTCTTTAGATGAAGATGTGCAAGAAATGACAATAGGGAACTCTAAATTGGAGAGACTTGAGGCTCTTTTTAAGGGTCTCTGCACTTGGAATTTTTGCTAAATCTACTTTTGAGTGCTTTGTTTGAAAATAAGATACTGAAATAGTTGATAACAAATTTATTAAACAGTAGAAAAAGTCAACTTTTTCCAAAGGTTAAGAGTCATTTTTAAAACAAATGTTTCTGTGTTATTTGAAGCAGTAAATGGAGGCACAAATAGGTATTTTTTGAGCTTAGAAGCATCAGCATAAGCATTATTTGCTAACTGGACTGTTTCCTTCTTTCAGTGTTGAGAGTACTGCTCTGAGGCTAATTACAGCTTTGGGCAGCTCGGAAGTCCAACCGCAGTTCACACGGTTCCTCAATGATCCTAAAACAGTTCTTTCAGCAGAATCAGAAGAACTCAACAGGGCTCTGATCTTGACTCTGGCAAGGGCAACACACGTGACAGGTAATGGCAGTACGTCCCAGTAAAAGCTGTAGTCAAACCATTTTTCTAAAGTACTGTTCAAGAGAATGTCGTGGAAGTAACATAGTCATAAAACATATCCCATGAACTTCTGGTTTTGAAAAAAGTGTGATTTTTAGTTTCCAACTACTTGTATTTGGGCAAAAAACTATTATTGAAGCAGTAGTAAAATGAGACGTTCTTTAAAAATTTATACAGAGATACAATGTGACTAGGGTTTAGAGGTTCTTTTAGTGTCTTATTTTGAGTTTCATTATTTTAAATTTTAATTTTTGGATTGATTATTGATACATGCTATTAAAAAAAACCAACACATGAAATAGCCACAGCAACTGCACTGCTCACGTGAAAGCCACCTCCTCTACAGCTTGCATTTAAGAAAAAGTAGTCTCCATTTTGGGTTTCTTTTTTTGGGAAGGGAGAAAAGGAAGCTTTCATTGGGTCTTTCAATGTTTTAACAGTGTGCAGTGACATGGATCTTGTTTTTGTGAACTTTGAGGGGATGTTTTCTCTCCTTTTTTACGGTTCTAGTCAGCAGACTCGCTGGAGAGTTAGAACAACTGATTCACAGAGACTGGTGGAGGTGCTTTGAAAGGAAAAGGACTTCTTTATATTGCTTTCTTTTTATTTTTTTAGCCATTTCTCAACCTTGGATGAAATCAATGCTAGGGTTTGGGGAATGAGCCTTCTCTTTTATTTCTACAGCTTAATTGGGGCAGGTACTTCTAAACAACCTTTTTAAAGCAATATAAAATAGCATCTGGCAATTTCATCATCATTATCTTCCTCAGGATTTTTTTAAAAAGTCTAATCAGTTAATCAGCAGAAGCTTGTTTTAGTGACATTACAGGAAAATAAATATAAAGTGTTAAAATCATGATTGCTTTATTTCTGGCTCAAAACGTATAAATAATTTTCTTATTGTTAATAGCATAAAAAAGGTAATATCCAGTTTCTTCTGTAGAGCAAATAAAGTCAAAGAAAGGGGCTGGGAGAAGTTGGACTGTATTGAACTAGAGAAGCCTTGATGCCTATGATGACAAAAGGAATACCAATAAGAAATGGTTTTGTGTGAAATTCTAATACCATCAATCCATTTTCCAGACTTTTTCACAGGCTCTGATTCAATTCAGGGAACTTGGTGCAAGGACATACTGCAGACTATCATGAGTTTCACTCCCCATAACTGGGCATCACATACACTAAGCTGTTTTCCAGCTCCTCTGCAGGTAATAGTTTAAACCTGAACATCTTACAATTGGAAATACAGTGAATTTACTCTCTTAACAAGATCCTTTGCCTTTTGTGGGTTGGTGAGATTCTTCTTCTGACGAGACTGCATTAATCTCAAGTCTCTAAAGAATGCAGCATGATTATAACATTGCTATTTCTTTAGAAATGTGTTAGCTACATTCTTCTGGAGTATTCTAAGGTCAGATTTGGTCAGCTGATACTTCTGGAGCAAGGTAAATCAGATGGTTTAAAAATTAAAAAATAAATAGTTGGAAAAGCCACTTTTTCTTGTGGCAATTTGTCATGTAGCTTTGTTAGTGACAAAACAGTCACCACAATGTCACGGTGACATAACAACCCTCCCTAGCAGGCTGTGTGGTACAAGGAAGTAGGAACCCATGCAGTGCTAAATCAGGCAAAATTTCCCTGTTCAAATGTTTTACTGTAGGCTCTGAGTCACAGCAAAACCTCCTTTTTTCAGGTGTTCTTCAAGCAGAACAACGTGCCTCAGGAAAGCCGTTTTAACCTGAAGAAGAATGTGGAAGAAGAATACCGGAAGTGGAAGTCGATGACCAGTGAGAATGAAATCATCACACACTTCTCTGCACAAGGTTCATCCCCACTCTTCCTTTGTCTCCTGTGGAAGATGTTGTTAGACACTGATCACATTAATCAGATTGGTTACAGGTGAGCTTAAAAAGTGCTGTTTCAAAGTTATTAAGCAACAAATCTCAGTTCTGAGGACATAGGCCTTGTGCATTAACAACTCATTCTTTTCATTAATTTGGAGCATGCAGAGCATGGAAAAAGAGAGTGGAGCTAGGTAGTAGCCAGCATGCCCTAATACTTGTACAGTGTTTAAGATTGGTTCCACCATGCTGTGGTCCACAACGCATACTTTTCCTGGTGAGAAACAAGGATGTGAGGTGTTTGAATTAAGCAGTTTACTTGTAATAGCAGTGTTTCAGGCAATCTGAAAGAGTAAACAGAAAATATAAAGCATTCATTTACTTAGCCTTTATATATGAAAAAAGGCTAAATATTTCTTTAAAAACCAAATGTTGGATTAAGATGAAAATTCATTACAGAAGTAGTAATCCTCTGGTTTTTTTTTAATTTTTCCTGGCAGAAATAGCATCAGTTCCAGCTGTGAAAAATAGATTTCTTTTCAGTCCTTCCTAGGTCTGTTGAAACAGTATTTATGTTAGCATGTGTTATTCTTGTGTGCAGTGAAGAAATTGTTTATAATGCTGTATTAAAGTGCACAGCATAGGAAAATAAAGTGGAGTTGCAGAAGACTGTCCTCAGAGGTGTGTAACTACAATTACATAAGTAAAGCAAGGGTTCTGGGCAGAATACTACAGATTAAATTGGTGAACTTGAAGCATTTTCTCTTGATTAGTATTTGAACTTATGAATTCTGTTGCTCTAAAGTTGGGGGTTTTTGCTTTGCTTTGGCATTTCCTTCAGTTAATTTAATAAAAGGGATGGAATTCTGTCTTTTATTTAAGACAATTTTTGTGAAAATCCGCTAACTCATATCAAATAGACCAGTTAAAAAGGTATTAAGAACTCTAACAATTTCTTGTTGCTTTTTTTTTTTTTTTTTTTCTTCCGTACTAGAGTGTTAGAAAGAATTGGGGCCAGAGCTCTGGTGGCACATGTCAGGACATTTGCAGATTTCTTGGTGTATGAATTCTCTACATCTGCAGGAGGACAGCAGCTCAATAAATGTATTGAGATTCTCAATGACATGGTGTGGAAATACAATATTGTAACACTGGATAGGCTGATACTCTGTTTGGTAAGTATCACTTCAGAAGATAAGATGACAGTTCATGCAGAGTACTTTGTGAGTTACTTTTGTACTAGCAGTCTTTTAAAGATGCATTGGTCTTAAATAATGACTATTGCTACGACAATAATCAAGTAAAATAATAGATTACTTCTTTAAGCAACATAAAATTCCAACTCTTACAGTTCTCTGAGTCTTCAGGGAAGCATTTCTTGGTTATTTAATGGCAACCATTGAACTGGTATTATTAAATGTTGTATTTAGTGGTTTGGGTTTCTGACCTCAGAGCTGTGCAGTTATTTATGGTCTGCAGAGGGATCTGAACAGGCTGGATCAGTGGGCTGAGGCCGTTGTCTGAAGTTCAGCAAGGCCAAGTGCCAGGTGCTGCACTTGAGTCACAGCAACCCCGTGCAGTGTTCCAGGCTGGGCAGTTCTGGGCCCCTCAATACGAGACAGACATTGAGCATGTCCAGAGAAGGGCAATGGAGCTGGGGAAGGGTCTGGATCACAAGTCCTATGAGGAGCAGCTGAGGGAGCTGGGAGTGTTGAACCTGGGGAAAAGGAGGCTCAGGGGAGACCTTGTCACTCACTACAGCTACCTGAAAGGAGGGTGTAGCCAGGTGGGGGTTGGCCTCTTCTCTCATAAGAAGTGACAGACAATGGGACAAGAGGAAACAGCATCAAGTTGTGCTGGATGGGATATTAGGAAAAATATCTCCACTGAAAGAGTTGGGGCAGGCTGCCCAGGGATGTGGTTGAGTCACCATCCCTTGAGATATTTAAAAGATGTGTAGGTATGGCACTTTGGGACATGGTTTAGTGGCAGTGCTCAGTTAATGGTTGGACTCAGTGATCTTAAAGGTCTTTTCTACCCTAAATGATTCTGTGGTTGTGTGATTGCTGCAGCCTTAAAAGGTAGAAGGGATATGGCACGCTATGATTCACGAGCATATGAAAAATCTTGTACCCATTAGAGTGTGCTTTCTTTACTTGGAAATCAGCCTGTTTCATCATAATAGTAAGACAGAAATGGCATTCTCTTGCTTTTCATGTTATCCTATAAAATAAAGCAGTATGCACCTAGAGAGAACTACATTTGCATTCAGTAATTGTCCTTTATATATAATTTAAAATCTCATCTTAATGTAAAGCTGGTTGTTTGAATTCTAATTTGGTTTTCGGACTGAAGTCAAATCATGTCAGAGTGACCAGAGGTTAAGAGCAATCTTAACTTCATTGTCACTAATTGGTTATTTTCAATAAGACAACTGACAGATAAAAGAGAGCTAGAATTCTTGGAGAAATTGCTGTCACTGGGGAGTTTGTAAGACCTTCTGCCTGTGGAATAAAGAATGGGGTAGGGATTGAACCTGCCTTTTTTTATGTCTTCACTTGAAAAATAGAGTTGAAAGACCATATATTCAGTGTGAATTTGTGTGCAGATGTAGCAAATTTGGCTGCCATGTTTTGGGGCTATAGAGCAGACAGCAGTGTCAACTGTAATTTCATGTATCTGATCTGTTTTGTTTAAGGCTATGCGTAGTCATGAAGGAAATGAAGCTCAAGTCTGTTACTTCATAATCCAATTACTCTTACTGAAGCCTAATGATTTCAGAAACAGAGTGAGTGATTTTGTGAAGGAGAATTCTCCCGAGCACTGGCTGCAGAATGACTGGCATACAAAGCATATGAGCTACCATAAGGTATCACAGCTAATAATGTTCTTTTATTGTAATAATTTCTGTGGAGTTGAGATCAGTCATCATTTACAGGACAGTTTTCTCAATTTTTTGATTACCTAATAAGTTGTAATTTTTGAGAGCAGTAATAGAAAATAATACATCACTGTATGTAATAACTTCAAAATTATAATTCAGTAATATTCAAAGAGAGAAGTAGTTTAAGAATTGGTTGTATGTTCATTCTTGCTCATCTAAATCAAATAATTTTAAAATCTTCTTTTCACTGAAATTCGTTTAGAACAGAGTTTTTGTGCATCAGGCAGAAGGTATTTCTTTCTGGTGTTTTATGACTAAACCAATAGTTAAATCTATGTTTTCTTCCAAATTTTAGAACTTCTTTCATCTTCTATGTGGCAAGAACACGATAGCCTGATATGTTAGGGAAGAGAATTGCTGAGATTTTAGTGCTCCTGTAAATGTATTGGTTTCTGCTGGCTTGAAAAGGATGTGCCAGTGAGCTGTTCTGTCAAAAAATAAACACTGAGATGGAACAGATACAAGCAAACTCTCATGTAGCTCAATACATGCCATCTAGTTTGATCCAGCAGCTGTTTGGTCTGTATTAGCCCTCTGACTTGGCTGTACAGTGTTTTGACAGTGCCTAAAAGTGTAAGGGTAGCAGGGAAGCAAATTAGCCTGAGAAGTGCTCTGACATGGCTGCACAGTCACTAGACCCAAGCTGGCATACAGAAATTTCAGTCACAGGTAAAAGACAAGCTCAGCTTCAGCAGTACCCATCTATTATTTGAGTATACTACAATTCTTTCCCAGGGAATTATTTAATTAATGAGATTTCTAGTGTTCTAATTTAGTATATGATGCAGAAACTTCCACTAGTGCTGATTTCCCTGAGGTTTTCTCTTAAAGTACATGACAAAGGACACTTAAGCACTGGATGCTTTCAGCTTTGATTTGGAATTCTTAATGTTCTCTCACCAGCCTTTTGAGTGGTGGTGAAATTCTGTTTTGGGGGGTTTTTTTGAAGATATTATCTACTATCCTAATAGCTAATTTAATCAGAGTTTAATTTTCTGCAGTAAGCTGTACAGTGAAATTGTCTCCCTGAATTCAAATATGATAAAGAGGGTTCTGAAGTGTCTTTTTAAAGCAATGTAGATGCTGAATGTTTAATCCATTGCTTATAAAGAAAGAGATTCTGATTTTGTTGGATTTCTTTCCCTCCAGAAATACCCTGAAAAGCTGTATTTTGAAGGCTTGGCAGAGCAAGTGAATCCCCCAGTTCAGATCCAGCCCCAGTACTTACCAATTTATTTTGGAAATGTATGCCTGCGCTTTCTGCCAGTGTTTGACATTGTAATTCATAGATTTCTGGAATTGCTTCCAGTGTCCAAATCACTAGAAACTTTATTGGATCATCTGGGAGGTTTATACAAATTCCATGGTAAGCTATCCATGAATACAGACGGATATATTCTTGTCGTGATCATCTGTCCTCTTCATCTCCTTCATTCATAATGTTCCTGTGTTAGCACAGCAGTGTTTTATTCCTGTCCTGTTCTCTAAACCCTGTGTACATTTACACAGAGAAGTGCATTTCCTGTTTAGTGAATTTCAACTTACTAGCAGTAAACTTGCATTAATTCAGGTATCTCTTGTTAATTCATGCTTCCTTCACACCTTTCCCTTCCATTCCCTTCTAGTAGTAAATACTTGGACCTGTGCCCAAACAAACTTTCTTTTACCAAGACTGAAACAATTGAAAAGCAGTCCCTTTCTCTATCCTTACCTGAGATTCAAATAACTTGACCTGATAGTTTAATACTTTTAGAACTGCACTTCTATAACAAATTTTTAAACGTGTCATTGCTAGTAATGGTCAGACAATTTGCAATACTCTTTCTTTACTGTGACTTCATGCCTGGATTCTTCTTACTTAACACCTTCTATATGAAGAGATGATTTAGTCAGTTTATTTACAAATATATTAATATTATCATTAAGGTGTGAACTGTTAGTAATACTGACCTTCTTTGTTCCACTACTTTTGTTCTGCACATGCATTTAAGTATGTACAAGAAAAAGGAAAATCAGTTTTGTAGACTATATTGAAATAGGAACATGAATCAAATCCATATGTGCTGTTTTTAAATGCATACAACTTAGTCTTGTGGAACTCTTGATTTTAGTTTTGTTTGCCACAAATAGTGATGCTAGAAGTTATTTCTGCCTTTTTTTGTTTTCCCTTCTTCCTTGGCAGACCGACCAGTGACCTACCTGTACAACACTCTTCACTATTACGAGGGGCATCTCAGAGAGCGCACAAACCTCAAGAGAAAACTCGTTCATGCCATAATTGGCTCTCTCAAAGATAATCGTCCGCTAGGCTGGTGTCTGAGTGACACTTACCTCAAATGTGCCATGAATCCCCGAGAAGAGAATCCATGGGTTCCTGATGATGCTTACTATTGCAAGCTCATTGGAAGACTAGTAGACAATATCCTTCTAAAAGTTTGCTTAAAGTAAGCTGTGACAATGTCTTACAGCTTCATTTCATCAAAATATGAAGTTCAATTTCTTTATTATTCTAAACAGGGACTGTGCTGCCCTAGTAAATATCTTAAAAGATATGGTGAAAATGAAGTACAGTACAGCTGTATAAATAGTTCCCTGTTTAAGCATCACTTAAAAATATAATTACTGATATTTATGTTTCCTGAATTGAATTCTGAATGTCAAAAAAAATAAGCTTGGTGCAAAGTGTGAGTATTTAAAGAACTTGTTGAAAATGAGATTACTGTTTTCTAATGCCATTTATTAGTATTACTGAGAATAAAATATTGATAGCAGTGTGACATTTAGGATGTGGGAATAGCTGCCAAACTAGAGAACAGGAATCTCCTTGGACTTTGGCTTCTTTCTGGAGCAGCTTTACAAGAGTAGACTAATTTTCTGGATGTTACAAGTTCTTTCATTCCTTTTCCTGAACTTCCCTTTGTTTAATGTGTAACTTGAAAGAACTTTATTGGGTGTCTCCAAAGAAAGGCAAAATTATATAAGCCCCTGCTTCTATGCAAATGTTAACTCTGGACACCTTTTCTGTATGTATTTCAAATAAGTTACTTGTTTGGGAAAGTGGAATATTTTCAGAGACTAAGCGGGTGCTCCTTTTACATAAATTGTCAACCTAGAAGTCTGCTAGAAGATTTTACAGAGAGGCAAATTAATGGTTTCTGAATATGCGAGTAGAAAATTCTTGTTATTTATATTTTCTCATCTTGGACACAGACAGTGAATGAGATGGTTGGTGGTGTTTTTTCCGCCTCTTAATCTGGAAAGTTTATCCTTTGCGTGACCTTGTGCGTGTAGTATATTTATAGCTATGTATTCATGCAGTCCTTCAATGATTGAGTATCAGCATCTTATATTCATACTTCTGTATGTCTTTTTCTTTATGAAATGTGGTTGTTCTACCTGTTTCTGATAACTTTCAATTCAATTTAGTATGTGGTATATGCATTGATTTTTAATCACTGTGCTGCTTATACTTGTCTGTGTTGGGGCAGCTGTTTTTTCCTTAACCATTGCCACCTATGGCAGGCAAATCACCTGGTCCATTTCCAAACTGTGACTGGAGGTTCAATGAGTTTCCTAACCCAGCTGCCCATGCTCTGCATGTTACCTGTGTTGAGCTCATGGCTCTGGCTGTTCCAGGGAAGGAGGTGGGAAATGCTCTGCTGAATGTTGTGCTGAAGAGGTATGTTGGTTTTGTGAAATGGTTTTCTGCAATGTATTATAAATAATTAGAGATTGCTAAGATAGTCTGTGATACTAATTTTCTAATTTTTAAAAACAATTTAAAGTGTATACAGGTATCATTTTATATATAAGTATTTTTGGACAACAAACAAGGTGACAGGGATCAAGCAGAAAAGTCATGTGTTAGATTCCTGTGCTGTAGTGGATTGTGTGAGCTTCAGGAATGGTTGACTTGGCATGATGCCCATAAAAGTTAGAGGGAAGACCTCGCACAGGCAAAAGATCTTATCCATTGGGTTCAGCAAGAAAGCCTGGAGAAAGTCTGGTTTTTTTTGAGTTGTGCTGAGAGGAGGACATTCATCAGTTGATATCACAGCATCTTTGAGTGCAAAGAAAGGTACAGCAATCATTGGCAGGACTCTGAATCTTCCTGATGCTGATGTAGATCAGAGGTGCTTTGAAACAGTGGTGTGCCGAGGCTGTCCTTTTGTCATGATGCATTACATTTGACCCATAGCTCTGCTTCTTGCACAACTGCTGAAGAAAACTGCAGTGAGAGACAGGACTTGGTTTTCTTGTAGCCATTCATTTGACATCACTGAGCAGTGACAAACTGGAATTACTTGGTTAATAAGCTTCATTCAGCTTAGTAATATATTATTGGTAGCTCTGTTTGGGGCATACGGAGGGAAGGAGTCAATAAAGGGACAAATAACCCTTAAAACACTAAAGCTTAAGGATAAAAGTTTGAAGCCTTCAAAGGAAACCTGCTACTAATGCAAAACACACCTGAGTAACGTTTTGCACACAACATCCCAATAGCATTTATACCATCTTTTGGCTCTTCTAAATACCTGTATGTGTTTTTGTACTTCTCTCAACATTCTGGGTGTAAGTACACCTGGTCCATGGATGCACTAGAAGCACAAATTGCAGTTGTGTATTTCACAGCTTTAGTTTTCTTTTTCTTTGTCTCTAGTCAGCCCTTGGTGCCAAGAGAGAACATCACCGCTTGGATGAATGCGATTGGACTGATTATCACAGCCTTACCAGTGAGTCAATATGTTATATTTTAAAATAAAAAAAAATTATTCTTCCATGAAAGGTTTATCATCTTTCTAGAGTACACTGTAAAAAGGTACAGCCAACATCTGTAGATTCTACAGCAGGATAATCAGAAGGCTGTGCACATGTTTGAGAAAAATCTACTCCTCCATCATGGTAAAATTGATCAGGTGTTTTTCTATTATGTTTTGAGGCTAGGATGAAAAAAAGTAAATCACTCCTGTTTAAATATATAGTTAAATGCCATGTGTGTAGTCTTGAGAACTGGAGATATGTAATAGGAAGATCTGTAAAGGTTCTTATGCAAAGTTATTTTTTTATTAATGCTTGCACTTTCATCCTATAGTTCTTAAACCCTCTAAATGAGACATGGCTAAGATTGCAAAAGGAAATGTGAGCAGTGCTGCAGTTCGTGTATCAGTAGAAATTTCCAAATATCAGGGCTCTTGGTACTTGACAAAGACTGCTGGAGTAATTTTGATCTTGCAATACATGTTGCTTTTACGTGTCACAGCTGTTCTTCCCTTGTAACCTCTTGTGACCTTCCCCAATGAAATGCTCCTTCTTCTTGAAGGGAAGCCAACATGGATTTAATCAGTACTACTTTTATAATGCTTCTTATTCTTCTTGTTCCCTCTCCTCGCATCTTCACCTATATTCTTTCTTTTGTACCTTTTTAAATTTCCTGTTTCCATCTTGGATTTTGGTCTGTTTGTGCCTGCATTCGGAAGACCAGAAAATTCTCAGACTTCTTCCACTAATGCTTTTTGCCTTGTCTTTGCTTCTTTTAGAGACTTTTATATTAGGTGGTTAAATAATTAAATTAATGAAATATGTCTTGATAATGCCACACCCACTAACATGGATGCTTTCTGCATTGTGTCTTAAATTTTCATCTTCATCACACATGGTTATAAACTACCATGTCATATATAACAGTTTTATACATACATACATACATATATGTGTGTATATATATAAAAATATACACATTTTAGAAATGCACTAATTTCTCGTAGAAAGAGCTGTGGAAGCATTGTCTTAGGTAATGTGCTTTTTATAAACAATTCTAAATTTTTGGGTGGGTTTTTTTGTTGGGTTTTCTTTCCCCCCAGGAGCCATACTGGATTGTTCTCCATGATTGCATTGTGAATGTCATCAACAGTCCCAGCTTGACATCAGAGACAGAGTGGGTTGGTTACCCGTTCCAGCTGTTTGACTTCACAGCATGTCACCAGTCTTACTCTGAGATGAGTTGTAGCTACACTTTGGCTTTGGCACATGCAGTCTGGCATCATTCCAGCATTGGACAGCTTTCTCTCATTCCTAAGTAGGTGTAATGATACTTGATAATGTAATTTGTCTTTTAATTTCCATACATACTGTAGGTAACAAAGCTCCACCTATAGCACTTATACTAGCAAATGAATATGTACAGGGGAGCTCCAAAACTTGCCAGAGGGATCACTAGGTTTTTTCCAGCTCCCTCTTCCACTGACCTAACTCTTGTTGTCTGTACGCTTTAGGGCTGTCATGTGGTGTGACTGCCTTTAATAAACCTTTTTTAATCTTGATAAGCTTTTATAAGTTTAAATTTTTCTTAAAGCATGGATTGTAGCATGTTCCTAAAGCATCAACTGTAACAGTAAATATTATTCCTAATTCTAGAGCTGCCCTGAAATAATATTTGAAATAGTTCATTTTGCAGAGGCACACTGTTTTTTCTAAAATAACAGCCTAAATATGTGAGAGAGAATGGGATGTTTTGGCTAGAATTTGGTACAGGTGAAAGAAATTGAGAAACCCAAATAACCAAACAGTTGATGTAGTAAATGTCTTGACATACTGCAGGTTCCTCACGGAAGCGTTGATACCCATAGTGAAAACAGAGTTCCAGTTGCTCTATGTTTACCACCTCGTTGGGCCTTTCTTGCAACGGTTCCAGCAGGAGAGGACACGGTGCATGATAGAGGTGAAGTCTGGCCCACGCTTTGCTTTATACTGTATAGATTATTTTACCTTTGCAATTATCTTATGAAACAGAATGGGATAGAAATCTTTAATAAATATTCAGAATTAAATTCTTTACAAATTAAACAGTAAATATAAGGATCTGAATTGCTGAGTTGGTATTCAGCTTACCCCATTAACTGAAATCTTGTTGGATGAAACACCTAGTACATTTTTTTAAGCAAGAAAAGAAATAAAACCCCAGAAATATCAAGCAACAGATGCTTTCTTTGTCTGTCAAACCACTTGCAAAGTGTACATCAGCCTTACTGCCTGGAAGGGAACATGCAAGAGGTGAATTGTGAGGATGGAGGTACATGAAATGTTTCTTACATTCATGTCACTGTGGATGAGGGTAGGGGAGGAAAAAAGAGATGGAGCTGGCCAGTAGGCAGATAGATGAGCTGAACAATGTCAGATAGCAGAGACCCACTAGAAAGAAGAGCTTAACTTGGGAATCATTTAGTGAAGCATAATGGATGGCTTGGACCTGTCCATTTGTCCCTGTAAGAAAGTAGATTGTTGAGAATCACAGCTACTTAAAAAGCAGTACATACGTATTATATTGTTTAACTGTATTTCTAATCTAAAGCATTCTGAAACCTGTTTTCATTTGGGCTGTTCCTTGTGTCTGTGGAAACAGATTGGAGTGGCATTTTATGAAATGCTCCTGAATGCAGATCGGTACAGCTCCCACCTGAACTACATGGATCCCATATGTGATTTCTTGTATCATATGAAATATATGTTTACAGGTGACAGTGTGAAAGACCAAGTAAGTAAAGAGTAGATACTTTAGTAACTTTTCTTCCCATATACTAATTTAATCTTTTTGTGAACTCTTTTTCATACATAGCAGTATAACAAATTGCTTGAGAGTAGATTAGTCTCTATATACAAATTAGGAAGTTGGTGCACTTCTACACATTTAAGTAGACTAGGTGTCGCAGATTGCAAGATTAATTTATGTAGTCCAAAATTTAAGATACAGCTTCAGGGTGCTTTAAATACTATTATTAGAGGTATTGCTAGAAATAAAGCTGTTGGATGTTTCATAACTTCTACTCATTTCAATCTGTTTCTCTAAAGTTTTACCTAATTTCTGATTCATTAGTGTAACTTGACATGTGACAAAAGGAAGATTTCATTCATGTTCAATGAAAAATCATTCACCCAGTTTATCTCTAGCTTATAACAGTATGTGCTTTTTAAAGTGTCTGTGGTGCGACTTTTTTTTTTCAAAGCTTTGGTGCACAACTCTTACAACAGGGAGTGGTTTTTTTAAGATTGGTTATCAGAAGAGGTCCGAAAGTTAGCATTTTTAATAAAATATTAATGTAAATACCTCTATTTACTGTATCTTTTTTCATTTTCTGTTGTGCTAATGGGATGTTTGTGTACAGTAGTGGCATGTAAAAATACTCCTGTTTTTTACTGAATGCATTTTTTTCTTTTCTTAAAACAGGTTGAGAAGATAATTTGTAATTTAAGACCAGCTTTGAAGCTTCGTCTGCGCTTCATAACACACATCAGCAAAATGGAGCCGGCTGCTGTTTCACAGCAGCCTCTCAGCAGCGGGTCCCCAGCACAACAGCCCAACCAAGTGCCTGTCAATGTGGCTTTGCCAGTAACCCAGTGAAATGGAGTGTTGGGCTGACCTTGGTGTGAAGGCTTCCTCCTGTTACTGACCAAGGTGAAGCAGTGTCTGATCTGAAATCTGGAATGCTTTATAAAAGGACAGAGAACCACGTACAGACTTGTGCTTTGATTTCTTTTGCATCATGAAGCTGCCTAGCTCTGTGCATGCCAATTGTCTTAGCTCTTTATGTTAGACACTAGATGAGGGATGTGTTGCCTTTCTCTGAAAGCACTAAGTAAAGATCCTCTGCAAGCAAATACTTGAATTTCTGAAGAGTTTACCTTATTCTGCTCCCTGTCCTGGGTTGAGTCATCTGGATTTTCCCTTTTTTCTGCCTGTGATATGAAAGGACTCGTGGTGTGTGTAAAATGGCCTTTTAAAATTTGGGTTCTGCCTTATTAAAAATTTCTATTTTTTCGTCCAACAGAAGAATTTAAATTCTTTTTGTCTTTTGGGCAGACAGTTTAAGCCCTTATACAGAAACACTCCTAGACAGAGAGGTTGCATCCATTTTATTGAGTTAATTAGGACATCTTTTCAAAGACTAAGAATGAACCTTTGAAAATATTTGTAAATTTTGTGTGTACAGATTTCATTAAACACACCTCAGTGGGTTTGATGTAGCTGTCAGTTACTAGACTGTTGAATTACACCCTGGAGACTGTCTCCAATGAATCTGTTGGAAGTCTGCATATTCACTTCAAGCTGTTTCATATTTGATCTTTCCTGCCTGGGAAATGGTGCATTTTTCATTGTCAATCACATGAATTTTAGTGATCTTACTGTATTTTGGATTTGTATAATATTCTGCTTTAGGGTTTATGTGTACTGGGCTCAGCTGGTTTTGGTAACAGAATTGAAAGGCTCAATGTTTTGTAAATACTTATCTTTTTGGACAAATTTTTAATTAAAAAAACCCTACAGTTTAAAAGTCTGTATTAGTATTGTTAAATTTATTTATTTTCCATACCCATTACCTTAAGAATAAGGATTGACCATAGCAAGGATACTTCCATGTACCAAGTTCTCTGTCAGCTTTGCATTAATGACAATTTTAACATGTTACAAATAGAGTTCACATTAATAAGCTCAGGTCTGATCTATGTCTCTCTAAAAATTTAACAGTTTTATGGCAAGAAGTTGCTGACTTAGTGGGTAGAATTTTTTTCCTGTGTTTTTGCTGTTCTTGTACTTGGATCCTAAATTCTGCCAAGTGTAATTTGAGTAACAGAATTGTGCTCTTTAATGAATTTGTAGTATGACAGAAAGCTACATTTGTTTATTCATGCTGTATCCTGTCAGTTGGTCACAAGTGGTGCTCCCTTGGGCTCAGTGTTGGGGCCAGTCCTGCTGAATGTCTGTATCAGTGATCTGGACAAAGGGCTCGAGGCCACTCAGTCAGGGCACAGATTACACCAAGATAGGTGGGCGTGTTGACCTTCTGGAGGGCAGGAAGGCTCTGCAGGGTGATCTGGACAGGCTGGATCCATGGTCTAAAGCCAACTGTATGATGTTCACAACTGTATGAGGTCACAGCAAACCCTGCAGTACTACAGGCTGGAGGCAGAGTGGCTGGAAAGCTGCTCTGCAGAAAAGGACCTGGGGGTGCTGGTGACAACAGCTGAACATGGGCCATCAGTGTCCAGGTGGCCAAGGAGGCCAGTAGCAACCTGGCCTGGATCAGCAATAGAGTGGCCAGCAGGACTTGGCGGGATACTGGGATACTACTGTGCCAGCAGTACTCAGCACTGGTGAGGCCACACCTCAAGTCCTGTGTTTGGTTCCGGGCCCCTCACTGCAAGACAGACATTGAGGTGCTGGAGCGTGTCCAGAGAAGGGAAAAGGAGCTGGTGAAGGGTCTGGACTCTTAAAAAGAGCAACTGAGGGAGCTGGGGTTGTTAACTTGGACAAGAGTAGGCTCAGGGGAGACCTCATCACTCTCTACAACTGCCTGAATGAAGGTCGTAGTGTGGTGGGAGTCGGTCTCTCCTCCCAAGTAGCAAGTGACAGGACAAGAGGAAATGGCCTCAAGTTGTGCCAGAAGAGGTTTAGATTTGATATTAGGAAAAATTCCTTCACTGGAGGGTTGTTCATGCATTGAAATACATTGCTCAAGTGCAATCACCATCACTGGAAGTGTTGAATAAGCGCATGGATGTGGCACTGGGAGATGTGGTTTAGTGGTGAACACAGAGGTGCTTAGTCAAAGTTTGGACTTGATGATCTTAAAGGTCTTTTCATCCCTTAATTTATGAGTCTGTGTTTGTTTTTAAACATCTTGTATTCCATTCCAGAGTCAAGTCACTCTAGTGCCATTGGGCTTGGTTTTGATAACAAGGCAAACAATAGTTGGTCAAATAGTTGGTCTCCAAAAATCCAGGGAACTGTTCTGTACAGGCCTTCCCATAGGCTTTCTGGGCAGACCCAAGAAGCAAAATTCTGGTTGTGGGTTTGCAGACTTTTGTTGGCAGTGAGACTTCTCTTCCTAAGCACTTTTTGGAGCACATAAATAGAAAAGCCTGTAGAAAGAATGTGTTTCGTGGCTATTCTGCATGCACGTTCTGACTGAGCATCTTTCAGAATTATCTTCTTTCATATTGGAATAGTTTTGGTGCTTTGTGTGGCACCTGGAGTATCCCTTTTAATATTTTAACTAGCACCTGTTTTCAGTCCCAGGGATTTCAGAGGAAGTACTGAGGAGTTGGATAACTGTCTTCAGCAGCAAATCCTGAGAGCTGTTGGAAGCCTTTAAAGCTCCCTCTTTCTGCCCTGTGTCTTTGCCACACATGCAGTTATGTTAAGCTGACTGTGAAACCCTGGTCTGGCACTGTGGGGGTGGGATTTGCCTCAGCTGGACTGCCACTGGCAAATCATTGAAAACCCTGAGTTTCATCAATACTAGACTAGATCTGAACTTCTGTCCCAGAGCTTAAAGACTGTGCATTCCACTAATGGTGCTATGAATTGGAACCCTTGCTTACCTAGTAAGATTAGGGATTTACATGTTCTATATGTTGCAAAATGCAAAGGAAGACCATCTGTTCCTCCCAGCATGCACACTCTTCCACTGCAAAACTCAGCAAGTTTCTAAAGGTGTTAACCCTCACTAGCTGGAATAAGGTATCTCTCCTGCAGTAACCTACATTTGCATTTTCAGCAGCCAGTAGTGGTCTAAAAATCAATTGTTATTGGTGCTTGCTTTGAGTCAAACATCTTGCCCTTTAAAATCCACCTAACCAAATTCACTTTCCAGAGTGCTAGCACAGCAAGACAAAATTCTAGTGTAATTTCAGACATATGTTTTTTATTGATTATAGCTATCATATGGCTAGGTTTTAAAATTCAAGATATGTCACTCAAAATTTGTCAGTCTGCTGGAACTCGAAGTGGTTGAGAGTGGTGAGGAGTAACATAACTCAGGTTTGGGGGTTGACTTTGGGTTTTGTTTTGTATTGCAATTTGTAGGTAGCCCCTTTGGAAGAGACACAGTAGTACCAGGCTGCCTCTATCTCATCTGACTCTCAGAGAGAGTGGGAAAAAAACTTAAAAGTCTGTTACAATGTGACTAGCTGAGTCAACAGATTGCTAAACCTAAAAAGAAAAAAAAATTCATTAGGAAAAATTTGAATTCCCTTTTTAGCCACCAGAGGGAGATTTCTTCAAAAAATTTAATCTGGGCTTCAGCTGTTTCTGAGTGTAATGCAACATTCTGAACACTCAAATCTTCCTTGGATCTACCAACATTTTTATCCAAGATTTGACAACTTAGAGGCCATATTACACTCTTGTCCTTGCTTTTTGAAATATGTTTTGTTTATCTTCCTCAAGAGCTTGCTGGAGGACTCCATAGAGCTATGGGATTTGCAAAATCTTCTAAACAAATACAAAGATTTTTAGTTTTTCAGAATTGTCTCAGATTTTTTTTTTAAAGCAAATCACTTGATTCATACAACAGCTACTGGAGTTGATGACAGATTTTGTACTTGATTACTTAAAAAAAAAAAGCAGTAGATAAGAACTGTGTATTTGAGTTTGATTTTTAGCATGAAGGCTTTTTAGGACATAAATGGATACCTGTGGCTTGGCAGGCTGTACCTGAAATCATGCAGCCTCTTCTGAAGGTGAACCATGAACTCTTAAAAGGTGGGGAATATTTTTGGCTTTCCCTGTGCCTTTGTTCCTTCAGCAAATACAAGCACAGTAGGGATTCTTTTTCTGGTTCAGGATCCAGAAACCCAACATGGAGAGGTTCCCATCAAACTCCTGTATTTATTCACGTGTGCACCCGCTGTTAGCCATGATCAGAGAGATACCACTGTGTTTCTCCATCCATTCTTACAATCATTTCAATTAAAAGAAAGGTCTTTGTTCGAGGGGGTGGGGGGGTGGTCTTTTTTTTCTTGGTTTTTCTTTTTTTTTTTTTCCTTTTTCTTTCCCTCCCCCATGTATGTATTTTGTATAAACTCTTGTGAGCTGTGTTGCTGTTCAGGTCTGGTCCTGCACCTCATTAATGTTTCACACAGAGACCACTCTATGACTTGGTGGTGTGCATCTGATGTCAGATTCAATAGGACTGAGTTGTTTCAAAGGTAAGTGGGCACCTTCTAATATTTTTCTCCTGAAATGTGAGGGAACCCTGTGTCTTGATGAGAGGAACGTGGTCAGTTTCTGTCAGCCATCAAAGGCAGAGGATCTGTGGTTCTGTCCCAACCCCTTTTTCAGCCCTGAGCAGGCCCAGGCTTCTTTACAGTTTAATTTTTAATTAAAAAGCTGAAAAGTCCCTGCACCACATCAGAGCTACATGGGAAATTCTTAAGCAACCCAGATACCTTTGAAGCAAAAAGGTTCAAAGCACTGCATGAAGGAGGGAGACTGAGGGAGGCCATGCAGGCAAAGGAAAAAATGCCAACATTATGAAATAGTTCCTAGGTATATAATATATATTGTGTGTGAGGCTCTGATCATACTGTTGTTCTAAAAATAAATTGAAAGTTTGATGTTCCATATTTAAGGTGGGACTCCATTATTGATTTAGCTCGGCTCAGCCTGTATGAAATCAGCCTGCACATCCAGAAGAGCCATTCTAACAGTTCCTGTCTCTCAGGTGCAATTTCTTCATCAAATGTATGAAACAAGTTTCATATGCTTCATATTTTTATGAGCCTGTTGATGGGTTATAATATCTAGTGATTTCTAGGGCATGTTAAATACTGCAAAACAAGCAAGGAGAGGACATGTGGGTGTCAGTGAGTTATGTCTCACATCATTATAAACAGATGACTGGTGGCTACAAACAGTGGAAAATGAGCAGACAGAAAGAAGCCTGACAGTCCTCTGTAACATTTGTACTGAGGTACAGCTCTTTCTGTGGCCTGTTCCACGCTGATTTGAAGACTGTGTCTGGCATGACATCAACAGCAGGTATACTTAAAATTAGTGAAGTTCTACTGAAAGTTGTATAAAATACAATTAGCATGTTCTGTGTGAAATGACAGCATAGCATTATCTGTATGATTTGAGAGGAGTTGAGAAATTCAGTGTCAATTCCCACTGCAGCTATAACTCAAGGCATGCAATTATTTAGTAAATATGTCAAAGTCAAGAGCATAAAACAAGGTCCTGAATGAGCCAGTCCTGAGTGAGCCAGTCCCTACACTGGAGAACTTTCAACCTCTAAATGACAGTGTGCAGAAAGAGAAAAATCACATGGTTGAGAAAGAAAAAATTTGTTGGGTTTTCTTATTAGAACAAAAATTTTCCTGTGAGTGCTGCAAAAGCAGGATCTAGGTGTGATATTTTTGAATGAATGTATGGAGGTGTTTGGCAAATGAAGAAAGGCCTTAAGAGGTGAGGATGAGATGAACATGGGAATGGAAAACTGTTAATGTTCTCTGAAGTGTTGTGAGATTGAATTCTCTAAGAAAATCCTCCTTCCTTCCTTGATGCTGTTTCTGCTAAGATGTAGTTTAGCAGAAAGGAGTCTGGCTATAGCTTATCACATCAGTATCTTTTCTGCTGTATGTTCATATTATCAAGCCCCAGCTGAACCAGCCTTTAAGGGCCCTTACAGGAGTAATTCCCCCTTTTTTTTTTTTCCTGTATTTCTTTAAAAGGTTAGATAAATGACTAGAGGAGTGTAGACTGACTCCATGCATGATAGTAGAGCAGATTGTCATCTGCCTTCAGCAGGCACTGAGCCTCTTAAACAGCAGCAGTGCTGTAACTATGGGTAGAAAGGGGAAAGTCAGAGAGTGTATCCTCTCTACTGCTGCAGAATTAGCATTGTTCTGTGAGTGAAACCATGCTAAACTACATGATAAAAAGAGTTCAGCAGCAGCAGCATTTTCTTCTACTTCTCCCTTCCCACCTATTCTATACGTTAGTGCCCCAGTGACTCCTCTCCTCCTCAATTGCAGAACTACCCTGTGAAAATAAAAATTACTTTTCTCTTTTGGGAGTGAATCCTGTCTGGGATCTGGTGTGGGAGAGACTGGATGAGCACCAGGGCTTGGGGGAAGATCATCATCATGAGCATCTCCCAGCCTCCATGCTGCAGGAGGCACAACTTGTGGTGAAGGTGTGCTGGTGGACTACATCCTGAGTGTGGACCAGGAATGTTTGGGCTACTTAGTAGCTTTAGAAGGGATGGAGGAAGCCCTGGGAGGTTGGAAAGGAAGGAGTGAGTGCAGTGCTGATCTAACTAAACCACAGCACAGACTGGTGCTGGTGGAATTGCAAAGGACCAAGCCCACGCTGGTAACGGGTCCCTTGGCCTGCATGTGCCCACGCTTTGGAAGTGCAGGTCACATGTCACCTCCTCTTCTTTGATGGCTTTGTGCCTGTTTTCCTTATGAGAGTTTGCCTGGTGAATCAGACTTTTCCAGAGAAATTCTAAGAGACACTGAAAACAGAATCTTTATAGTCTGTTTCCTACCTATGCTCTCAGATTGAAACTTGTGATGCCTTGGAAGTATCATGACATTCCCGAGTACAGGACAAGATGGATTTCACCTCTCCTGGCTGTTGGCCTATGCCCTGCTTGTCCCTCAGCAGGACCTGGCTGTAGGTGCAGGGAAGAGGGTGGTGAGGGCCCACACATTGCAGGTCAAGCCTATTTTTGACTATGCACTGCAAAGCCTTTCTGAGCCTTCCACCTCTAGAATTAAAGGAGTAACTGAGGGAAGCCTGAACAGCACCCAGATGTTTGGAGTCCTGTGAGCCTCAAATTTAACATGTCAGAAGCACTGTATGTGCTGTACCTAGCTGAAGAAGCAGACTCAAATAAGATTATTTTATTATGTTATGGCACACAACTGCCTATCTCCACTCTTCAAGTGGAGAATTTTAAACTCTCTTTATTCACTAGGATGAGTAAAACTCCCACACTACAGATGGGAGAGAACAGCCACCATAGTAATTTCATTTTAAAGTCCCCTTTTTTCTTAATAAAAAGCCATCTTCTAATACTTAGATTCAGTTTTACATATTTTAGTAGCTGGTTTTGACCTCTGTGAGGTTTGAGTTTTGGAGAAGCAAGCCAAAAGAGAGGAGAGAGATGAGACACTGCAGAGTGATCCAATTGTCCTGAACACCGGGCAAAATTAACTTCTCATTTTCCCCAATCAACCTCTGTGTTAAGTTCAAAGCAAAGACAATCCTGAAAGCTCAAAAAAAGTCAATCCTGAAAGCAATATTTATGAAAACTCCTTCTCCTCCCACTATAAAAAAACATGGCTAAGAGTTTTCCATATTTTCCATGAAGCTCTGGGGTTTTTGTTTGTGCAAAAGGAATGAACAGCCTTGAAGAAAGGTCACAGTCAGTGATAAATTCATCATTTGCAGCCTCACATGCTCTGAGCAGAAGTGTTTCTAGATTGGTCTGACAAAAACCGGAGACGCTGCTTGCCTGTCCCTTGGAAAAAGGAGCTCCAATTACTCCGGCTCACTGCCTCAACTTGACACTCATTATGACACCTGCAACAGAGGTGAAGTTGCTGTAAGGAGGAGTTTGCTTTTCTTTCCATCCACAGGAAAAACAAAAGCACAAACCCAGCAGCAGCCGTTACTGCTTTCTTGTCCTTGAGTTTTCTTGCAAGGCAACAATTGTTCTACTGTTTTCTTAGACTGCCTTTTTGCAGTTTGTCATATGACTGAAATGCCACTTGAGCAGATTTTAAGAAATATGTGTTTCCATGACATGCAATGCTGGGCAGCATCTCTTGAGTATCTTTGAAGGAAGCAAGCATTCACAGAATATGATTCACGTTGCTATTTATAATTTAGGTCAAATTTTTTTTCTCTCTTTTACTTTTTCCTTTTTTCCCCACAACAGCTTCATTTTACAGTAGACTTAGGCATTTGCTTTAATAAGATGGATAACCCTTGACAGAAAACAACTCTGTCACCTCTGCACTCTGGCAACTATTTCAGATTCCCTTTGAGATTTCCTTGGGGTTTTTCCTATCTTTTTCTTTTTTCTTTTTTTCACTCAGCATTTTCTGTAGTAAGAGACTCACAAAATCAAGGCCAGAGGACTTTCATGATTCCCCACAGGATTGCTACATATCAGAGAAAAATTCCAGTGCTTCAGTGTTTGCAAGAAGCCCTGCCCCAGATGTGGGGCACAACCGGGCAAGCACACCCAGACAGAGCAGTGACATGCGACACCTTTCCAGACTCCCCTGCATTTAGATCCTGCACCCCTGAGCTGTCTCCTCTCTCACCCAGTGAGCAACTGGAGCAACTCAAGATCAGCCCATGAAGTGTGGCCCTATCATGCAGGAGCCACTGCACTGCAGTTTCTTGGTTTTCCGCAGCCTCCGTGCTGGCATTATTCCATTTCTTTCACTTTTCCATGCTCCCACTCTCACTGCTGTCATCACAGCTTTCCTCTGCGGAACCTCAGTGGCCACCAACCACAGCTTCCACTGGATTCAGCCTCCCCCACTTATGAGTTGCTCACCCCTGTGAGTATGGGAAGCAGCCAAGAGCTGAGCATGTGTACTGTGAATAGTAGAAACCATTTGAAGATGTGGGACTTCCCATCTTTTAAAGAGGGCAAAAGAAATTATAACAATCAAGAAAATAATAGACACACTGACTATAATTTCTTGTTATTATTTTCAGAGAAAATATAAAAATCCCTTGAGAATTCTGGAAAAATGCAATGACCCATATTTGCCATGCAACTTTAATAGAAATTATTTCATTAGTTGGTTTTCTTCCTCTCTCACTCACTGTAACATGTGAGTAGGATCAGGATATTTGCCACCTGCAAAAGAATGTCACTACTGAATTTTATTTTCCATAGCTTTCTGAGAGATGTGCTACCACATGAGCTGTGGCAGAGGTCCAACTTCCTAGCCTGCAAAGAGTTTTATTGAGCGTGTTGATGCCACTCTCGCCTCTCTCAGAGGAAGTTTGGGCCACCTCTTTCTTCTCTTCAAAATGAGCACTCTCCCTAAAATGAAAATAACAGAGTGCTATAATTATACTCTCTTTTTCTCTCAGTGTGTGGGATTAACACTGGAGAAGATGTTGGCTTGAGCACATTTTCAGCCAGTGTGCAAGTGGGAGCTGCAGCAGTGCAAGCTGTGAAACAGATTTGTATATGAACTTTCCTGGTCTGGGCCTTACATTGGAAACTGTATGCAGGGTATTCAAGTTGTCCTGCACGGGAGGCTTTTCTAGTGCTGTATCCCAAAATACTGGTACAGCCCTTAGGATAGACCTTGCTCTAGACATCTTCCCAATGTTTGGGCTCATGCAAGAAAGTCTTGAAGTGAAGAGATTGATCAGATGTCTGTTCCTTTAGGTCCTCTGTCAAGTTTTGGTGACACTCAGAAAAACCTTGTCATCACCTCTCTGGGATTGGATCTGGGATTTGCCATTCTCAGACTGGCACACACAGCCAAGCCACCAGGTTTGCCAGTTGGGGTTGCTCAGCAGCTACCTGCCATTGAGTGAGGTAGGTTATGTGGCATAAATTATTGATTTAAAGCTTTCCAATTGTGCATTACATCAGCCTTAAACATTTAACTTATGTTTCTATATACCTGATTTTTTCAGATTAAGGTATTGGAACATAGAGTATTCAGATAACTCAAGGAAAATGCAGGATGGATTGTTGTATGAATTAAAAACAGAGATGGTCCCCTAGAGCACATCAATTCTTCTGAAGTAGCATCCTGTGTCAACTCTGCCAGAGAAAAGAAAACCCTTTGAAGTGGATGGGGGACCATAAAAATCCAATTTCTATAATCTGTCAGCAAACTATTTTTTCTGCTCCAGTAGATTACACACTAACAAAGCTTGTTTTAGCAAATATTTCAGCTTGCTCAATAAATTATAAAAGGCATCTTACAAGTGGCACATTTTATTCGCAGTGACATAAATCCTAAACAGATTTTTCAGTAGTGTTACGAATTATATAAAGTGATTTATAGGTGTCCTTGGCATCAGTTGCCTATCTTTTTCCCTGAAATTAGACAAATTAAAAGACAGAAAAGTAGGACAGCATTAAAAAAGCGTTAGGATGAAACATTACAGAGTGGGAGTATTTGAGAAATTAAAGTATAAAATGCTGACAAATAACCAAAGCTCATGGCTGAGGTAAGGGAATGAGCTGCAGGTTTGTTCTCCTTCTCTGACACAGTACTTCCAAATGATTTTAGACAAAGCTCTGGAATTCACTGTTAAAACTTGGCAAATATTGCTTCCCTACTTCCTGGTTGGGTCATGGAGGCTGCAAAGTATTCATGTACATAGCAGTAATTACAGCCATGTGATAGCCATAGGGAAATAACAAGAAAAATCATGAAATAACTGCTAAGGGCATCCTTCCCCTTGAACCTGGTACTGTCCTCTTTGGCTTCTGCAGAGGTTCTCAAACTTGTGCTCCTGTGCTGTCACCACTGTCAGCTGCTGCCCTGGTTTCTACCTCTTACAGGAGATTTTCAGTTGTCTCTAGTATCTGAAATCATGGCTTAAGTGCCCCACACTGAATCTACCACAGTTCAGGTAGGTCAAAATCTAAAATGACCATCAAGATGGAGGTGGATTTTGTTTTCCCTTGAGGAAGAAGGGTAGAAAAAGACATTTCAGATAGACACAGAAGAGTTCAAAGGACAAGATCATATTTCTTCTACAGATTTTTTACACACCCCTTGTTCATCTAAGTGAGTGACATTTCCTGCTTAAATCACTGTCCACAATCCTTTTTATTACCCCCAGGACATGTCCCATCCTCTCCAGTCTCAGGCCATGACAAGGAATCTCACTCAGCAAGCGGAGACATGTGATGGCTCCTTCATTCTTGAGCTTTTCATCCTGCAGTCAGGTCACAGAGAGTAGACAAAAAAATTAATGACTGTATGTAATGGGAAGACTGTTGACAATCTCTCTACATCCAAACAATTAAATTCATTCCTGTAATAACTTAGTCAAGCCCCTCCATTTGAAACTGTCAGAAAGAATTTGTCCAGAACAAATCTAAGAGCTTGTTTATAGCAGAGCTTGGGCCTCTCAACCAGGCTGGTGTGTTAGAGTGGTGCAACTATAGCTCATGTAGCGGTTGAAATATGATGTCCCTTGTTAAGCTCTTCCACCTTGCAGTGAGGTTGCTGTCCTTGTCCTTCCACTGTCCTTGTCCTTCCATGTGCTGTGCTAAGATACTTTCAAGCTTCTTTAACCTTCTTGTTTACAAAGTGGTAAAGCAACAGCACACCTATAAATGAGGAAAAATTGTACTCTCATAATTTGCTTGGCTCTGTATTGAGCTGTTTTTCCTGTGAACAGAACCTCTGTGGTACTACCAGGAGCCCAGTGAATAGGATGAACAAGCAGGCAGATATGAACTGGGAGCATGGACAGACTGTGACTCAACACCACTCTAGTCCCTCCTGGTGTCAGGCGTGGGGACAGTGTGATGGCCCTGGCTGCTGCCAAACAAGTCATGACTGGACAACATGGATACCTACTATTCTGCCAACCCAATAACATGGATTTTTAAATGGATAATAATAGTCCTTCTTGTTTTCTCATCATGCATGATGGTGAAGAAGCAATTCAGGGCAGGATCTCTCCACCTGAGCCTAAGAGGTAGCAGGGTTCATGCTTTAGGTTGCACTGTGCCTATTTCTCAAACCAGAGTTTTTTCTGGGTAAGTATTTCCCAGCTGAGCCCTGGAAAAAGAAAAGGCAAATCTAACGCTTAGTTATCCCCTCAAGTGAAAGGTGGGATGAAGACACCTTTCCCCTTTCCCTTCCCTTTCTCCTTTTCCTTCCCTTTTCCCCTTACACAGCTAAAGCTCATGTTTTTCCCACATGCAAATATGCAAGACTACAGTGACTTGAAGAGCATCACTTCTGATCACATGAAGATCTGAGACTTGATTTCCCCAGAGTTTGCCATCTCACTGTTACCAGTTCTTTTGAAACAGGTATCGATGGGAATTTGTTGTCAGAAGCTCTGGTGCAAAGAAACTTTCTAATCTATCAGCTCTTCTCCTCCTCCTCCTTTCCTCCTCTCCCTTTCATAACAAAGATATTTCCATTACTTTTCTGAACATTCAGGAGACGAGTTCATTTGCAGAGTACTGTAGAGCCTTGCCAAAGTTACAGCTTCCAAAACAGCAGCTGCTCATATCAACAGGTAGTGGAGGGAAAAAAGTTTTGGGTGGTGTCATACAAACTTTGTCTGGAGGTTCAGGAGTGTGGAAGGAAGACAGATAATAAGCTTCAGAAGTCCCAGTAGTCACACAGAAATATTATACTCAGCTTTGCTATTCCCCCAGTTTACAACTGAGATATTAAACTATTCTTCAACTGCAACTGATGCTCATACTAAATGATCATTCTACATTTGCCAAATTCCCTACATATTTAGTATGTTTGCCCATTGTGTCTCATCATGTACAAGGTCTAAAGCTCCCTGAGACAGAAATTCTCCTTCTTATTGCATCTGTTCTCAGTAACTTGTAAAGCAGAGCTTTAATTTCCCTCAGCAGGACTTTTAGGCACAGCTATGCTGCAGCATTAGGTGCTGGAAAATCCCAGACCTTCAAAGATGTAGAAATATGCAGATTATGACATTTCCCTTTCCTTGAGATGTCTGCACAGCACCTCTCAAAAGCTTTCCTTGTCTTGCTGAGAATGCTATGAAATAGTTCTCTGCTTTTCATGTTTTGGCTAAGATCCTTGAAACCAAGTCAATAAATTGTAATTTAAAAGGATCTTTTATAGCTTCCTGAAGAGGGGCGACTACATCCAGGTATTTATGCTAGCATAGCAACCTTCATCATAATGATAATGCTGCACTTCAACAAGAAATCCTGATTTCCAGCAGAATTGGATTCTGCCTCACTAAGAAAATTTTAGAAGAATGAAACTGGGTACATGCTCCATTTCAGAAAGCACGCTCTTTCAAGGTGTTATATCCTTGTCATATAAACTCCCATAAAATTGTAGATGTCAATTTATTCATGTTTTCATTTTCTGTATTTCAAAGATCACTCATCCAGTCTTGGGTGTTTGCCTTTACACCAAGTAGTGCTGTGGACATAAAAAATCTTGATATGATAATGCTTCAAAACCATGTGGAATTGATTTTAGAGAAGTAGAAATGTTGCAAGTATGCAGTAATATACAGACCTGTAATTTTGTGCATTACAGTAAATGAAATTTTTTTTAAAAAAACTCACAGAAGTTGCAAATGAAAACCTGGAGTCTACTCAAGCAGCCCAGTTCTCACCATTTTCATCCAGAAAGGCAGAAAGTCAGACACATGTGTTGAACAGCAGGCAAATTGTGACACAAATGCAAATCCCACATTAAGGTAAGGAAGTATATGACATGCAAGATTTTATACTCATCAGTTGCTTTTCTTGGGTTTATTTTAGCAATAAAGATTAGAGATGTTCCTTCATTATTTCTCAGCTAGGGAAAGACTATTACATTTTTTCCAACTCCTGAAACACTGTGATAACACAGTGGGAGATTCATGAGTGCTTTGATTAGGACATAACATCACAAGGAAATGAAAAGGAAAGCAGAAGGTGGTTCTTTTTAAGTGTGGTTTAAAACAAAACAGAAATATGTACTGCTGTGTTTTCTTGCTCTGCAGAGCGTTTCCCTGTGGTGGTTGGGGGTTAGGAGAGCGAGGTGAGTAGAGCAAACCTAGCAGAGCACTGGAGGTGCTCTGGGATAGTCCGTTGTTCACCTGAACACTGTCTGGTCTGCCTAAAGTATTTCTCAGGCTGAATGGGCTGTTAGCAGGCAGAACCTTGTCTATGAGTGGCACGGGCAGAGGGGCAGGCAATGCCCACGAGTCTCCCCAGGCTAAGACAAGCTTGGTGAGATGGTTCCAGAAGAACTGGGATGAGAGGCCAAAAAAAGAGCCAAGTTTGGTGCTGGTGGCTCACACTGCTGCTCCCCCTGTGATCTGCCACCCTTCAGGCTGGTCAGAGACCACAGGACACATTGACTTATCCTGCCCAGTGGTGAGGCCACAGTGCCAGGCTCAGCATAGTGAAACTGTGTGGCCTTAACCCAGCACATCTTACATCTTCCTTATATGAACCAGGAGCATTTACCTTTTGCTCTGACAAATGCAATATGGCTTCACCAGGAGCTTTTCTGCTACACTGCCACTGCACATTTCCCATTTCTGTAGACACTGCACTTCCCTTGTCAATAGATATGCTGTGAAAGGCACATTATGGAAAAGCTTTTGGAGGGCAAAGGAAATTTCTGGACTGTGTGGCAACATAGCAGGTCACAAGCCAGTGCCAGAATCACAAAAGTCATCTCTGAAAGGTTTTTTTTCTCTATTAACAGATGGACCAAATTCAGAGTTTTTAATGTAGGTTTCTATCAGACTGGGGAAAAACATCATGACCTTACTAGAACTGAAATCCTGTTGAAATATTTTATACTTGCCTTTAAATAATTCAATAATTGCATATTTAATATGCATTATTTTATAATTCAATGCATGTCAAGAATTTAATAAATATATAAAAACATAATCTACAGTTTAAGAATTTGCTGTTGAAAGTGGTGTTACTGTGGTTCTGTATGGTAATGATTAATGAATCTTTGTTTAATTCCTTTAAATCTATTTGTACATCACACATACAATTTTATACAGCCCTCAGTGCTATAGCATACCAGTACCTCAGAATACTCACATATATATATGTATATGCATATATACATATATATATGTCTGTTCTGCTTGTACTCTCTCCACCCACAACATAGATCTGTAAAATTCCTCAACATAAAAAAAAGGGGGGATACGGAAACAAAATATTGGTATGAAAATGTCAAAGTGTTTCATGTTAATGCTGTTGGATTACAATGATTTGATGTTTCATTCAAAAGAATAGTTTCTGATATAGAAAGGAAGCAAAATTAAAAAAACAAAATTGAAAGGAGTTTAATTGTGCATAACATATTTTATTTTATTTCAATGAATCGTTGACTTGTTTAGATTGTTTTCATTTGAGAGGGAAATTCTTGTTTTGGTGTAGTTAAAGCTGTTTGTTTCCAAGAGCTGGGGAGGACAGTAGTCTCTGCAGTTCACATGTGGACCTAAACCACTGCATTTTTACACCTGACCCGCTCTCTCTCCGTGTCCTTTCTGAAAATCTCTAAAAATCCTGGTTTGAGTCTCCTGGCCCTCTGGATCTCAGTACCTCCCCGTGGCCCCTCCCTCGGCTTTGACTCTGCCACACTTCCCCATGAGTCTTTCCTCTCACCAGCCCTTAACTAATGGACCATTAAAAACGCGTCAAGTGTCCTTGGACTAATCAATGGTTACTATCTATGCAGTTCGAGAGCACACTGAAGAGTTTATTTGAACACGTTTGTTTGCACAAAGCTCATTCTTTACCAATGGTTTCTGTGCATTTTCCCCTCAACAGGATCAGCCCCTCCTAAACCTGCCTGACGAGGTCATTTTACCCTACAACCTTCTCTATGATGAAACATTTTTTTCAGTAGGGGTCTTTGCTTGGCCTTTGACATGGAGAAGTAGAACAACAGCAGCACTGCTGCCAATTCAGCTTTTAAAAAATATAAATAAAAACTACCTTATTTTTATTCTTAAATAATTTTGATCACAAACAAAACAAATCATGTAGCAAGCAGCTACCTAGTGAGTTAATTAGCTGTGAACTTTCTAGTTTGAACTCATCAGCAGTCATATCACCAGAAGCCCAAGTCAGGCAGAAACCTCTTATGTTATTGTTCTACTACTCACAGCTTGTGCCTTAAGTGAGAGAGGGAGAGAGAGAGAGAAAGAGAGAGAGAGAGAGAAGTCACCTGACTGACCGACTGATTGCACCACAGACTGATATTGAAGGAAAGCTATGAGGCTTTCATGGCTGCTTGGGAGATGACAACAAATGCTCCGATGGTGTCATTCCAGTTTGAGCTGGAACATGCAATCATTTCACGCACAGCTACAGAGGGGCAGAATTCAACATATTTGTTTATAAGGTCCAGCAAAGGCAAGTGGTGTTGAAAGCGTGAGTGTGGAAACATAATACATGCTAGGGAGATAAACCTTTTGTGGCCCAAATGCTCCCATAGATACTGCATCTGAATAAAGAAAAAGGAATCCACGACAAATGTGTCCCACACAATCCTCATAATAGCTCTTCTTTCTAAATAGATACTTTCAACTGTTCTAAAGGGATCCAATAATGTATAAGATTTGCTTTGTTCCAAGGAGCATATAAGTCTTTTTAAAGAAGTTCAAAAGGCTCTGCTTGTTCAAAAGGATGCTCAGTCAACAATCCCCTTGGTTGCTTTATTTTTTTTATTTTGCTAGTTTCAATAAGAACAAGGGCTAGTTGTGAAAAGTATTTTCTGTGGAAGTTCAGGCAGAACTGAGTAATATAATAGTGTTTTCTTACAAACAATAACTACAAATATATTAGTTTACTCAGTACCCTTGAGATTGGTGAGGTCAGGTGTAAATTCCCTTCTTTCCTGAAGAACTTTAGTTCTCTGGTGCCTTTTGTTCCTGGGAATCTTTCCACTGGTTCTGGTAGGATATAATGATTGGAGTCAGATATTAGGAAAAAGTTTTTTACAGAAAGAGTGATAAAATATTGGAATGGTCTACCTGGGGATGTGGTGGAGTCACCATCCCTGGACATGTTTAAAAAGAGATTGGACGTGGCGCTCAGTGACATGGTTTAGTTTAGTTGAGGTGTTGGGGCATGGGTTGGACTCAATGATCTTGAAGGTCTTTTCCAACCTGGTGATTCTGTGATTCCGTGAGTTAAAATAATTCTCAAAAGTTTCTATACCCTCCAGTCCAGTGTCCTTACTCATGGGCAGGCAGTCTGTCTTGCTGCCTCAGCTGGGTGTCAGAGAAGGGAATTTCAATGGGAGAAGACACGTGAGAAGTCCAGCACAAAGTGTCCAGAGTGCATCAGAAGAGGGTAAAATTAAAAATAAAATCTGAAATAAGCAACCAGTAATGAGCAGTACTCAGTACTCAGAATGACAAATTCATGGGGGCAAAGTAAAAAGAGACTGAAATTAATCCAACCTAGTGTAAGACACAAGATTGACTTTTCAAGCTATAAATACTTTTCTTATTTTAGGGTTCAATTTTAAATGACTAAGAAAACATAAGAAAAGGAAAGCACCACCAGTCAGCATTTATACATGGTGTGCTTTTGAGTACACTGGAAACATACTTGTCTGAAATTCTTTGCATGTCTTTCTTGAAAAGAGAAAAAGCTCTTTTTGTGTATTGTGAGTGTATGTATATATGGGTGTGTTTCTGAAACTGTGATTATATCCTCTATCCAGAGGAACAGCAGCTTGGAGTCCTTCCTCCTGGGCATTTCTGAGGTCTAGGGTTGCAAAGACAGTGATTCCTGCCCTGAACCTCCCAACCTTCCCTCTTCCTTCCCCTCCAGCTAATCCTTTCCCTCGAAGGGCAGAGCACAGAGCTCGGGGAACACCAGAGCAGTGTTATGACTAGCACTTAAATTCGTGTTCTCCCTGATGCGGGGTGTCTCTGTACTTTCAGAATTGAATGTGAGTCCTGCTATCAATGATTTCTTGCCAAACTGCCTATAGAAGTAGTAACAAGAAAACCAAACGGTAAAATTTAGTACACTCCTCAATGATTCATGGTTTTGCTTCATATTCTCTGTCTGCCTTAACAGTGAGACAAGGGGTCAGTACTGCCAATTGCCCTCACCATATTCTGCAAGTGTTACCCAAGCCTTTAATCTGAAACCAGTACTCTTTTCATCTTTACAAAAGATAAATTGTTGTGAAAATAGGTACCTAAACTATAATAAAAAACTGAGTGTCAAGTTCTCTATCCCTAGTTCCAGCTGTCAAAGTTTGACAATACCGGTACGTAAATGTATAATTATTCAAAAGTTTCTACTGTTGCCCATTTCCTTGCATGCTTTATATAATCTTTAGACAAATTATTTAACTGAATTTTTTTTTATTTCCATTTTATAGAGGGGTTGACTGTTTTCTATTTCTGTAACTGTTTCCCTCTACAGATGAGAAGAAAATGCAGAGGAATTTATTCTTTACAGAGAATAAATATTAATAGTTCGTGATGAGTTTGGTATGATGGTTGCAACAGAAAAGTATCTGGCAAAAGCTACCTTACAACACACCTTTTGTTGTGGATATTTTCACCGCTTAACATTCACAGTGTGAATTATACTCAATGGGAGACAGGGAGGTTGGTCTCGTTTTGACACCGGCAGTGACTGCTAACGCACTGATTAACTAAAAGCAATGGCATCGTTGCTGAGTGAGTCATTTAGCATCGTCAGTGAAAAGCATTAATGAGGAGGGAAAAAACACCCAATTGCTTGGGAAAAAAGCACAAAGCACATGATGGAGTATTTTAATTTGTTCAAAAATAGTTTCTGCTCCTCTGCTGGTATAATTAAGGCTTTATTAATTTAGAATGGGAACGGATGAGAACATGAAGCTTTGTGTGCCTGCATCAGCTCAGGCGCAGCTCACAAGCCTGAAGAGAGACCACCAGGAAGCACAAGCTTTCAGGGGCAAAGGTTTCTTCATGGTACAGGCTGTGGGAGAAATGAATACCAGCCCCTTCTGAACTGATGTCTACTTCCGTATCAGATTTTTGCAGCATATCCGTATGGACAATGGACAGACCTCAGAAGTGTGACTGTTAAATCATGTTCAGTATAATTTATTTTCTGCAGGCTTCCAACAAGAATCTACAAGTAACATGCAAAACAGGCAAATCCTACGCCTCTGAATGTAAGTGAGAATGGGTATTGGAGTATAACCAGGAGTTCATCCATAATATACTAACATTCCAACACCAATTTTAGTATATCCATGTGGAAATTACCTCCAGAAATTCCTCAGACAAAAAGTCATTGAAAATTACAATAAACTCATGTATTGGAATTATTGAGGTCTCTATCAGGCTCCAAGGCTAGATCTTGAAAATTCAGATTTGGGAATCAATTTTTTTTTTTTAAACTTCAAAAAGTCTAGATCAACATTCCAAGATTATCTCCAGGAGCACTGTGCAGAATTTCAGAAATTGAAATTTTTCTGATTGACTCCACTGAACATATTCAAAGAAAATAAAGCATGACATTGTCTAGATCATCCACTTGTATGTGTGAACTCTGAAAGTGACTTGCATGCTCAAGATATGAAGGAATCATAGAATCATAGAATGGTGTGAGTGGAACATGATCTTGAAGATCACCTAGTTTAAACTCCCCTGCCATGGGCAGGGGCACTTTCCACTAGACCAGATCACTCAGAAAGAGATCATAAAATTTCGTGACCAAAGAATTAAGGTTTATCCCTGACAGGTTCTGTCTGTCTTGAAAATTTGTAAGATTCAGACAAATCACAGAATAATTTAGGTGGGAAGGGATTTCCTAAGGTCCCATCTACTCTGACCTTCTGCTTGAGGTCTAGTCAGATCACCTTTTCTAAGGGTTGTGTCCAGTCAGGTCATCCAAGGATGGAGGTTCTCCATGCTCCCTGGGCCCTGTTCTAGTACTGGACCACCCTCATGCCAAAAAAGGTAGTACTGATATCTAACAGGAATTTCTCATGTCTTCTGTCTTCTCAGATCCTCTGATCAGGCAGTGACAGACAGGCAGAACACCCTCCTTGAGCCTTATCTTCTTCCTAGGTTCTTAAAGAAATACAGTGCACTTGACTCCTACAGATCTGCACTGCTTCCTAATATCAGGCAGAGTTCCTTGCTGTGGGTAGTCAGACTGTGACATTACTCATTTCTACCCACTTTTCTCCTCTGTTTGTACCAGGTACTCTGTCTCTCTCAAAAATGCTATTTTAAGGGAATCATGATTTTAATCTAGTTGCTGGCATACCTCCCTCTACCCACAGGAAAGCACGGCAGCCACTGGGACAGGCACAGGAAAGCTGTGCCTGCCATTCTCACCCCGTATCCACCTGTGTGATGGTGTTCCACTCCTGTGCACATGGGGTTAACCTCTGCAAAAAGGATCCTGTGAACAGAAGTGGGATTTGAGTCCAACACTTTATGTCCAGATTTAAGAAGCCAAAAATCTCTGTATATTGACTACCATACTATGTGAATCCAGACGTGTTGAAATCTCAGCACTGAGATACTACAATATTATTTGAGGATACACCACAAAATAAAAATGAGACAAAAATAGGAACAACAACAGTGTAGATGGAGGCTTGCATCTGTGGAACCCACTCTTTATTTTGCATTCTCTTTACTAAGCAACTGCTGGAAATAAAAGGTTGGCTAGCCCAGCTATTTCCTCACTAACCTTTAACAGAAATACATTTTTTTACTCTCTATTATAGAATCATAGAATCTAAGGCTGGAAAAGACCTGCAGGATCAACAAGTCCAACCTTTGACCTAAGTTTAATACTTTAATACTGATTTCAAGGAAATTTGCAAGTGAGTCTTCACAGAGGTGTTCTTAGGGCCAGTGTAGGCTTGGTTTTCAAAGGTGGTAGGGTAACATGGCAAATAGGATTCATGCAGACTCCTCAGGTGAGGCATTTGAGCAGCATTGCTGATGCCAGAATGACAGACAATCCAAGCATCTCTTCTATGCTTCAGGTCTGGGCCCACACAGCTAAACTGGATGTCTGCTCCTTGTGAATAAGGCAGCAACTGGGAAACCTCCAGGCTTCACTACATAGGATAAGTTTGCCTTAGGATCTTGTTCTCAGCATTGGTGTTGCAGTTACATGACAAGTAGCTAAACTTTGTGTAGAAGATTGGACTAGGTGGCCTTCACTCTAAATTTTACTGTGATTCTGTGAATCGCCAGATTAAATGTTAATACTTTTCCCTTCCCTCTGACGTTTTCCCTAATTTGGTATTGCAAAGGATTCAAGGATGTTGAAGGAATGTTTTAAGTCTAACCTTTCCTGAAGTTCTTGAGACTTTCACATCTGATCCAACATTCCGGTTTACAAGGCCCTCATGGAGTCTTTTGGAAAGCAGCAGTATCATACTTTTCTTTTAAGAACAGCTCTGTATAAGAATCCAGGTGAAAATTGGGACATACAGTATTCCTGGACAACAGGCCATTGTAATTTTCAGTCATGTTTCTCTCTAGGCCGTTAAAGTCCTGATTAAACTCACTGGGCTAATTAAATATCTAAGACCTAGTCCAAGATAACACAGCAAGGAAGATGTAAAATAGCTAACGAGTAATATTTGCAATACCTCTTTCCATGCAAAATGGTGTAGTTCAAACCAGAAGGCTTGAGGAGCTCTCTGGTAAACTGCAGAGTATCTCATGGCTGTTATCCACAACTACATTGAAGATGTGGGTCTAACATGATGCAAACAACAAAGAGAATAATCTTAGTCTTCCTATCTCAGGTGAGACTTCTAATAAGTGATTAAGGCAGAAAATAGGACAGCAACTGTGCAATTGCTCTTGTCCACCAGATGTGACAGAATGATTATACAACCCCCAGCATGTCTCAGAGCAGGAGCAAGGAGGGAAGGGATGTCCCTGAGAAGGGGGATTTGTGGGGCTTTGATTATCCCAGCAGGAACCCAAGGAGCTTGTAAGAGCCAAAACCCAGGAATGGGAGACACTTGGAAGGTTGCAGTGATCAAGGTTTTGAAGATCATACACATTTTGGAGACAAGTAGATAGCTAAATTCATCTATGAAATCAGCCTTCTTGTTTGGAATTGACCCTGTTTATTATATAAATCAATAGATAAATAAACAGAATACTTTTCTTAAGTTATACTGCATAGTACATAGGGCTTCAGGAAAGGAAATAATCTATTTCACAGTCTCTAAATCTTGAATAATTTTAGTTAAATAATATTTAAAATCCATTAATCATTGAACTGCATGCTTGTCTTTTAAACTGATGGTTATTTTCCAAAATTTAGTACTTTTTAATATTTTTGATACCAAACCCCTCAATCTCAAATATTAAAAGCAATGATTTTAGAGAGTGAAAGAACAAGAAACTTCATCACTTCTCTGCCTGAACAGGAAAGTAGTTCATATAGATAAACTTTTTTTTGCAAAAGTGTTGCAGACTTCTGGTTACCAGGGACCCTGGAAACCCTGTGCATTTGCATTTTAGTTTAGCAAATAGAAGCCTTGCTGTTCCCTTTGTTTAGAAAGGTTTAGATCAGCATTAGCAAGCTGATAAAATACTTTGCACTAAATGTTTAGAAGAGTCTATGATAGGTCACATTGCTATGTTGTCATGGTGATAAGAAGTGCAGATGTCAAGTGGAAACTGGAAAGTGGTGGTATACACGATGGTTTGATTATTAAACCACATGATTAAAGCAGCTTTCAGAGGGCTCAGATGTTCTTTCTTCCAACAGATTACTCAAACTTCAGTAGCTGGAGGCCCAATCCAGAGACCACCACACCCAGCAGCCCTCAGGCTTTTGGTTTCAGTGGACTGTGGATATGGCCATTAGTAAGGTATTGATGTGAAACAACTGCATTAGTGTCCTTTTCGCACAGAGACAAATCCCTCCTACACACTGAGGTCCTGCAGCTGTTTCAAGTACCTGCAAATGCAATAAGGTTTATTTTTAGATGGTTATGTTTGATAAATGGTAAATGGGGTGTTATTCTTGGTAAAGCTTCTAAAAGTATTTCAGAATTAAATTAGAATTAAAATTATAATTTGCTTAACCCAAGTGTGGAGGAAAAATATAAGTTCACATACAAATTGCCAACATATAGTATCAAGTACAGTGAGTGGCAATTTAAAAAGCAGCGTTGACTCTCAGGAAGGTGAGGGATACCTGCTGCAGGGGAGTAGTGGCAGTGATCAGGGTCCTTAACAAGGATGACTATACTGAAGCCATTTTTCTCTTTCTGTTCTGCCTTTGTTCACATTTTTAGTACCTTCTTGATATTTCCTTTCTGCTCACACCACGGAGGGATGCTCTCACACATGAGCTTGGTACAAGTTTTTGGTTTGGAACGGGTCAGGAAAACACGAGCATGTGACATAGGAGGAGAAGCTGAGGGAGATGGGCTTGTTCTGCCAAGAGAAGAGATGGCTTTAGAGGGAGCTAATTGTGTCCTTCAACCAACCACCTTATGGGTAGTGTTGGGAACCTCACAGCCATACTCCTTTTAGAAGTGCACACTGAAAGGACAGGAGACAACAAAATGCAACAAGAAAAATTATGACTGAACATAGGGAGAAAGAAGTTTCACAGCAAGACTGCTCAGGCCCTGGGACAGGTGCCAGTGAGGCTGTGCATTCTTGGAGGTATGGAAACTCAGATGGATGCAACCTGAGATGTCTGCTCTAGCTTTAAAGATAGCCTTTCTCTGAGTGGAAATTAGGAACAAATTACTTCCAAATTAAGTTAGTATATGATTCTGTGTTTTTCTGATTTAAATTAAAGTTACAAATCAGTGTTGTGATAAGAGAACCCAGGCTTCTTCTATGCAATGCAATTGCCCATCAAACATCCTGATTTGCTCTTCTCTTTAGATTTAGTGACATTTTAAGGCATTTTTATGTTGACTAGTCAAAAACTCTAAGACCACACTTCACAGAAATGTCAGTACATTTACCTTTAAGTATTTCAACCAGTTCTCTTCTTTATGTCTGTGAAACAGTTGTTGCTCAGCCAGAGACCCCCAAAATCTGCAACATAGATATTTCTGCTATAGATAAGGCCAGGGACTTCTGTGGGGGGCCACTAGCTTATAGATAAATTCATTTGCACAGCTCAAAACCAGCAGTGAGGAAATGGTGGAAAAGACACTCCTCATTCCCATCCCTTTCCCTCCTCCTCAGCTGTTGTCTACTTTTCCCAAGGGGATCAATCCTGCCAAAAGGCCGAAATCTGGGGACAGATCCAAGAACAGCAGCAGGTACATCTACACAGCACACAACTATGATGATTCTTCAAGAGAGAGCGCCAGTCTTCCCCACCCTGCAGCCTATATTCCCTGCCCAGACAAATCATGTTTTCATCCCTTGGCATCAGCTGAAACATCTATCCCTGTTTCTGACTGCAGCCACCATGAGCCTTCTCACATTCTCCAGCACTTTTCTGACTCTTGGATTGTAATTTTTTAGGTACAAAAAAAAATTGCTGGTATCATCTGCTTCAAATACAGTTAGGATTTTGAGCTATTCTCAGTGTAGCAAGGATACCACTCACAGACATCTTACAGGCAAGGAGAGGGACATATGGAGTCACCCTAGCATGAGCTGCACTTTTGAGCTCCAATCTACTGAGAGTTCATGGGGGATTTTTTTGTCCTGCCCAAGAGAAGAGTCCCCAGATGTGACACAAGTAAAACTGCATAGCTGGTTGTGTGAACAGTGATCTCATCATCAGATCTGAGGTATTGATGGACAATCAGTGTAGTGGTAAGAGAGGGAGGAGTCAAGACCAGAGGGATTTAGTTGGAGTACAAGTTAATGTCTAAGTGTTTAATAAATGTTATTATTCTACAGTCCTCAAGGTTTTCCAGAGTTTTCAGGTCCAGTGCTCTTTGAATGGCTGAGAATGCATCCAATTAGATGACAGCTCAAAATAGTATATTCTGGAGGCAGATATTTTCTTCCCCCAACAACAAAACTGTTTTATGTGGGCTGCATTTTCCTTCTGCAGCACACAGCATGGAGATCTGAGCTTCTTTTCCAGAGCTGTGTTTCCAAAAAATGTAATGATCGCTGAGAATGGAGGAGAAGAAGCATGTATTTCTCAGCAGAAATCTTGGAGGTGAAGAGTGGGGTCGAAAAGCTCTTACAACAGACTCTATGAGCCAAAGGAATATGTTCTGCATTAGTCTGTGCAGCTGTGAAAAAAATGAGTGGCCCAAGCCTTCCCAGAAGCCCACAGAGATACCTGCAGGGACAGTCCAGATCTAGCCAGGCTGATGCTTGGACAAAAAAACAGTGACTGAAAATAATCTGATTGGGCAGGTGCATCAAAGGGAACTGAAAAGGACTTTAGAGGTCAGAGTCAATAAGTGGAAATCTCATACATTAATTCAAGTATGTTGACCTCTGCCACATTATTTCCAGATAAGTAGAAATCTGACTCATTTTCAAGATACAAAATTCATTTAATAGAACAGAAAGGGGAGTTTTCAAAAAGCAACTTGACTCTAAGTACTCTGAGGACATAATTTAAAACATAGTTAGCTGACAATCTGAATGAACTTCTCTGTATATACAATGACATTTTGCTTCATTCAAATGTTACCTTTTGTAACCAGGATTTGTGCCTAGCCCTTTCAGATGGCGTTTGTTCAAAAGCCTGAAATGAAACAATGATCACAGGGATTTCAGTTTAAATCATTTCACAGTGTAGGGAATAGTAGTAAAGCTGTAATTATTCATTGGGTGATGATCAGCTTCTGAAATGAAGGGAAACCTCCAACTGAGAGTACAGACACTGCAGTGGAATTAGCAATGATGCATTGTGACCTCCATTTTCTGTAATTGTCACAGCTGCTATGACAATTAGGATCATTATTCCATCAGGAGGTAATGTTCCCAATATAGAAGGAAAGGGGGAATGTTAGTCTAATCATTTGGTGGTGACTTGTTCAGAGGTCACAAATTCTGTTGCAGCTTTGATGCTTCTGCTGCTGGGTGAAAATTGCTATTCAATCACTCGTCTGTTAATGGTTTGTATGAAAGAGTTGCTGTTCAAAATCTGTTCTACAATGGATTTTTGGATCCATATTTTAGGATTCAACAACTTAGAGGGATTGGCAGAAAGGAAACTGAAGACCTGCTAAGGGCCATACTCTGGAAGGTGCAAAAGACTTTCACTGATGTCAATGGAAATTTAAAGGAGTAAATCCCTAAACTTTGTTAAGGCTTTTGTTCTTAAAAAAACAGCTTGAGTTTTACACTCAATGAAACACAGCACTTTAGAGCAAGTATTCTACACGGAATAGTAGCATCCAGCTCACCCATAATAATGTGTTTCATGAACAACAAAAGATAGATCTCAATACCGCACTAGAAAAAAAGATTAATGTCAGGTTTCTGGGTAGCTGAACTACCAACTTCAGTTGTACACAATCTCATTTTGAAATGCATCTCTCTATATGTTTTTTTCAATTTTAAACTGGCCATGTCACAAGGGGAGGGTGCTAAAGCAAGGTATCTGTTGTACCTATCAATTACCATCCTCTTAGTGGTAATACAGGGTAACAGACCATTTCACTAGGTGTTTTCTGACCTAGTATATACTTCTGCCCACATAGATTAATTGCTGCCTCTTCCACTGAGATATAACAGAGAAGGCATTTCCCTGATTTTCCAGAATTTGACTTTAAATGTGTTAATTTCTGTTACATAGTAACCAATTTACCCATTTCACTGACTTGTTTCTGGCAATTACTTTTAAGAAGAGTGGCAACATTAGCAGTTACATGCCATATGTGTCCATGTCTGTCTTGTCTTTGGATGCACATTTAACAAAATCTGCACTGGCAGTGCACAGTAACGAGAACATCTTTCTGTAAGATTTTTTTTGCTGTGATGTAGCTTCACCCTGTAACATAGTGAAGGGCAGCACTAACTCCTCAGAAACAGATGACCATTTGCTTTAGCTTTATCATCAGTCTTTCAGTGCACCTGCCAGTGGAATGGATGGGAAGTAATCTTGCAGAAGAAATTTCAACAGAGACCACCTGTGCCTGTAAATAGGGGCACACAGTATAGATATGCATGAAAATATTAACATATCAATTTCAGAGCTTCACTGTTCTTTGATGTTTCAATGTTGATCTTTTGTCTCCTTGAGACAGTTTACTACTTGCCTTCTCTGTAGTGAATGTTGTGAGCAAATTACTGCTTTTCTCCTAGCATGACTTGTGTCAGATCCTTTCTTCTTCTTTTATTATCTAGGACAAACAATTTGCGTTGTTTCCAATTTTCTTTGTAGGATGTACTTTCTAGAGTGCTGATAATTCCTGTTGCTCTTTGGCTGACTTTCTTGCAGTCAGCCATCAGTTGCTTCCCTGAAATAACAAAACTGGGCTTGGTTCTACAGACAGAGATCATCAGTACTGAGTAAACCAAAGGAATTTTGTATTACTATAGGTAACAGATACTCCCTTTTTTACATTCTGGGATGATGTTCCATTTTTTTTTTCTAAGGATCATGATTATTTTTAACTTGTGCTCAGGCTGTGATCAACTCTAGGATGTTGTGTTTTCTGCAGGGCATCTGCTAACCATCATCTCCTACTCTGTACTTGGGCAATTGCTTTCTTGTGTGTAATTTTTCATTTATTAAATTGCAGTTGGCTCTGTTTGTCTAGAAAGTATCTCAAATTTGTAGAGTCCTTTTCTATTCTCTTCTTGTACACTAGAGTGTTTCAGCTCTGCCTATGCTGGGGTTGCTACCTCTATCCAGTCACAGAGTCAGGAGTTCTACTCACCTAAAGTTTCCTGTGAGGGTGGAGAGTATGTGAGCTCCTTGCAGGTATCTGAAAGATACAGATGAAGCTGAGTTTTCTGGAAAGAGGTGTGCTTAGCTTTCCACTAAGTGAAGAAAATGGTTGCAGATACCTACACAAAAAGGTCAGTTTCAACAGGACAAAGTTAATCACCCTCCTTTCCCATGTTGGGGAAACCAGAATACCACAAGTGTTTGTCCCTGTCCTCTGAGTGAAACCATCAAGGCTGTGGGTCATCACATTCTCTGAGGTGGAACTGAACTACTTTCCAAGTCCCAGATTGGGAGCTGGGTGCCATTTCTAGCCATGAGCATCATCAGTAACACCAGCAAGAGTTCAGCGTGATTAAGGAAATGGTTAAATGCAAAGTGACTCAGAGGCCTTAACAAAAGAAGAATGGTAATGCCCTTCCAGCATCATAGGTTACAAAGCATAGGTTATACATTCTTCTACCTCCATATATTATTACTGAAAAACACAAAACTGCCACACTAGTTATTTCTATGGAGAGATGCTGGTCTTAATGCAGTTCATCAATTTTACAGAAGGCCAAGTCAGAAGCAGTGTCTACATCTGCATCATGACCTTCTGCAGATCATAGTCCATAAGAAACACTCCGTTTTCTTTCAAGGAGTTCAGAGGCATGACCTGATACTTCAGTCTTTCAAAAATAAAATGGTATGTGCTAAGCTGAGAGCCAGAAACACCAGATGGTACAAGTGCCCAAAGGCACTACAGCTGGTGAGGTTTGCTGTGTCCAGGGATCCCGCAGACAGAGCGCTATGCTGCAGACATTGTGTCAATCCAATCTAGAGAAAAATGTGACACTAGACCCATTGGCAGCAGTTTTTAGGTAAGGATGGGTTTTGTGTAGCACTGTAGAGAATTTGTCCACACAAAGACTTTCACTAATAGTCACTGCATGTTTGCTGTCAGCTTGACAGTAGAATTGCTGTGTGTGAGAAACACATCTTACCCAGCAGGACACGAGCAGGGAGATCAGAGGCAATTGCAGTTAGACAACTCTGAAGAAAGTTGCTTCTCTGTCAGAAGTCTATAATTTCTTGAAAGTATTTTGCACTGCATTGATTTCAACAGAAAGAATGGGAATGAATCACCATAATTTTTTTTTCTTTCAAAATGAGGTTTTGGTATAGTTTTTAAAATGATGCATACTTGCTAGACAGATTAGAATTGGAATACTTTGTTGAAAACAAAACATAGTCACTGAAAACCTTACAAGTTTTTTTAATTAATGATTTTTCTAAATTTTGGTGGTTTGAAGTTTCTTTTGACCTCTAGTCAGACTAGTGTTCTGATTTTGTGGCAATCTTTTTGAAATGGGAAATTCATTTACAATACATCATTGAACTGACCAGCTGATCAGGCTTTGTTCCTGATTTTCCTATAAAGCTTAACCTGAGAGTTTCTGTACTTCTTAAAAAATTACATGAATTATATTTCTCAAAGGCAGAACACTGATATGATCCTACTGTTCGTTCCTAGTGCGTCTTATATTTGCAAATCTACCAAAACCATCTCTTTGGGAATTCTTTAGTGTAATTTAAAAGCTGCTTCTAAATAAAAGAAAAAAAATATGTTACCATGTCATGTATTGATTTCATTTGGATCGTGGTGTGAGTGAATCAGATGTCAAAATATAATTTTGCTAAAATGTTTAGTGAAGTACCAGAAGCTAAGAAGCATGTAGGTGGAACTTTTGATATGATTATGCTGACTTTAGCAATGGTTGTGTTGTGGAGATTGGCACTTTCCACTGTGCAAGTAATACATACAGGTCAGATTTTTTTAAATACAATGTCTGCATATCTGTTTCGAGACCTGTTATGCCTTTTTCCAGAGCTGGTAATACCGTGCTTGTTGAGCTGTCCAGAGTTCAGAAGTTAATTTTTAATAAGGTTGTATCTTTCAAAAATTGAATCAAAATGGTGAGACTATCCTGAATTTCCATGTTAAAGGAATTTTCAAAGGACAATTTTCAATTTTTTCAAAGGACATGGTGATGTGAACATGCAGTTTGGTGCTGCATACAGAACAGAACACTCAGAGTGTCTTCCCATGCTTCTTTGTAGCTCTTCTTTTCCTTTTGAATCTATTTTAGGTTCTTCAGTGCACAGTTCCCACCCTGTGACAGCAAAGGAGTCTTTATGTGGTGTAGGCTAGAACAGACTGCAGTGTGGGAGGATGGTGGATTACTGTAGCTTCATATTACAAGCAAATTTAGCAAGTGCTTTAAAAAGCCAAACTATGAAATAACATCAATAAACTCATGACCAAAAAAAGTCTAGAAATATAAATCTGAGACTTATTTTATTCTAAGAGCATATTTAAGTGGGGAGCAAAGGACTGATAATAGGTGGAAGAGCACACTGCTACCATAGTAGGAAAGGTCAACCCAAATGAGTGATTTCCTGGCTGACTTGCAATCCATTACATTAATAGTGTCATTGATTAATCTTTAACTAAATCCCCTTTTGGCCCTTTCTTATTTTAAAATATTTTAAAAGTTTAATGAGTTTACTTAGCTAGAGATTAGCTCAGTTTGTTGAGCATGGTGCTAATAACACCAGGGTTATGGATTGGATCCCTGTATGGGCCATTAACTTAAGAGTTGGAATTGATGATTCTTCTGGGTCCCTTTCAATGCAGAATATACTGTGATTTTGGTAAAAGACAGCAGGGTGAAGATGGGATTCAGACATGGTTACTGTGAATGTCAGAGTTCTAGGAATGTCTTGAAGGTTTGAGAGGGGTGTAATCTTTTCTTCTCCCTGATATGATCCAGCCAGTTGTTAATATAGGCTAAGTAACTTCCCCATACAGTCTCCGGTACCTGCTGGTTTGTCTGAATGAACATCTTCTACTGAAAGTGTCCAGTTTTGGGCCCCTCAATACAAGACAGACATTGAGGTGCTGGAGTGGGTCCAGAGAAGGGCAGTGGGGCTGGTGAGGGATTTGGAGCACAAGTCTTGTGAGGAGCAGCTGAGGGAGCTGGGAGTGTTTAACCTGGAGAAAAGGAGGCTCAGGGGAGACTGTATTGCTCTCTACAACTGCCTGAAAGGAGGGTGTAAGGTTATGGGAGTCAGTCTCTTCTCCCAGGTGACAGTGACAGGACAAGAGGAAATGGTGCCAAATTGCAGATGGTGAAGCTTAGATTCAATATACGGAAAAATGTCTTCACTGAAAGGGTTGTCAGGCATTGGGACAGGCTGCCCAGGAAGGTGGTTGAGTCACCATCCCTGGAGGTATTTAGGAGATGTATGGACATGGCTTTTGGAGACATGGTATAGTGGTGGGCTTGGCAGTGCCAATGTTAATGGCAATGCCAGGGATTAATGGCTGAGCTCAATGGTCTTAAGAGGTCTTTTCCAATGATTCCATGAAAGGGTAAGAAAAGCAATAACTGCCTTTGTCATTCAGCAGATGGTGCTCTTCCCTTCTCCTGAAGTTATGGCTCCTGCTGCTGATGCGTTAGGTGTCTCATTTCAGAAGTGATTTAGGTCTACAGTTCTTCTATCTTTTATGCCACCACTGCTTGCTGTATGTTTTGCCAAGACTGTTAATCCCTGTGCCTGGGCCAAGTCGGATTTTATCTTGTTTACTTCATTTATCTTCTCACCTGACAAGGATGAGGTGACAATCTATGAGGCTTGCATCTACCAGCATTTTACTGTCAGTGCCCATGAAAGAAACAATATGTGCCTGGTGAATGGACCTGGTATCTCACCAGAGGTGGATCTGCTGGTTTTCCATTTGGATGCAGCATTGTTCTGAAATCTCTCTCCCACTCAGGCACCAACACAGACTTTTCTCAGTTCTCTATCTTTCCAGGACCTAGATCTACACTGGTGTACTCCAAAGCACGAGTGCACATGTATAGAGGCACCCAACATGATCAGCCTTATTCCTGACCTGTGCTGGAGCAAGAACTGGGCATTCTCCAGCCTCCACCTGCCATGCTGCACCTTGGTTCATATCAGAAGAAAAAATTCAAATAGTTGTTCCTGCCATGTCCTTGATTTGGATTTGGTAGCAATGCTGAAGGCATGCAAGGGCATGCATCTCCTGCTCTGGCTGGAGACAATCTGAGTGATGGGGTTTAAGGAGCTCGAGAGAAAATGGGCATATGCTGAAAACAGTTTTCACCACGAGGACAGTCCTGCAGGGACGCAGGTTGCTCAGAAGGGCTAGACGAGAGATCTCCTGTGGTCCCTTCCAGCCCAATTGTCCTGAGATACCACAATTCCCTGTTACATTAAGGTTTGTTGTAAAAGCAGAAGTAATCCTGCAAGATTAAAAATTACTGTGGTTATTAGTGACCTAAGGGTCACTAAGGGGGAATTTTATTTCAGTCTGTTTTAAAGAGTCAGGAGATGCTCACAGAAATGTGTACATGGGTGATGTGTTCATTTGCTCCCTTCTGGAGCCGAAAGTGCTTGCAGACTTACATTTGAACTGGGGGTGAGCCTTACATGGGGAAGAGTGAATCTGAGTTATTTCCCTTGTTCACAGGTTGGGCTCAGCTTCATTTACTTGGTTGTACTACTCATAGATGTAAGGATCCATCAGTGAATTTCATACAGTTGGAACAGTCATGAATCAGGGAAAGGAGAAAGATCAGTCTTTCTGACTGATCCAAATTCAGTAGTAGACCTTGGGTTTTCCTTTGAGAAGACATTGCATAGCATGTAGTGGGAAGAAGATCCTGGCACAGAAATTGAAAATAGCTGTAAATATATAAAATGCTAATGAGACACTTCAGCTGTGAGCAAATACTGCTGGCTGTTCATTAAAAAAAAAAAAAAATGGTTGCAACTTGTAATAAGAAAGGCATTCTTCATGTTCAAATTTCAAGTAAAGTTTACAAAGTATGGAGAATCAAGTGTCCTAGTTTGAAGACAGGTGTCTGCTAAGGAAGGCAGGAGCCTCCCTGGGAATAGGAAATGTAATCCCCTTCCCTCCGAATTAGTATAATTTTGAAATTAAAGGGGCTTTCAGGCAATGTTGTGGGAAAAGGAATAACAGTTCTTTACTAATATATATATATATATATATAGATATATAGATATATATCAGGACAG